>VZRR01007339.1:799223-1099983 GCA_013398015.1 Oreocharis arfaki | reverse complement strand
CCCTGCGGGCCCATGGGCTGCAGGGGCACAGCTGCTTCACCATGGGCTGCACCACGGCCTGCAGAGGAATCTCTGCTCTGGCGCCTGGAGCACCTCCTCCTCCTCCTTCCTCACTGACCCTGGTGTCACCATGGTGTTTTCCCTCACATGTTCTCACCTCCTCTTCTTCTCTGACTAGAAGCCAAAACTCTGTGACTTTGTTTTGATTTTCTTCTTAAATATGCCATCACAGAGGTATCACCAACCTCTCTCATTGGCCCAGGTTTGGCCAGCAGCATGTCCATCTTCAGATCCATCAGCCATCGGTTCTGCCAGACATGGTGGAAGCTTCCAGGAGGTTCCCACAGGAGCCACCCCTGTGGCCCCCCTGCTACCAAAAACCAGGCCGTGCCAAACCAATACGATAGGGAAGACTGGTGTCTGCCTGTTTTGAAGTTGCAGACTCGGTGCTGCAGTTCTGCCATGCAGAAACAGTGTGTCTTTTTCACTAGGGACTGGAGATATTTGCAGGCACTGGAAATGAAATAGTGAATCCCAGAACCAGGCAGAGTATGGGTAGAGGGAGCAAAGCAAATGAATGTTATCTTTCACTCTGCAAAATTTTTGGTACAGGAATTGTTTAATCACAGCTGATAAACTGGCATGAAAAGAAGACTAGAAATAAAGAAAGAGAGCTTAGGACTGCTATAAGATGCCCAGGGCAGAAAGGAGATGAGTCTGGTTCCTAACTTTGCAATGAGGGGTGAGGGGGGTCTTGTCAGCACTGCTGGGACAAGTTTAACGGGATGTAAGCACGGAGGATAATCACAGCACTCTGGCAAGTGGGAAGGCATTGCAATAGAAAGGATGACCTGCACAGAGTGAGTTACTGCCAGATGGCTCGCAGCTGGGGGACTTAAGGAGACTGTGATCTGGCTTAATCAAATGCCTGGCACCTTCTCTCCCTGCAGTGTCCAGAAAGACAGCCCTCACTTCACTGCCACTGATAGAAAGAATCAGGACTGATGAGACTGCCTTTTACAAACACAGTCTGGGCAGTGCATGTAATTCTTTTTGTTGGCTTCCTCTCAGTGGCATTACCTTGAATATGAGGAAATTAAGGAGAAAAATTGCTATGAGCTTTGTAGGCCCTTCATCGCTTTAATCTCCTCTCCTCTCTGCCTTCTATTTTCCTGTCTCTTGTCATCTATCTTTACAGAGACAGTGACCAAGTTAAGCTAAGCAGCCTTTTAGATTTGTTTGCAATTGATTTGATTTCTGCTTTCAGAAACTGTTCGAAATTTTCTAAATGTGTTATTTTCACTAGGATTCAATTTTCAATGCAAACTCTGGGAATGCTAGAACAAGAATTCAACACATCTACTGGATTTAGGAAGGGAAAAATACCTGTCATGTCTATGGGGTGGAAAAGCAGACTAAATGATTTCTGTGATTCCCTTTATCAGGACAGGAGGGAAAGGCAAGAAAGACTGCATTCTGGAGCACCTGCCATTATAGAAACTTGAGATGGTGGTTGTTAAGGTTTGGTGTTGCAAGAGGCTCTAAAGTAACTGGCTGAGCCTTCTGGATAGTTAGTGCAGAGCCTGCAAGGGCTGTTTGTGTTAAGTTGTATTGATTGTCTTGTGTATAATTTAATAATGTTGAAGTCTGCTTTCTTTCCTTGTAGCTATAGACTGCATCTGTCCTTGTTGGAGTGTTCCCATGGCAATCGTGGGTTGGAATAGTATTAGTTTGATTTATTCAATAAATAAGTAGAAAAATAAAACAAGATAATTACCCAACAATGAATAGCTACCATATGAACACAGTGAAAACTACACCAAAGGCCACTGGCAACACGCAATGCTTCTAGTTTAAAAGCAGTGCAGAGATTCCCAATGTATTTTTTTTTGGCCTTCACTGGCCCTTCCTCCATTAGGTGTCAGGCTCTGCAGCTCACACAAGCTTCACTGTATACCAAATGTCTCTCCTGACTTCTCATGTCCATACCATTGTTATTCTGGTCTAAGCAGTGGCAGCAGCTTTTATGCACTCTTACAACTTAGTCTGTATAGCAGGCACATTTGCAGGGAAGAAAGTTGCCTCTTTCCTCCTCAGAGAAGTGGTACAAAAACCTGCGGTAATAAAACAAACATCTATGCTTCAGCTGAGATTTGTTCTCTTAATAGTCCATTACATGAACATGCAGGCAGGCTGCTAACAGGCCCCCAAATCACTCAGAAAGCCAGCACTGCTGTGGGATGTGGGAATCTGGCTGGACTCTTGATAATTTTGGGGCAGACAGAGACATGACACAAGGCACCCTTTGCAAGGCGTATTGCAGTGAAGCTTCTGCTATGGAAGAACAAGATAGGCAGGCTACTTAGAGACCAGGAAGACTTTGGTAGCAGCTCATAAGGAAATCACATCTGATGCTTAAAATTTAGAAGCATAGGTCACTTCTTTTACACTGTGGTTTGAGTTGACTTTAAAATCTCTGTTCAGAAATGTGAGGAGCCTGGGCTCCTGCTACAGAGCCACAGCTTTTGGTGCAGCAATGAATGGGAGAAGTGTAAATGCAGCAGTGCATTCAGCACTGACAATACAATTTGACTTAGGCTTCCCCAAATACTTGCTACAAGTTCTGGAAGCTGCTGACAGCTAACCACTGCCAAGGCACTCTAATAACCAGTGCCACTGGAAAAACAGAAGATCTTTGTCATGACTCCTCCTACTTTTGTGTGTAGACCAGGAATGGCTGTTTCTGAACAGTCAGTCCAGGGCTGTCTGCTGACTGCAAGGTGCTTGTGTTTCAGTCAAGACCCACTGAAAATACTAAATTCCATAAAAACTAACAGGGCAAGAAACATATTTTTTTCTGAATGTTCAATTCATTGCTCATCAGAATGTGTCATACAAGATGCACCCAGTGGTGTTCAATCATCATACTAAGCTAGGCTTTTAATCAGAAGTAGGCACTGTTATCCCTTTGAAGATCTCCTTTTCGTCCAGAGGATCTCACATTAGTGCAAAACTTCCTAAGAGCATCTGCTGACTGGCTGAAGACATGTCTTGCTATGAAAGCTTCTAAACTGATGTTTGGAAACGGCTTGAATGCTCATTGAAAGGCAGCTGTAATAAAAGCTAACATTTGAGGCTCTTGCAGGGAACTGTGGATCCTGTTTCAAACCTCATTTCCATGAGAATTCCATCAGCACTCAAGTCTCCCACTGCTGTTGGTGGAAATGTTTCTGAAATTAGTGCTAAAACATCAGTACCTTTGTGGAGACACTGTCTTTACGAGATGATTCCCGTGACTAGAGCCTATTCCCACCATTAGGCCTGTAGAAACCGGGAGACCCGATGTCTGTTTCCTGACTCTGCTCTTGGTCTGCTGTGCCTGTAACTCTTACCATCTCTCTCACCATCTCAAAAGCGGGATAAAGCTTGGCTTCTTTTGTACAATATTATGAGCACTTCAAAGAGCAATGTTTCGAAAGAACTAAGTTTTATTAGGAACCTCTCTTGTTCTCACCTCCTCCTTGCCCCTGTGGTATGAAATGCTACAAGAGCTGTAGCCTTGGAAGGTGCCTAGGAAGTCTCAGGAGCCTCTCACTGCTCTTTCTGGGGCCAGCTTGCCTAGTGGGAGCACGGAGCAGTTGGCTGGTAATTGTATAATTTCACCCCAGGAAACTTTCCACTACGGCCTAGGGTAATACCCCAGACAGGTACTGCTCCAGAGTTATTACAGCCTGAATCAGAAGTTTGTGAGGGGGAAGAGTGGACATTTTCACCTTGGTCTTCCCCAGAAGAGTAGCGAGAGGGTATGTCCTAAAATAAATGGGAAGAAAGCTCTTAGATGGTGCTTCTTAGCCTGAGGAAGTAATAAGTGCTCTTTCTAGGCATGCAGATTATCAAGATACCATTAACCAGATTTATTTGCTGCTCCTGTGAGCATGTAGTGCCTGTAGGTCTTCTCAGGCATTTGCAAAGCACTTAAGGCAAAAGGTCGGTGGTCTGGAGATTGGAAAAAAGGACCCTGTCCCTCTGCTACTCCTGTGCAGGTTTGGGGTGGCTTGAAAATGACAAACAGAAGTTTGCAACTGGTTATAGCCAGAGTTACAGAGATCAGTGATCTCTGGTCTTCAACCTGTGCCTCTTCTTTTAATGTCTGGAGACATATTAGGGAGAGAAGGCAGTGCCTGGGGGGCAGATGAAGAAGAGGTCCTGTATGGTACATGACTGCTTGCAAGATCAGGGCCTCCAGCCTTCTCCTCTGCTCCAACCCTTGTGACATTGCCTCCTCTGTCCTGCACTGAGGGACAGAGAATTTCTTTCTGCTCCTTTACTTGCCACTGGTGTTCTGTTTAATCAGTGGCCTCTCCTTTAGTTAGTACTTGCTTTTCTTTTTATTTTCCACTTCGCTTCCCCTCTCCCGTTTAGGCTGTGTGTGTCACCAGCTCTAGGACATCCTCTGCTTTTGCACCTGACCTGTGTCTCAGTACATATGCCACAGCATGAGCTCGAGTAATGATTTTAGCTCTTTCCAGACAAGCCCTGAAGCAAATTCACAGGGCAAGGTCTTTTGAAGTCCCAAGCCTGCAATGTGGTGCAGAGAAACTGCTCCCCCAGGCACCGGTGTTAAGAGTCACTCTGTCAGGGAGCCAAGCTGAGTAGCTTTTCCCTTTATGTGCAAGAGGCTTCTGGTCTGCAAGACGGTGCAAAGCCAAGGTTATAATGCTCAAGCCATCCCCTCTACAGTCTCAGCCTCTCCTACCTACTAAAAAGATCCACTACACAAGCAGTTTCATGGTGGGGGTATTGAGTTGGAATATACCTGACCATTAACCACAGTACCATTCATGTTAACTGATAAATAATGGAAGGTTTTGACTGTAATATACAGTTGGCTTTGTATTTTTTTTTTAACTCCTAACCTTGCAACTCTGTTAATGAATTTCAGTGGAAGGCTTGTCATATCCTAATTGGTCTTACAAATTTTGCACACTACAAATGTTTTGGCAATGGAACTGTTTTGATCAAAGGTTGTATAAATCCCATTAGTCGCAGCAGCTGAACCTGTATGAACCCTTTGATGGGGCTTGTACCACCTGAATTCCTACAGCACCGTTACAGCTTGTACCTCCTGTGTATAGATACACTTTTATTTGAGCTCCTCTGGCTGCATGTTCTGGTGGGTTAAGGCATGATGTGATCTGATGCAATGCATGGTTGCAAGATCCAGGCTCAGCAGCTTTTCTTAACACTGGCTTGCCACCTCCACACCCCACTTTGTTTGCCACCTACCATCACATCCATAGTGTTTCGGCTCAAGTTTCTTTTCTGCTCTGACTGAGAAATGAAATATGACTCTGGAAAAAAAAAGTGGTGCTTCTTTACTGAATTGCAGTGATTTATACACATGCCAAGAGGAATGAGGAAATGCAAATTCCTCCTGCTTCCAGATTTGCATGCCAGCCACTTTGAGAGCACTATTTTATTTCTTGGATTGTTGAACTCATTTGGCCTTGTGCCTCACAGCACCACATGAGGTATGTCTTAATAGGCCTGAAAGGTATGGCATGCTGTGACTTGATTTTATTTACATTTATGTACATATCACCATGTTTATTTTAAAATGACTGAAATTCTGCAGTTGTAGCTTCAGGGTGGTAAAGTTCACTGAAAGGACAGTTAAGTTCCTATCATCTAAATCTGGAAGACCTTATTTAAAATCATGGCCACTGTTTGCCATTTCTTACTCTGCTGAGCAAACTAAAACTGAAACAGTGAAACTGTACTGGTCTTCTATCTGATCTGTACCGCCTTCTTTCTTTTTTTTATTTTTTACTGCCTCAGTGACTCTATTTAGATTTCTAATGATAGAAGTGATAGTTATCAATTATTAATAATATGAAAAAGTGTAATTCTGACAAAACATTTAACTTTGAAGTATATTTTTTTCATTTTACTGAAACTCCTCAAGCTCATGGTTGACTGTCCCAGTTCCCTGTGTCTCTAACATCAACACTCCATCTCAAAAGGACACCTTGACTAGCCAGAAAAGGATGTTCTAAGACACTACAGGTGTAATGAGGTAAGTCAGCTTCTGGCTTATTGTGTAGTGCTGGTCAGGCATTTTCTGTCAAAATGTTTTTGTTTCCTCTAGTCAGGAGGCACTGATTTGACAACTGTTAGTGGAAATGTACCTATCAGTTTTGGCAGGCGAGTCTTCTCACGCAGGAGAATGAATCTCTGGAGCAGGGTAGACGCCTGCCTGTGGAACATCCTACTTCCTCTAGTGCAGCTGGCAGCCCTCCCTGGATCCTTGGAGATTGCTTCCAGTGCTCTGACAGCCTGGAAACTTAAAACTTGGAGACTTAAACTCCTATCTCTAATGCTCAGATGGGGACAACTCCAGAATGCTACTGCTAGTATGAGGCATGGCTAACTCAAACTTGAGTTAGTTCTATTTTGTGTTTAACTAAGTAATTAAATATTTATTGGGCCACAGAGGAAGCAGGTGACTGAAACTGTTATGGAACAGCTGCTTAAACTGGTTCTGGTCAGTGAGATCCTCCTCCTGTCTCCTCTTCACACCAAGCCTGACTGCACGTTCCTATCCTCTTCTTGGGCCCAGAGTCATGCATGAAGGCATACCAGAGAGGTAAGACCCATGGAGAATGAATATCTAGGAAGCAGGGCATTTAGGTTCCCAGACTGGCTCCCAACAAGTTCAGATGTATGTAAGTTCCATCACTGGCACAAGTGATGGAAGACTTTGGCTGGGAGGAGGTGGGAGAAAGGGATATGACTATCCTTTCAGACAGGAGCAGGCCATTAAGAATAGTTTAGGTAAAGCCTCTTTAGAGCCTTATCTGGGAATCATACCAATGTTTTCATTCACTCTTAGAGGAATATACATATACCACTGTTGCCAGTAACCAGGTGGTTAGCACCTGAGCTGGAAACATGTAACACTCATGCTCTGATTCCTGGCTGCAAACTCATATGCACCAGCAGCAAGCCCTAATCAAGAAACAAAGGGCTACTTTTGGATGGCTCGCAAACATAGAAGTCTCTAGGTTTCATCCAGGTGTGGAATCAGGAGGTCCATTTTCAATGTGGCTAGTGATTTGCTTCCTTGTGTTCTGCAGCCCTCTTTCTCTCTCTTACTGTTGGTCCACTGCTCTGTCACACTAAGCTAAAAAATCTTGTAAGACCAGGAGACTTGCAGGCATGACAAATGGCTTTGCAGACATGCTTCCCCAAAGGTTTTCAGTCCCAGGAGCAGGCATGCAGCTTGACCTTGCCTGGAGCCAGTAGAGCACATTGAGAAGGACTGTGCCTAACACCTTATTTGCAGAATGTCTATTCCCCAAGTACAGCATGTGCTGTCCCTCACCAGCTGCAAACCACTGTGCTAGGGACATCTGGTATGAGCTGCGATCTGTGCCTCCCAGCTCACAATGAAATCAGTGGGATCATTTGTATGCATAAGGCTGGCCGACACTGCCATTATAAATATTTCCTTTTTTAAAGTTAGTTAGGTGAGTTTTTTATTAAGTATAGTCTACATATGAAGCTGATAGCCTTTCTGCTTCCAGGCACAGGGTGCAAGTGTCTGCTGAGCTGCTGCAGAAGGTAGCAGGTATTTTGAGTTGTTCCTTGTTAATTATTACTTCAGTAAACAACAGCTGTTCAAATGCAGCTCAGCTTCTTGCTTTGAAAAGATTACAGTGCCCAAACTGTAGTCTGGTATTATTGAAAAAAGAAAAAAAAGTTATAATCATTTCACTCCCCTACTGCTACAGATTTTATGGGCCTTGTAGTGTGCTGTTATGTCAGGCATATTAATTGCTAGTGAGTTGATGTTAAGCAAATGAAACAGCTTTGTGCAGCGTTTGGACACTCGGTTATAGACAGTTTAACAGCAGTCTTCTGGAGAGACTGTGCATTAGTCTTAGATTATTTTTCAGCACTGGAGGAATGGCTCTTTCAAAGTAACTATAAAATAAACCATTGCTGCCATGCAATAGCAGTAATAAGCTGTTAAGGTACATTGCAAAGCATGAGGTCAGAGGCAGTATGTTCTTCCAGCTACCCAAGAAGTGTAATAGCAACTAATTAGTGCAGCTCCTTCAGAGACTACTGCTGTTGCAGTGAGAGGAAAGAAAGGCAGAAAAGTGCAAGGGGGGCCCAACTGTTACTATCTGCCCTTTAGATGAAGGAGTTGTTGGTATTAACTTAGCAGAGGGTGAAGGCCTGACCCAGCACAGCACTGAGTGTCAGTGATGTGCTCTTGGCAGTGAAAAGAAAAATTGCCCTGTTCTCTACTCCATGCAGTTCCTGCCCTTCTGCTTCCTTCCCGAGGAGCAGGATTTATAGGGGCATCTGCCTTGATTTATTGAGGACCAAAAACTACAAATTAACTTTCCAGGCATGCGCACACACGTGCTGTGCTGCACTATGCCAGACTGATCCCTTCCCCTCTGTCATCCTGGCGGGTGGCTCTTGCCCAGCAGCAGCTGGCTGAGCTAGCAGCCCAGCATTGGTGTGAGGCTGTGGCAGTGCCCACGGCCACTGCCAGCCACCAGCGACCGTGGGCCGAGAAACAGCTCTGGGCTTTGCTTGAAGCAATTGTTCTCTACGTACACTGGTACATTTCACTAGCTGCAGATGAAAGTCATCTGAAAATACCTTTTGTTCAGCTAAAAACAACCAACCTTCCCCCCTCATGTATTTTACGAAATGCATATATGAGCAGTCAAGCTGGCACCCTTTGACTGCCTTTGGGAAGGAAAGGGGTACTCCTCGGGGGGCGACGTGCCAAGGAGAGGGCTCTGTTTTGGGGCGGCAGGACAGGACCAGCCATCGGGGTGTGTGAAGGAGCAGGGGCTGGGCAGCACCACGAGCAGCACCCACCTCGTGCTGCCCTTGTGGAGCCCCTGCCACCGTCCAGAGCCCGCGGGAATGGCACGTTCAGGGAGACCGGAGAGGGGGCACGAGGTGGCACTGGCCCAACACGACGTGCCAGGCTGTCTGCCCAGCCCGGGTCAGGCGGGTGCCGTGCTGCGCGTTGGCATGAGCTGCTGCTAGCGGACACGGCACCTTAAGGCTGNCGGCGGGCGCTGCCGTGCCCCGGTGGAAGGGGCGGCCGGTGCCGCAGCAGCGAGGGGAGCGGCCCCGGCCGCATACCGGGCCCGCCCTGCCGCTCCGGGGGGTGACGGGCAGCGCGCTGATGGCGAAGGGGTCAGGTCGTTACAGGAGCCGGTGTTGGTCCCGGCGCAGACACCGTGGCGGCTGCCGTGCCGGGGCAGGGAGCGGCTCGCTTGCGGCTGGGAGCGCATTTCAGTACCTTCCCTTCGGTCCGAGCTTGGCTGTGAGGCGGGACAGGACCGGAGGGAGCGGTTTGCTGAGTGCGGTCAGCGCTGGCACAGAAAATTTTACTATTTTTAAATTTCTGCTTGTTTGATTTTTTATTTAACGTAAACACTTGCCTCTGGATGCCTTGAAAACATAAACGTGCGGGCATATTGGCTCCGGCCATGTTAATAGAGAGTGAGGAGGTTTGTTTTTAGTTAGTTTTAATAATCAGCTGTTATAGAAGGTAATAGAACAACATATCTCTGCTGAGGAAACCAAGGGATGTTTTTTAAATGCCTCAGCCTTGCAGTCTCTGTTTAAAAAACCGAAACTTTTAGAGTAATCTTTGTTGGCTTCAGTGTGTATCAATTTAATTTGGATATTTCAGGGTTGATAAAGGGAAGGTGATACAGCGCAGAGAAATCCAAACCCTCTGGCCTGGCATTTACCACCGTTATAAAGGTTTTATTTTGATGTCTCCTGTGCAACTAAATGAATAGTGCCGTAATCCAGTTTAAACTCTCATCACATGTACATTACATGTACTTCTGATAGCTCCTGTTTTGCCAAAAGCTTTTGGAAACTATTCCTATCGTCTGTTACCAGAATTGCATTCCCACCCACTTTCTCTTCCCTCCTTCCCTGTTTGGAAG
The DNA here is from genome assembly GCA_013398015.1 of Oreocharis arfaki. Taxonomy (NCBI): domain Eukaryota; kingdom Metazoa; phylum Chordata; class Aves; order Passeriformes; family Paramythiidae; genus Oreocharis; species Oreocharis arfaki. The sequence continues at coordinate 1,089,985 of VZRR01007339.1, read as the reverse complement.
CACTTTGCTACAACATGTTGTTTTTTTTCTCTGAGGGCATTTAGACACTATTGTCATGGCACCCTTTTGTGCCTTTCCTTTTAAAAATTTTGTTTTGCCAAGACTCAGATTTATGTGTAATGTCTCCTTGTGCTCTCTCCAGGGTTTTCAGGAATGCGTGCATCAGGACTGTATGCAAGAGTGGTATTGCTGGCACCATATGCAGAGATAACGTTGCCTTCCTATTTCCCTTGTTTAACACGGCCAGTAATCTCATTAAGCTTCTCCACCCCTAAAAGCTCTTCATTGCCACCACTACTGTACTGGAATCTCACAATGAGTTATTTATCCATTATGCACTCCTCATTCTTTCCAGTCAGTGCTTTCTTGAAGGCGGCTATGTACCTTTCATAGCAAGATTTGCATTTCTTATTCTGAGATATTTTACTTTTGGAGTTGCCTGTATTAAAATGCATTTTGTTTGAATGGGCTCACTTCAGCGAGTGATCCATATTGTTCTGTATGACTGCTCTGTCCTAGCCGCTATTTGCCACTCCATTAATTTTTGTCATCTACAGATATTGGTGTGACTGATTTTTTTTTATATGTGCTTCCCCATCATTGTGTAAGTTGGTGACTAATACCTGATTCTGGTATTATGATCTTGTACACCCACACCCTCCCCAGCTCATTTTTCCATAGTAGTTCTTATCTGCAAACAATGGATGATCTTTTTCTTACATTTTTCATACTTTTTTTTTAATGGCATTTCTAACATGCCTATAGTTACTCTCAGATTTGCCTTATTCACTGATTCCTCTATTATCTTTCTTTCTACTGTTTTAATTGTATTTATTATTGCTGTAACTTTAATTGGTTCACTAGATAGCCATTCCTGTAATTTCAGTTTTAAAATGATTCCTGGGCTTGAAATTTGGAAATATTTTATTGCATTGGGATAAGAATTTTCCCTGGCGCCTCTATAATGCATGGCACTCACCCTGCTGTCTCAGACAGCTTAAGAGTGAGTAACTAGAGCCAGTTGAAACATGTTGTCGCCTTCCAGCCTTGTTCTTAGTTTCTGAATTTCCCCCTTTTCCTCCTGAATCCCAAAAGGCTTTATTAAGACAGCTTTGTGGGAACCATTAACTCTAAGCTGCATAATTACGTTACTATAGCATTGACTTATTTAATAGTAGGAAAAAAAATGTATGCATGTCTAGAAATTTATATTCCTCAATGATGGAATTTTAACTTGGTAAATTAAAAGGTTTACTCAATTTACCTACGAAGTTATAGTAATTAATAGCAAGAGAGTCTACCTGCAATAAAGCAGGTTCTGTGAAAACATGACACTTTAATGAACTGCCATCATATTATGCTTATTCTTCACCTTCTAAATTGCATATAAGGCTCTCATGTACTTAAAGAAAGGGATGGTGTTGCTGTTTAGCTTGATTTGTTTAGAAGTGGGAACCTTTATTTAGCATACTTATCTTTAATGCATTTTAGTGATGCATTTTATGTCATGCTTGCACTGCTCAGAATTGCATACATTTGGCATTTGTGATGCTAGAAATCAGGCCAAGAATTTTTTAAAAAGGCATGCCTTCAAAGAATATTGCAGTTAATAATCCTCATGCCACTGTTTGTGTGGTACTGCGTGACTTCATTCCCACTGCTGCATTCCAGACCACCTAATGGCAGCTCACCTCCCTTTTGCTCTCCCTACCCCGTCGTCCCCAGCACATCTGGTTATTAAAGCAGGGCAGATTGTGCCAGAGCACCAGACAGCATGTTCTTGTCCCTCATAGTGCCACCTGTAATTGCCAGTATTATATCTCGTGGTTAGGAGATGGCATGATGAACAAACCTTTCCACTGTCTCTTCACCCTGAAAGGCCTAAGACACTTTCAGTGGTCCATAACAAATACTCAGGTTTCTGGGCTGGGTGAACAGAAAAGCTGCATTTTTCCAGTTTTTTGTGGTGCACTTAATTAAGCTCTGGCATCCTTATTTATGTTGCTTCTGCTGAAAAATGGGCTGGGGGATGAGCAGGGATTTACCTGTTATTAGTGTTTCGACTTTTTGAATAGGTGTAGCCTAGGTACTCGCACAGTTAAATTTGCCTTATGTGGTCAGTCTGCCACAAAGCTAAAAACTCCAGAGGTAAACATAAAGTCTTAAGCTCTGTCTGTCAGCATGATAGCTGTAGACCACGTGTTCCTTTTTTTCCAGGGGGAGAATTGGCACATTCTCATCAATTAATTGGTTTTCATTTTAGTTTTTATCACTTTTTGTTTGGCTTTTTTTGTTTTGTATCACTGAGCCCCAGCAACTTGTGTGTGTAAAGATCAATTTAATTTTACAAGCCTTGTATATTTAGTCCTTAGGACTGATTGGCTGTAGATGAGAAGCTGATTAGTTTGGTGGGTTTGGATGTGGCTTTGCAGTTAGGGGTATGATATCACTGTGTCTGTGCTGTTCAGTTTATGCTGTGAGATGATGCTCTCTGCTTTGGCTTATTTTTAACCCTGGCAGCTTCTAATAAGTGTCAAATAAGCAGCTTCTAATAAGCTGCTTAGAAGCTGTTTCTAATAAGTGCCTCTGCTTTGCCATCCCCAAAGAATTATGCATGAGTTTCTTCCTCCTTTTTTAAAGGTTCTCAAGCTGGCCATATGTATAGCCATAGGTTGCCCTTCTAGAGATAGCAGTATACCAAGGTATCAACACTTTCAGAAGCTTTTTCCTTCTTTTTTTTCTGAAAACAGAATTCAAACATTTTGTCATCTGATTCTCTGCAAATGCAGCCTATTCTCTCATAGACAATTTTAACTGTTATTTTATGCAGTGTTTTTTCTTTGACAGCCTTTCAGCCATCACTTTAGAAATGCCTCAGAAGAGTGGCAGTGGTAACTGGCATTTTTTTTCCCCCTTGTCAAATGCAAATCTCTCACCTCCCAAGTGTGAACATACAAAGATCTCTTACTGCCTTTTTTTCTTTTTTTTAATAACAAAATTAGGCCATAGTTAGCTAAGCAGTGACCTGATTAGTGCTGGATCAACATGCTACCAACTCAAGGTTGTCACTACAAAGTAAGTGTGGTGAAGTCTGCCTGTTCCAAATAAAATGAAAGCAGTCTCTTGATGTAGAGCAGTGCTGAAGTCAGCAGTTTCTGCAAAATGGGCCTAAATGCAGGTTGAAGGATCTCTTCTGTGTATATATGTAACTACCAGTGCCAATCTAATTCTTTATAATCAAGTACTTTTTGTCCTATTTTTACTCAGGAGGATATGAGAGACAACAGTTCTAAGTGATTTTTTTGTTCTTTGGCTTTCCTTATCTATAAAAGATTTGGCTTTGGGAGGTATATTTAATGTTTTCTCTAAAGCGGGCCCCCTGAGAGATCCCATGGAGTAATTCACTTTGCTGAGTCAGCAGATGAAGCCATTGGATAGAGACAAAAAAAGATACTGCCAACTGTGAAGCAAATGAATCAATACCAGTGCAAGGGGATCACTTTGCTTCTTCGATACGAGAAAAGTGGCAGCACAGATGCAATATCTGACATACAGATTAAAAAACCCCAAATATAAACACACGCACACACACACATTGGGTTGGCTTTTATTGGAAAGCCTAGATGCAATCTATAGTTATCAATTTGTGGAAAATTCAGGACACATATAAAGTTAAGAAGGCAAATTAAAAGAACAATACAAATCAGACGAAATATACATCTCAAAATATCAGGATAGCATTTTGACTGGCATTGTCTAAAATACTTAGAATCTCTTTTTTCTTATTTTTGTAATATGCTTCTTTAATTATGCATATTTTTTTCTTTAAAAAGATCTTTTGTTTCTATATTCCCCAAGGTCACTATTTCCTGCAGGAGCATGTCCAGATCACAAGTCTTTTTTAGCAAGAAATAGGCTCATTATACCTACTAACAAGGCCACTAATTGGCTTGATTTGACTGCATCTAAAATGATCACCAACAGATACTATAATTTGTTGTTTATTGGTGCCAGAACAAAGGAGAAGGGACTGGTACGCGCCAAGTAGAAGATATATTTCAATGTTGACATGTTATACAAGCTTTTCATATTCAAACAGAACAGAAACATTGGACATAATTTAGAATATGAGCCTATTTCAACAGAGAGCACTTACAGCATGCTAAATACAGTGCTGTGGAAGAGCCACCCAACAGAACTGCAAACACCTAGCATTTTACATCTTTTAAAAAGAATACGTAGATCAATGACACGCCTCTGGGGTCTGACATACCATCCTCTCTAAATTTAGGGCCCTCAAGCTTCAAGGGTAAAAGTACTAACAACTAATCTGTGCTTTAATTCTAATAGATGATTAGCATTCATTATATGTGTAATTAGTTCTGTATGCTCTACCAAATACACACATACAGTAATAGCACTGATACTGTAGATTCGGTAGCGACTTGGCTGGGAGAAATTTAAGTCTGTTTATCAAACAATCCTAATGTGCAATTTAGAGTATGTAATACCATAGACTCTCAGAATACAAAGCAGTTAGAAAACTATTTTTATTACATCCACTTGAACCATTCATAGTTAAGACACGTTCACTTACTATGTTCTGTCATTATAATACATGGATAGAAATACTGTGTATATTTCAATGAACATCAAAACCCCCAATTTTGTCTCATCTTAAAAATACTTATTTTTGTGGCTGAATTTAGTGCTCATGAGACTAAAGCTCTAAGAATGGTTTCAGCCAAGATGTAGAACAGATACCATAGATGCCACCACAGGCTTCCTGTAAGGAACCAGCTGCACGCTTCAGTTCTTCCTGCAGCAAATATACTGGGCCTTGGAGCAAAGCATGCCAAATCTATGCAGTGGTGTGGAGATGCAGACTAGGCACTAGGACTGGACCTTCCTCTCCATCCCCAGGTTTAGTGTTCACAGTAATGAGATTTGATCTGCCAGCTGAAGGCCAGGAGATGAACCCACTGAACAGCCTGCCTGCCTAAAGAGCAATTCTGTAGCATCAGGTCAGAGGTACGCTTCTTCTATCTGGAGTTATTAACATCTAAAAGAGCTGTATTATACAGAAGACAAAGTTGACATAACTGGATGAAACTACATCATTTCTTCTTCTTCTTCTACATACAATTTGCCAAGCACCTGAGACACTATTCCTCCATTGTGAAACAAAGCTTCTAAAAAACCAACAGAAACCCCACCTGGTATGAATAAATGTCCATTTATTACATTAGGGCTGGAAAAAGACAAGGAAACCCCAACCTATTAAAGTCTTCCATCATACTAAATGAGACTTATTTGGTTACTGTGCCTTCTAACAATGACTGATGAAGTGGCACTGGCCTGGGTGACAGGAGAGGGAGGGGAGGGAGCTGTGGTCTGATTCAGCCAGCCACTTTGTGGAGTGTCCCATCCTATCAGCAGAGTGATAGATGCACAGCTTTAAACCTAATACAAAAATATTAACACTTTTGGACATTAGTCATCACTGTTATATCTCTACAATATAATCCTTTATACTGTACAGCTATAACGTAAAAGGTGCAATTCCTTTTTCTTTAAAAAAAATCACACACAGCACATGTTTTTATCATTTTATTTTTAAGTATAAACTTTTTTAAACACTTTACATAAATTAACTCCTCTGAGACTAATATTTGATGTACAGTAAATTGTAATTCATATAAAAATCCATAAACAACTTGTCTCACATAATTTACAAAAAAATCAGGGTTTCCTTTGCTTATATGCAACAAGGATTCTACTTGCCGTTTTCCCCCCAAGGCAAACCATGTTAGCATTGTAAAATCCATTATTAAATTCCCATGGTAGCATAAGTCACTTGTGCCAATGTCCTTTTAGAAAGCAGCACAGTTTAATGCAGTTGGGTTGTCTATAAACAGTAATTTTTGCCCCACGTTTTAAAATTAACAGATATATACCACATCCTATGCAGTGAGAAAGAGAGAGAAAAAGAGAGAGAGAAAGAGAGAGACTACTTCTCATAAGCAAAGGTCAACAATTCAGTACTATTTGGAAACACTGTATGGGTCTGTATCTTAAGTACAGTGCCTCAAAGAAACAGACAGCCTGTTGCAAAATCTGTAGGCCTTTTTATTTTCTTTTTTTCTTCTTTTTTTTTTTTAATACTTTTCAGTCCAACTTGAGTGCAGCGATATGCATATGTAAACATATTCTTTAAAGCAGATCACCTTTAAGGTCATTGAGAAAAAAAGTTTTGTCATTAGCAGTATCATTCTTCTGGAAGGCGCTCTTTTTGTTACAGAGTCTGGATTGTGCTACAGAAAAAATCTGAGCAAAGATGTAAGCTTAGGCTCAAGTAGTAATGCAGCAAAACAGTTTGGTCTCCTTTTTAGAAGACACTGGTACACAGTCTCTTTGGCAGCCTGAGCTAAGCCAGTGTGTTACCTCTTTCCTATCTCACTTTGTCTGAGGAACTGTATATTGTTAGCGCTGTCCGCTAATTCTGGATATTGCTCCACAGAGAGTACATAGTACCCATCGTATCCTTGTACCTTTCCAGCACTTAGCAACTGCCTCTTTTCTCCTTCTGTCCACAACCTGGCACCTTCCTCTCCATCTCTTACTCTCTGTTGTTCTCTGGCCCAGGCACTGGAAAGAGCTCTTTGTCTGGCTTGCTCCAGTATTCGGGCCTTTTCCTCATCAAGTGTCATGCCATAGCGGACGTGAAGCGCTAGAGCACCGTATTGCATTTCAACATCAGCAAACCTACGAGTCCTGCCGTTCACCACAGTGGTGGACTGGGAAACAGTGACATTGATGCCGTTCTCCAGGGCCTTACGCCCACTCGTCAGCCTCAGTGTCCCAAGGTCACTCTCGGGGGAGGTGGTCTTGATAAAATAGTGCGTGTCCTTTCCCTCCACAGTGAAATGCAAGTTTTCTAGGTAGTAAGCGTTGTTCAAAACAGCTGCCACTTTTATGCAGTCCTCATTTGCAATGTTGAGCACGTTTGTTTGCACTTTGCCTTGATTGACAGCGAGCATCACCCCTTTCCCAATCAGAGACTTCACCGTGGCAAACCACAGCCACGACTTTTCTCCACTGGATTTCCGTCTGCTGACCTGCACCTCTGCCATCTTTCCCAGGGAAAGGAAAGCCTTTGCTTGTCTCGCCACTTGTTGTTGCACTCCAGAAATTGGCTGTAAACAAGAACAGACAGAAGTTTTACCAGCCATCTGTAGCCCCCTAAATGCCAAACAACCAGGATTTCTTGGTGTGCTGCCCATGGACAACAACAGGATATGCCACAACTGACAGTGCCAAGGAGTTAATTAGATCTGCATACTGCTTGTTCTGCTGAGTTACAAGACTATATTGCTAATGTGCAGTGCTTTTACTCTTTGTCTCCCTGAGAACCTGCACAAAAATCAGATTTAACTTGAGAAGCTACTTACTGGGCTGCACAGGACAGACTTGCAATGCCAGTACATAACCACAAGAATCACAGAATGGTTTGGGTTGGAAGGGGACCTTGAAAATCATCTAGTTCTAACCCCCCTGCTGTGGGACACCTTCTAGACCAGGTTGCTCGAAGTGCCATCCAACCTGGCCTTCAACACCTTCAGTGATGGGACATCCGCAACTTCCCTGGGCAGCTTGTTTCAGGGCCTCACCACCCTCACAGTAAAGAATTTTTTCCTAACACGTAATCTAAACCTACTCTCTTTCAATTTGAACTCATTCCCCTTAGTCCTGTCACCACCTGCTCTTGTAAATAGTCTTGCCCCATCTTTCCTGTAGGTTCCCTTCAGGTACTGGAAGGCTGCAGTAAGGTTACCTCAAAGCCTTCTCTTTTCCAGGCTGACCAATCCCAATTCTCACAGCCTTTCCTCATAGGAGAGGCATTCCATCCCTCTGATCAATGGGGTAGCCCTCCTCTGGACTTGCTTCAACAGGTTTATGTCCTTCCTGTGATGGCGACCCCCACAGAGCTGGACGCTGTATTCCAGCTGAGGTCTCACCAGAGCAGAGTAGAGGGACAAAATCCCCTCCCTTGCCCTGCTGGCCACACTGATTTTGATGCAGCCCCGATTGGCTTTCTGGGCGGCCAGTGCACATTGCCAGGATATGTCATGTTAATAGAGGTAAGAGCTGTCTTACTATGGTGTCATCTCTTCCTCTGAGCTTGTTCAAGTATGATTCCTGTCTACCATGCATCCAGTCAAAATGAAGAGATTTTTGCAGGTCATGAAGCTATGCTTTAGAACTGGAACAAACCTTTCTTTACGCTGAGTCAGGACATAAGAGTCTCTCAGGTAGCTGCAGCCTGAGACCAAATTGCAGGGAGGCTCTCATAATCCCTCAAGCTGCTAAAGGAATGAGGGAAATAAACTGTAATGGCAGTCTTTACCATAAAAGAGAGGGAAGCAAGTGGTGTGGACTAGTGAGGTGGAATAGTGGGGACTGATACCCTTTCTTGCAAATACTTGCAGAAGCTGATAAAAGGGCATGTGTGAAAAAACTGTGGCCAATCCGGCTGTGTGACCTCCTGTTTCACTCCAAGTATCAGTCTCCTGCCTCAAAGAGCTGTTCCCCAAGAACTTCAGCTGGGTGCAACCCTGAATACATCAGTGTTTTCTTCATAGCTGGCAAAGACAAGGGGCAATGAATGAAATGAACCAACAAGCCAGTCTCATGGAAAAGCTAGGAATGTCATGGAAGAGCTGTGTGTAGCCCACTATGCCAGATGCACTCTCGGTCAAGAAGATGGCTGGGGAGCGGGACCAGTCGGCAAACTGCAGTTGTTAGCCAGAAGAGCTGAAAGAGCAGGAGCAGCTAGCAGGAATGGTTAGCTGGTGCAGGTAGATAGAAGAACAGCTCAAATTACAGGGTCAGCTGTGGCTGGGATGAAACAACTGTGCAGAATAGACATATCTTACTGGTCTAACCCTGGGTGTTAACAGCAACAAGCTGTGAATGAGCTGCACTGATAGAGCTGGGGAGCAGACAGCTGCCCTGGCAGTTGCCTCAGCAGGAAACAAAGATTTAAATAGCTTTGGCTGCACTTTTGAGAAGGAGTACTTAGTTTTTGATGATGATCCAGTTTATCATCCAATTGACCCCTTCTCCTTTCAGTAAAATACTGCTTGAACCATTCGATTCACTGCTGACAAATGAGTCAAAAACGTGTTTTGTTTTCCTAAATTTCTGGACGGGAGACCAAGCAGGAGTCATTAAGATTCATACAACCTTAATTCAGCCTCGCTGCTGATCAAAGCCTGGCAAAAAGTTTGCAAAGGCTTCTCTGTTTTGCCACAAGGGTAGCTTTCTGGAGGGGACAACTCCTGAGGGAATGATGAATTAACTTGGACTCTCCATTCTTCTTGAATGTGGCAGATTTCTGTCTGCACTTGCTAACAAGTATGGATTTCAGCTGTTGTAAATCCTACATGAAAGCTATTGAGTACAAAATATATTGTAGACAGCAATCATCAGTGAGAGCAGCAAGATGCTATAGCAACTTCATAATGACAAAGTTTGTTTATTTTTAACATGTATCTTCAGAGCTCAGTAAAGCTCACTCCAGAATGTTTCAAAATACTAAGTGGTTTGTATGTTTACTTCTGCCTCCTGGTTGCATTTGCTTGTTCACCTGTGGATATCAAAGTTGCAGCTTCTTCCTACCTGAGAATTTTGAATCTTTGTTTTCCTATCACACACTTCTTGCTCTGTCAGGTCACATGCCCCTGGCATTCCTCATGTTATTGAGCTCTCTCCCGAAGATTTTTGACAACTAGCTGTCTGGTGTCATCTCTTTGACCAGACTGGTTCTGTTCCTGGTATGCCTTTGCTGGTGTTAGTGGATGATTTCATTCTTTAGCCTTTGAGACCTAAAGAAACAACCTTGGATAGTTCTTCACAGCCATGCCTGATGACAGGTCTCTTATCTCCCAATACAACCAGAGTGCTTGACATGCTTCTCCTTCACTGCTTTTGTTGCTCATGGGAGACACTAATCCCATGCTGTGCTCTAAGGTCTTTCCCTGTCACTCAATTCCTTGCTATTAAAAATTAACTAACTAACTAACTTCCTGAATGCAAAGTTAGCTTCCATATGTTCCCTTCTGCTGGGCTACCCTTCTAAGGACTTTTGGTCTACATTAGGTTGTAGGATTCTTTAAGATTATATCATCTTTAAGTCTTGTTAACACTCTCTATCATGATTCTTGTAGAAAGAGGTACTTTTTGACTGCTTACAACAGGATCTCTCATTTTAATGTCTCTTAACTCTGCCTTCTAAACCAAAAACCATAGGATTTTTGAGGGCATAGGTCTTTGATCTTCGAGTAAGCCTAATTTGTAAATACAATTTTCTTAAATAGCAGACTTAGATTTTACTTCCACATTTATTTTTCATTATTTAAAACTGTAGGAGGTTTTCAGGATGAAAGTTCATTTTTTTGCTTTCAAAGAACTTCATAAGCACCTGAGTTTTACTTTTATGTAATATAATAGGTTTTACCTCAGGTAATTTCAGTTTCAGTATTTTATCTTTACATGTAACACGTGGTGTCCATAATGCATGGCTAATATTAAAAAGAAGTAAAATTATAGTGGTGCCTGGTATGTGTATGTTATATCACCCGTTCTTCTGTTTATTTCACAGTCTGTTTTTTACTACAGTGTTCAGTTACTGTCTTCAGGCAGAATGTTAGTACAAATATAATCTATGTAGTTTCTGCTATGAAATTAGACATCTTTAAAGCATCTTAAACTTGTTTTCATTGATTACTGTCTTCTAAATTTTTATTATTGCTGTAAGCAAACAAAAGCTTATATAAAATAGTACCTAACTTAGCAAATCTGTAAAAAACCCCCTCTATCTGTAATTTCTTAAATTCTTTTAAAACTAGATAAAGGTACTGTTCAGATTTGACTTAGCAATTAAACCTGGCTGTCAGAATTATCCATTCCTAGTAAGATCTGAATAGAAGGGAACATTATATCTTGTTCAATTTGTATGTTTATTTTGTTTCTTACTGGTATGTCTTCCCATTGCTGGCTCTTCACAAGTTCATAAGAAGGTTCTGTTAAATCAAATTTTGGAACTGGGAAGCCAGGGATAGCATTGTGCAGATGGAAGCCGAATGTCACCAGCCAGCTGTTAACATCTAAAAGAGAATAATTATAAGAAAAAATTTGAGAAAAATATTAAGAATTGTTCTATATTTTGCAACTGTATCATTTTTACATACAATAAATTTTGGCTTAGTTGATTTCCTTTTGTATCATGAACATTATTCAACAGTCTTCGTTTTTGTATGTATGGATTTAGATTTGTGCTAGAGCTACATTAGCAAACCTATACAGGAAACTTACAGTTCTAAACTTACAAGAAAATGTCTGTTCTGTATAAGATTTGCACTAGGCTCAGTTGAAAGCTATTGCAGGGTTCAGCAAGTCTGAATGCCTCTGTGACTTCCAGAAAAATTATGGCAATTAAGGGGAGATTTCCTTGTCATACACCCTAAACTATCTGGAATTTCATGGTCAGGCTAAACATGCTTCATGTCACACCTTCATCATCAATATTTTAAAACAAAACTGAAAAAATAAAGTACTGCAGAGCACGTCCTGTCCTTTTGGTGTGTATGTGTTATTGTAATGTCTTCAAACTACTCCTGAAATAGCACCTATAAGGCAAATTACCTTTTAAATGATTTGGCAGATATTTTTTGTTGATTCAAGAGAAATCTGCTCCTCTTCAAGATGATGTTGGATTGATGAAATTAACAGCTAATGAAATGCATCAGTAAGTAGACAGGATACTAAATTATCATTAGGTAACATTATTTATGATACATTTTATGTTCTGTTAAAAATAAATTAGGGGTGCCAACAATTAGTTAACAATTGTTTGGCAAGAATGAGTGCTCTGCCTTGTTTCTGTTTTTTTACACTATCTTCCACAAATACTAAGCTTAGAGGTTGGCAGAGTACTCCTTACCAAGTCTAGTAATTTTTATTTAAGAAAGCTCACAATAAGTGGAACAAGGAAGCAAACTTTTCCAAAAATTAAAGAATAAAAAATATTTATCTTAAAATAATTTCTATCATTTTCAAATAAATGATATGCCTCATGAGACACTGCATGTAAAACTGCCAGTCAGCCAAATTACTAATTGTAATAATAACCTTATAAAAGCAGTGTGTGTCTATACATTTCAGACATCAAAGATGTTAAGAAAACAACCAAAACAGTATTTTGAGGGCAATTTCTGAACTAAGTGCATGATTTTCAATGCCACAAAGACTCTGATTCCAACTGCATGCCCTACAGCACACGCTGCTAAAAGAGGACAGATTCAGAGGTCTCTTATTATCCTTACTCCCAGGCAGCCTGTTAGCAACCTACTTAATAGCTGCTGTTTGTTGAATGAATGCAAACCCACTTGATTCCCAGGATGCTCTTCTAAGTGGTAGTCTCACAGCTCCTAAGTAAGTGAGGCTGAGCCCTTCCTGTAGACTGGCAATGTCTGTGTATTTTGGATTATTTACATCTATTCAAATACAAAAAATCAAATGTATCTGAGCCATACATTTTTCCAAAAGTTCTGGTGTCACGCAGTCAGGTTTTTTGTATGTAGAATAATGGAAAACACTACACATCACTAAATTTAGAACCACAGAAAGCATATAGGTTCTCTAAGAATTGAGATATGAAAGTTAGCACGTTAGCACCTTTCTTTGCCAAAAGAGACGTTCACTCCTTTTTCTATCCTATCCTACTCCTCCTTCCCTGCACCTGGCTGTGTACTCATTACTTTGTGCTAGCCCTGGAGCTTATTGGGCAATTTACATTAGCAGCCTTGCAAAAGCCTACCCTGGAAAATATCAATCAACTTCCAGTGAATATTTTCTGTGATGTTGGTGAGTTAAACTGATCACAGAAGGACCCTTCCTGCCCTTGCTACCTACAGTCTCACTCCCTCTAAACTGGATGCCTACACACCCAGCATCCCCAAGCTGCAGTGAAGTAACCCTCTCTTACCTGTGATATAATCCTTCACATCGTGTATTTTACTGGCCGGGTTGTTATTTCTAAACATGTACAAATTAAAAGGAGCTGGATCCTTCCCAATTCTCTTCCAGATTTCAATATCGGGTGTTGTCCACCGGCCTGCCAGTATGTCATAATCTCTTTCTCCAAAGTGGACTAGCTTGGTCAGTGGGTCGTACAAGCCTCCGTGGAATCCAATTACCAGCTGGAAGTCAAGGTTAGAGTCAAAATAGATCTCTCCATAGGCAGTGTATTGAATTTGTTTAAGCATGAGACCATTGCTACTGAAAACAGCCAGTGGTGTCCCCGTATTGTCTGATGCAATGTAAAACTCATCCCCACTGCTAATTTCCATGGCAAAAAGGTGTCCTTGCAGATCATAGTAAAGAGATGTGATTTCAGAACTTGAGTGGTTATATACATGAGTTATCCTGGTTGGGTAAGTGAGGTCTGCGTAAAAGAACTGGAGATGCTGTCCAAGGCTAGTTTTACTGGAAACTCGTCGTCCAAGTCCATCATAACGGTAAATCACTGTCCACCCACTGCCTTTGCTATAAACTCGAGTAAGAAGGCCCTTTGAACTGTATTCAAAGATTTCGGTACCCCTCTGACGCAGAAATCCGTCTTCATCTAACCTGTACTGTACATCTCCTAGTCGAGTTATTCTGTCTCTCAGGTCGTACCGAAGTGGTGTCAAACGGGCGCTGCTGCTGGGGTTGAGCAAGTGGAGGTTGCCATTCAGGTCATAGTTGTATCGCCACATTATTTTTTCATTTAGATAAACTGTCTGGAGCTGACCGTCTACATCATATTCGTAAGCATATTTTGTGGTGTTGGCAAATGGCCCAATCTTAATTTCTCTCTTAGTCACTCGTCCCATGTTATCATACTGAATTGTAATCCAATACATTAATGACCGAAATATTTCATACTGAATTTCCTTGATGCGCCCATGTGCATCAAAGTGTTTCGTGTACGTCATTACAGCTGTTGAAATGATCTGGTTAATATCATAATATATAACTCCGAATTTTCCAAACTGTTCAACTTTGCCAGAGATATCGTCAAACTGGTAGAGATCAATAGGCAATGGGGTTTCATTGATGACACCTTGCATGCTAGTCACTCTGAAGCTATTGTCATAGCTGTAGTCAAATCGGGCATTAACCATTCCATCTTCACTAAAGCGAAAAATCTGTCTGTCAATCAGTGGGCCAATTTGTCTGTATCTAATGGTGCAGATAAAACCATCGCTTTGGAGGTTTACTGTTTTCAGGACTCCTGCTGTCTCATCATATGTAAAACTAACTCTTGTACTATCATATAAAATTTCTGAGAGCTTGGTCTGCCGTCTGTACTTGAATAATACTCTTCGGCTTGTCCCCAGGAAAGCAGTTTGAAGGAGCTGCCCTTCTTCATTGTAGTCCATTATAACAGAAGCATTGCTTTCCGGGGGGTTGTATATATTCCGGTAATAGCCAATGGAGCGGATAGTCTGCATAGTATGACGAGCAACACTGGGCATGGTGACAGCAGAGAGCCGATCCAACAAATCATATTCGAAGATATACTGCCGTTGGCTATGGAGCAGAAGAACCATTGACTGAAAATTAAGAACAGATTTTTATCATGTGACAAACGGTGCAGTTTCTCCCCTCCCGCCATATACTGATACTATTTCTTCACAAAAATGTGACATTCCCACTTGAGAAAATTATCTCCTCTTTAATTGAGTTATCCTTGACCTTACATGTTGTTAACATCTCCCTGCCTAATTTACTTGTATGCTTAATTGTAAGGGGTTCTGTAATTAGTAGTTCCACATTCATAATTTGCTACTTGTTATGACTGTATCACTCTTTTATCAAGCATTCACAGCTAAACAGCAGATTGTCAATGGATTCAGATAAGTCATGTTTAATATGGGAAGAAGTAAAACTGTCTTAGAGCCATTAACTCACGAGGAGAACAACATATGGAAGATACAATTTCTTCCCTACAATTAGAGATGATTTTGAAGAATTTGAATAGCCTGAGATCTCTGAATACTGTGTTCTTGTTCTGTAAGCTTTTGAGACAAGCAAAACAATTGTTTGATTATTCATATCAAAAGGAGCTACTTGAATTATTCTGACATTTTTCTAATGTGTGGCTATTATGTATCATAGGTCTTGATTAAATTATGTCTGTGATGGCTAGTAAACAGTATTTGCTGAGCAACAGCTTTAACAGAAATATATTTAAACCCCTGAAAGAAATGGATTCTCTATCTGCATAGCAGACATGAGATCTCACAAGGGTGATTTTCACAGATATTTCTAGAAGGAGAGCTATCATTCAGCAATTGTTACATATATATTGATTCCTAATATTTTGCCTATCCCTTATTTTGATGCTACAACATACAGCAAGTACAGATTGACAGCTGTAACTACTTAGAAAAAAGACCTTTTCTTGGTAGTGAAAAAAGACCACAACAGTGAAGCATTTGCAAACAAATTATTTTCAGTTGAATTGAACTGCACATAGTCCCTGTACCTTATTTTAAGTGTTAAGATGAAAGGTAAATACAGATGCTTCTTGTTAGTCAGTGGCCTAAATAATTTAAAAACACATCAATTCCTAGCAATTAGCTACAGCATGATTACATATCTGTGGAATGATACATTCCCCTCGGAATCACATGTTGATACTTAGAATAACCGTGATGTGCTTCTGCTGCCTATTTTTTGCTTTGTACGCAGCAGTGAGGTGCTGCAGAATTTCAGCACATTCCAAGCATTTTTAAAAACCTGAGTGTTCTTTACCTTTTCCAAATATGTGTAACTCCAAGTTTTCCCATCAGCAAACACTCTAGACACTATCCTTCCCTGTCCATCATACTCTATTTTTTCACTAGTCGTGCCTCGCTGTATGCTGCCTATTTGACCTGTGGATGAATAGGTAACATTGACAGCCATCAGCTTGCTGCTCGGGAGCCACAGGGTGGGGTGCCCTGACGTGTCATAGGCAATCCTCAGCAGGAATTTACGGTGGTCATCGTAGATCTTTTCTGTCTTTGTGGTTCGATCAAAGTCAACTGAAAGGAGGTTTCTGCCATTAACCTTTTTAAAGCAAACAAAATGACACAATTAATCATGCTGTTCAAACCCCAGCCACCTGTTATTTCCACAAAGCTAGCTATTCTTTAAATACCATTTACAGTGATTGATTTGCTGTATGTGTAAGATATTTTAGCAACTTCTTGATATAATTGTAAGGCACTATATTAGTGTCTACCATAGAAGGTCTGATTATATGAAGAGATGGCTCAGAATTTGTTGCAATGTGTTCTTTCTTGATGCTTAGTCAACTGTTAAGAAAATACTGAAAGATGTGTACTGAAAACTTCTGTAATAAATGGGGTCATTTCAATGAACAAACTACTTCTTTTGTAGGCAGTCTGAAGTATATCTAGCAAATTATTGTCAAAATATATTCTCAGCAACTGCTTTTCCAGTTCATAACAACCATGGTAAGAAAGAACTGAATCCCAATCCCTCAAAGCAAGTATTTTTCAAAAGAGTAAATACAAAATTAAGATCTTCAAAAGCATGTTAGATCTTCAAATTAAGGTTAAACAGTTTTTAGAACATAGGCATTCCCTTTCTGGATCAAATGGAAATTTAACTCAGTATACCATCCACTACTGCAATGTATTTATAAGGCTGAAATCCTTAGTAGAGGATTATATCTTTCTCCTAGTTAACTGACCACTTAAAGCCATAAATGACTGGAAAACTACTTAACCATTGAAAAACAGTTAAAAATGCTTTGAAGTTTTTAAGTATTTTGATTTGAAAATAAAGCCTTAGCATAGATACATCTATGTTGAAAACCTTGTTATTGATATATGTAAACTACAGTGATGGGTAGTGATTTCTATGTAATACTTTTACATTGCAATCTACCCCCACCTCCCTTTAGTGTTCTAAATATGGCAACTTTCAGTTTCATTGAATTAGCTCTCATTTTTGAATTTATAAAAGGAAAATGTCTGGTTTTCTTTTCCTGTATCAGTATCTTTGCACTTCTCCATTCCCCTCAGCACTGAATTGTGTTTTAGTGTTCTCCAACTGGCCTCAAGGATTTCTTTGTTCAACTGTAAACCATTTCTGTATCTGCTGGGTCTTTTTAAAGTTGTTACAGGTGGGGTGGAAAACTGATAGCTGATATTTTTCCAACACTGTATTTTGTGAACATGTGTGAAGTAGGGCAGAAATGGACAGAGAGCTATGTGTACTAAGAATTTTTTAAAAATTCCTTTTTAAGTACTTCATACATACATTACAAAGGGTGAACAAAGATGGCTAAATAACATTCAGAAAAGATCAAGAGAATAGATAGGGATACACCAAAGAAATGACTGGAAGATTTTTGCATTTTTCAGGCTGAATGTTCAAAACTCCATATATCATGGATGTTGATACTTATACCCTGAGGCTGATAAGCTTCTAAAAGATCAATATAAATTAGATCCTTTATTATTGGTATAAAAAGTATTAAAGTGCTGGTGATAGGCCATAGGCAAATAGGAAAAAAATTCCTCCAAATGCTCAGTTTTGCTCAGTCTATCTCTCTGTTTATGTACAATACCTTTCTTTTTCAATATGAAATCACTGGCATGAGAGGAATCTGCACTATCAGTTTAGGAAAAAAATCACATTTTCATGTAAGTCTCCTAAGTAAAGAACACAAAGTCTAGCAGATGCAGAATAGCTGTTTTACCTATTTAATGAACCATCAAATGTTATTTAAATATAATCTGAAAAATTAATCCTACACGACTGATTCTAGAAGTAGGTTAAACCTAGCTGTGAAGTATTCCCATTCAACTCCTTTTTGTAATATTTTTTTTACTTGTTTTCAGGTAGTTTTTGTTTAAACTTTCCAACATCTAATATTAGCTCATCTACCTAATGTCATTCCTAAATTTTCTTCATTTCTGGCTTTTTTTCCCCAGTGTCTCCCACATACGCCTGCACTCATCTCTGCATGTCCCTGCCTGCTTTGCTTCTCTGATTTTTTCCCTTCCCTTTTTCTCCATCTCCCCTTCCTTATTTTACATTTAATTATGATTTTTATAAATTTTCTTGTCCACCTCTTGGGATTAGACACTGAAGTTAAAAGGGACACTTCTGATTTCTGAGCTGGCAAAGAAAGAAGGGTGATTTTATGGCTAAGGCAGACGTCCAAGCAACTGTGGTTAATTTCTTGGCTAAGCACATCCTTCCGGTATAAATTGCAACAAAGTACTTAATCTGCTGTCTCACTGCCCTAGCTGCTAAGTGGGATAATAACATCCCTTGCCTTCTCATCCCATCTGTCTGGTCTGTGTAAGGGCAGGATATGAGGGGAAGGAAAGGAAATACCTCTTGTTCCAGCCAGTTTCATGCTTTCACACTTTGCTGACAGAGCTCTTGCATTCAGGCATGTGAGCTTTTGGTGAAATTTTGGCTGTGCTTGCCTAATCTCGCAATACAGATGGCAATAAGACTGACAATGAGTTTCGGTGATACAACTTCTTTCATTGGGCAGGGTAGGACTGGAATAACTCAGCTACAGCAGTGCCTTCTACTGAAGTGCTTCTTAATAACATCTCTGCTACTAAAATGCTTTTACAGGAAAAGTTGAATGTTTTTATTGTGTTAAAGATAACCACGCTCCAAATATATTTGAAACCTCTGGGTTTCATTCTGATAAAAATTGTATTTGAGGAAATTTCCAGTGAAGAAACACTTAATGATACAAAACTGAGTCTTTTGACAGTCCCTACCCACTGTCCTGATATGTTTCAGTAATTTACATCTTCATCTATCCTCCTCTACTTTAATTCCTGTTTTTCGTTCCATTGAGAAGCATGAAATTGGTATGTGATTCCTCTGCTAGGAGTAGGAATACATTGCTGTGTCTTACAGAGACATTCAAGAGGTAATGTGAAAACTGGGGACCTCTGCATAGCTTGGAGTATGTCAGGTCTCAAGAGGAGGCAGAACAAACTCCTCTTGTGAGCTCCCTTCTCTGTGCTACCTGTCTAGTCTGGGTGCACCCCTTGAGACAGAGTTCATACCAGCTCCTTTATTTGAGACCTTTGTGAGACCCTCAGTACAAAGGCCCTAGAAAGGCTCTTTCATGCAGAGGACTGCCAGGACCTTTGCCGATGACCAGCCTGTAGATCAAACACACAGCTCCAGAGACAGAACTAGCTTATTGAACAATTACAGACCGAGCTGGAACAAAAGCAAGATTGACAGAAGATTGCTGAGTTAAAGAAGGGCAGTATAATTCCTAATTAGTTTCTTTAGAAAGATTACTAGTACTGGGTAGAATTAATACAAGATAGAAAACCAAGAGAGTACCTGAGAGTGTACATTGTAACATTAGATACTGCATATATATAACACAGGAGAAGTGTCACAGAGATGAGTACATTTACTGGCAATACATTTTGTCACTGTTTTTTGTCTACATTTGTCTTCTTTGCAGCAAAAGGCTGATGACATATCTGTCTATACATGGAAATGATGAGATCCGTAAGTTATTCCTGTTCTTTCTCTTGTTTCCTTTTTCTACTTTCCTACATGCCCCTATCCACCCCTGACTGACATTTTGGCAATACCTTTCCATGTAAATCAACTTCACAAAACATTCAGTTTTTGTTCACTGTCATTGCTGACAAGTTTCCTTCCTTTTTTTTGAGGCATTTTTCTCTTATTAGCTCATTCTCCACCCGCCCTACTTCGCCCATTTCTATATACACTTTTAATTAGAATTATTTTATCTTAATCAGTAATCTTTTATTTTTACTGCCATCTTGTTAAATCTTTCCCTTTTGTTTGCTCTGGTTTTTTTTTTTTTTCTTTTTTTGGTGTTACTTCTTCTAAGTTAAAGTTGCCCCTGACAGCTTTACCTCCTCTTTTTAACTTTTACCTCCTCTGCACTTGAATGCCAAAACTTAGCGTCACTTCTGAGAACTGCACTCGTGGTGATTTGTTTCACTGCCAAACCTGTCTTGGGCTTCTTTCACAAATGAACTGGCAGGTGTATTGTACCACTGTGATATGTAATGACATGCCCATGAACCAGAACCACAAGGATGAGATTCAGAATCATGGCTTCCTTTTCCTCTTCCTTATCGATGTAAGATAGCTGCCACAGGCAGGTACTAGTATATTGTTCTTAAGCAGCAGCTACTGTGCATAATTGTTCCTCCTTCTTGGAAAAAACCACATTCCTCTTGTAGAGAAGGCGGTAGAGAGGAACATGACCTGCATAACAGCATCCCCTCCTTTCTTGTCCCGATGGAAGATACAAAATATTTTAAGATTTCAAATGGCAAGAAGTCAAGTGGCCTGAAATTACTTACCTTCGATACACTGCCTAGGCCTTATTTTGAAGAACTGAGTTCAGTTCTAATAGTAAGTCAGACCTTTGATGTGGTCTTGAAATGGTCTCCTGGCAACACAATTTTAAATGCTTAACCTGTGTTGTCTACCAAATGGCTGTCATAAATCATAATTTGCTTCCTACTTTTATTTCACTCACTATATAGGAAGAAGAAATGCCAACAAAATGGTAAAGACATATGTTAGAGGAATATGCCATACACATGCACACACAGTTAAACCCCTTCTACCGTAAGAGTAAGTCCTAGTACAATTTTCATTTAAAGTAAAAAAAAAGAAATAAAATCCCGCGATTGTGCTAAATTATGGTAGAATAATTTAAAACAGGATTCAGAATCAGTTGCACGAATTCAGTACCAGAAAGAAAAACAGTGAAGGAAAGCAGAAAATTAATCTTTTTAACCATTCCAGGCTAATACCAACAGTTTAAATTCCACAGTGTGCTGATTTCAGCTGGGGTAAAGGTAATTTTCTTCGCAGAGGCTAGTACAGGGCTGTGTTTTGGATTTGTGCTGAACACAGGGTTGATAGAGATGTCTTTGTTATTTCTGGGCAGGGCTTACACAGAGCCAAGGCCTTTTCTGCTTTTTGTGCTGCCACAATGGTGAGGAGACTGGGGGTTGTATGGGAGACTGTGAGGAGACATAGCCAGGACAGGTGACCCCAGCTGACCAAAGGGATATTCCAGATTGCATGACATCATGCTCAGTGTGTAAAGTGGGGGACCTTTGGAGTCATGGTGTTTGTCTTCTCGAGTCACTGTTATGTGTGATGGGGCCCTGCTCTCCTGGAGATTGCTGAACACCTGCCTGCTCATGGGAAGCAGTGAATTCATTCCTTGTTCAGCTTTTTTTGTGTGAGTGGCTTTTGCTTTTCCTGTTAAACTGCCTTTATCTCAACCCATGAGTTCTCTAGATTTTACTTTTCCAATTGTCCCCAAACCTGCTGGTGGGGGAGTGAGTGAGCAGCTGTGTGGGGCTTGGCTGCTGCCTGGGGTTAAACCACGACACACAGAAAAGAGCAATTAATAAATAAAACAGCCAATAAATGAAGAAATAAAAACAAGTATTTCCAGATCTACACTCAGCTTGTCTCCAGTAAATATTCTGTGGTTGTTGGATGGCAATACCTACAGGAATGTATTTACATTTCCTCATTCCTAATGAGAATGCAGTAGATATGATGCATAGCTTGTGTGCTTACCCTAAGCTTTCGGCCAAAGACATTGACTTTTCCTTGGGCTTGCTCTTTCCGGAATCGCCACTCCACCAGGTTCTGCCCGTTCTCCCCTGGGAGGGTCATGTTTCTCTTTGCCATGGTTGGGTTGGCAGTGCCAGCCAAGACGTGCGGTTCTGTCTGGTAGTGTGAGTCCAGGCCGCTGGCGTACAGGATTCTCAGTGAGCCATCATAACCAATCTGGTAGCTATTTCTTAACTGATCTGAAAAGGCCAGAAAGAGAATTACAGGTTACCTACACGGGTTAAGACTCTGACTTTGTACTGGACACAAATTTATGCAATATGTGCATCTTGACTTCACATAACTGACTCAATGGTAATAAAGAGCCAGGGTGAGATTGTTAAGAATAAGTGTATTCTATAGGAGCAAAAATGCCTTTAGGACCTATCATCAAAGTTACTTAAACACTTAAGAAAGTCTCATCCTCACAGTATACTCTCTGGACTGGCACAAAACACGTTCTCTGCTGTTTAGGTGTTTTTGGCCTAATGCTAAGCATACTATGACTACTCACTTTCACAAGAATGTGGTTGCTGGGGTATTACATGCTATTTTTAAGTTACAATATCACTTTATATTATTTCTGTACCTATTTCCCTTTCAATCCATCTCTTCTTTCCAAGATTCCTTTTTAATACAAAGTATTTTACTTCCCATAGCTGCTTACAAAAGCTATTTGGTTAGAAAACTTACTTAATTCTACTTTTGTTGCAAGTACTGCTTTCCCTGAAGAGTTGTTTCTGTGTAAGTGTAAAAATATGTATGTATCACCCCTTCCTCCAAACACTATGCCCCTAAAGTTTCACTTCTATTTGGAGCTGCTTGTACCACAAGAAGACAATTTTCAGGCCAGTATCTGCTGAGAAATCTTTTGTTTACAGTACCTTGAACCATGGTATAGAAAGAATCGATTGATGATAAGTTGGAAGTGATGCTGACATCCTCCTCTCTGCTGGATGACTCAATGTCCACTGTAATGGCCCTTTCCATTTCCCCATGAAGGTTAGTGACGACTCCAGTTGGGAATGTAACGTTTGTTAGACGGCCCTCACTATCATAGCTAAAAAAAAAAACAACCAGTCCAGAAATGACACATAGCAGGAACAAATTGTTTTCACTTACAAGTAAAATGAACAAAGATACCAGCTACTCATATTGTTAAGGTATTTCTGCTTTTTTTTGTGTGTATGGGATAGGCATAGCAAAGACTTCAAACATGCTTTGAAGTACTCAAAAGACTGCTTAACATACAGCAGCCTCAGTGGTGATAGCAGGAGCAGACAGATGGATCTTCAGCTCAGCATATTATTCTTTGAAGTGTGACCAGATCCTGCTGCACATCTAATTCACCATTTCAAAGGAAGCATATTTGTTGGTGCTAAATTCTGTGGTATTCTGTAATTACTCCCTATTACTGGACTAGATTTTGCTGTTATTGTAGGAATCCTCAAAATTTTTGGAAAAAGGTATCTTAATAAGAGCGTCTCGTGGTCCTTTCCTAGTCAACAATTATGCAGAACACCTGTCCTCCTGAGTGCTTCATGTCCCTTGTATTACTATGAGACAGAAGCTGGGGTAATATTTAATCTACTTAAGCTGCTTGTAGCTGCAAACCAGAACAGCTAGCATCTCTAACTTGTTAACTGCCTGTGGATAGTTTGAGAGTTGTGACACAAACCATGAGATTTTTTTTCCTGTGTCTACTGACATTTATTTAAACCAACAGCTATATATCCATTTAATATGAATAGGTAGATAAGAATTTCTGTAATTGAAGTAGATCTATGACATCTAAACCACGTCTTTTCTTATGCTGTTAGGTATACCCTGTTGGTACCAGAGACCATGCTTACATCCAAATATGCACTTTGGTCACAGTATAGAGAGAGGTAAAGCACTGCGTGAGCTTGTGGTCATAAAACTTGTCTTTAAGATTAGCTCTTCCAGTACTACAGTCTTGATTTGTCAGCCTAGGTGTTCAGCTGAAGCTCCTTGTTTTGAAGTATAGCCTGTCTGCAGCTGCAACAGAGAGAAACAAGCATCTGAAGGATGATTCCATGCCCACATATGACCTGTTTGCTTTCAGGAGTTTTCCACCTTTCTCCTGTGACCATGTAGTGAGAAGCTGAAGAACGGCTGCCTAAGTCTCTTAAAGTAACTACAACATGACCCTGCAGGTCCTCACAGTGTGCTAGACATTTCATGCTGATAATTGTCATCAAAATTGCTCCGACTGGAAAAGAAAAGCAAAACCAAAAAAAGCCCCCCAAAAGCCCCAAGCATATCACTGAGGCTACAGAAACTCTTTTTCTTAAATTGAGAGAATTAATCCTAACAGCTGTAACCCACAACACACTAACTTTCTCTGAACAGCATGAGTGCTGCACAGTATTGCTGTAACAATTACGTTAAGAAATGTTTTCTTCCAGTTTGCTTACTCTGTAGATTTGACAGTTTTTTGCATACAGTAATTTCCATCCTTTTAGCACAGTTGATTTCCCTTGTTTATGTAAGACTTTCACTTAACAATAGGCAAGAGAAAAGAATGTTTAAAAATCAGAAACCATACTGCAAGCCAGGGAACTCAAGTGGGGAAACTTATTTTTTGAAGTTAAGTACATTTCAAGATAATGGGGTTTCTTCCAGTGTGTTTCTGTCCCTAATTGTGGTTCTTTTTCACATACTGGACTTGGGAGGCTGAGATACTCCATTTATGTGGGAGACCAAAACAAACATACTGAAGTTCCTTGTGCATGAATGTGACTGCTAGCCTATGCATGACCTTTAGTCTCATTGCTCAGTTCCAAGAACTTATTTTATTTTCATGCACAGCTTCCCTTTGCAGCTCCCTGGGGAGCATATATTGTCCAATTAGTGTCCTTTTCTATTTTCTGCTTTATGTTTGAAAACGGTATCAAATTACTTTGTTGAGAATTACTTCCATCCTTTGATTCCAGTAGCCAAGTACTGGTCTTTATTTCAAACAATGCTTACTAAAGCCACAGAAGACAAGATTTTCCTGTAAGACCTTTTTACCCTTTTAATCACAGTATCTGTGAGAAACTAATTACCATATTTCTCAGTATACCACCTGAGCTGGAAAATGCTACACATCAGTAGTATTCGGTGCAGCGTGTGGCTTCAGTGCAGTACGCAGCACTGAACTGTGCTATCCTTCTTTTATGCATTCTTGCTTCCATATTATTACCTTTGCACTGTGCCTATAGTTCTTGAACTGGTCTCATCTTTCACAAATATGGAAAAGCACATCATGAGCCTGAGATAAGCAGGTAATATTATTACAGTGGGGGAGAGTTCAAAGACCAGCAAGAAATCATGCTACCCATTCATGTTCTTAAAAATATGACTTTAAAGCTGAAAGAATCTTAAAAGCCATGATTGCTTGGTTCAGGCATCCTAGTGCAAGAAGAAAATGTGGCTGAGAAGTGAAAGGTAAGAATAAGATTTCTCATACTTTTATAGCCAGGAACAAAAAGAAAAAGGGGAAATAGGCCTTTCTGCAATTCAATACATATTCCATTTTATGACAGATTGCAATGTGTGTCCTTCATTTTGTTCACTGTACATGGAATACTAAACTTACTTTATACTTGCTATCTTCTTGCCCACAATCAAAGCCTTATCAATGCACAGCATAGCAACATCACTCATACCTTTGGGCATTCTGCAGCCATTTTTCTTATTACACTCAAATATCCTTGCATTCTGCTGCCAAGGTGAATTTATTCATCCAAGATTGTCAGTTTTAGACCGAGAGATTTCTTTTTATCTGCCTAGTGTTCTAATACTGAAATTGCCCTAAAAGGAATGAGATCTGAAGTCTAGAGGGCGAGCGCCTATATTTGGCATTTCACAGCCTCTTTGATCTTTTCATCCAAACACAAGCTCAGGCACACGTGTTACCATGGAGCCCTCTGATCTTTCTCCTTTTCCAGGCTCCATAGCAAAGCCGTTCAACCAACCTCTTCAATTCCTCAAGAGCGAGTTTCACATAAACTTTTCAAAAATCTAAACCAGAAACTTGCTCCCTGGACGTGACCTCATGTGTATTAATCCCCTCAGCTCATTTCTGTTTGCATTAACGTAACAATCTTCATATTTGGTCAATAACTATGAAGGCAGCACTGGGGGCAGCTGCCACCACCGCTAGCTGAAGTTCCCCGTAGATCAAATCCTTTTTCTTCTTTAGGATGAGCTACCACTGCCAGATAGTTTTCCACTTCTGCAGTGAGAATTTCTCAGAGATAATGATTATCAGCTTCCCAGATTCTCGACCTTTTGCTCTTCACCTGCTGGAAGTCTCTCTTCCATTGTTCATCTCCTTCAGTTTTAATTACATGCCTTCCCAGACCATTTTCTGTTCTAGGCTATGTAGGACACTTCACTTTGCAGTAATAACTTCCTGGTAAGCCTTGCCACAGATGGAAATGTCCTACTTTCTTTATTTTTGACTTGTTTCTCAAGTGCATTTTATCTTAGTCTGTAGCACATTTAGCTCAACCCCCACTTGCAGAGCATTATTAATGTTTTATATCAGAAGTTATTTCAATGTAGAATAGGGAGCTGTAGAAATAAAGTGTATAGTAAAGGCTGCACCTAAAGCCATTTGCTAAGTTATGACTGATACTGTTTTTCTACAGACCTCTGCAGCACAATCCCTTAACAAAATAAATTATCTGATTTTTTTTTTTTTTTTGCTGTTGTAAACCTCAGGTTGAAAAGCAAGGCACACCAGTTCCAGCACATTTCAGATAACAAGACATACAGTCCAAATGCATATTAAGTATTTAAGACTGGTTACAGATTATACTATTAGCTGGGATACTGTAATAGAGAAATGAAGCATGAATGCATTTCATAATACAGACATGTATAATTTTAACAGTAGAAAGAAAAGTACTGTTACACTTTCACTCAACTCACATCAGGTGTTTCCTCTATGCATCTCAGATTACCAAGAGTGGCTAAAAAATTTGTGGAACGTTACCCTACTTGTTTCAAATTATTAATGGGAAGTATTTTATACCAGAGTGCTGCTTCTTGGCAGGTAAGAACAGAAGGTTCAAGGTTGACATCCAGGAGTGCAACGAGTTGTTGTTTTAGGTGCAAACCATGTTGACAACATGCTGAAAAATCTGTCCTAACCTGGCAATGAAGTGTCTCCCTCGGCTTGTC
Organism: Oreocharis arfaki; assembly: GCA_013398015.1. Lineage (NCBI taxonomy): Eukaryota > Metazoa > Chordata > Aves > Passeriformes > Paramythiidae > Oreocharis > Oreocharis arfaki. Next base: position 1,063,048 of record VZRR01007339.1, on the reverse strand, counting down.
AAGGCCATTTAGGTTACATTTACATAGAGGACCTTTGTCTTTAACATGAAAGTATTTTGGTTTCCAAATACATTCTTTCACTTGTATTCAGCCTCCACAGCACAGTGCAGGTTTAGTCCCTCCCAAATAGAATTCAAAGCTGGAAAACTACAGTAAAGCCACTCCAGTAGCACTTTCACTGCATGCTCAACTAGTATCAAAATGGTTATCTTGCTGATCCAAAGGAAAAAGCCCACAGTTTATATACCATCACTTTTATTATCATTTCATCACCTGTAGGGAGCTCTCCTGTTCCCCACTGGTTTAAAATTGGAAGCTCTAGTTCTAGCCACCTTTAACCATTATGTGGGTTGTTGAAAGAAAGAAAACTTTCAAATTGAACATAATGAAATTTGCTATTTTTTTCCTTTACTTCATTTCTACATTACTTTCATTTTGATAGGCATTTTTTTGCTTTTTATATGTCTGAAGAGGGACTGAATGAGCCTACTAAGAATGAAAAAGGTGAAAATAATCTACAGATCCACGGACAGAAATGATTTCTCCTTTTTTTTTTCATTTCTTATTTAGTCTGATTGAAACGGACACTTCAGTGGATCCCTAATTACTCATTTTTAACCTGCACTTATTCCTTTATTTCCACACAGTATGTTTGTATTTGTATCTTAAAAGTTTTAGCATCTTGCTTGTGAATTCACAGTACAATTATATTGGGAAGCCTGAAATATTATACTGTGACTTCCTTTGGAGATATAACAAATTTTTTTTTTAGAAAAACACCAATCAATAATGAAGATGGCAGTATGTTTTCCTAATATTTTGTTTTGCTTAACAAGAAAAAAGGAAATGACAATTTGATATTTATTAGTAGCTTGTAAATGATGACAAGTGGATTTTAAAAATTTTATTTTATTATTTTCTAAAAAGTGATAGCATTTATCTTTTTTTCTTATCTGGAATATTGTTAAGCATGAGAGAAAATGCAGCCAGAAGGGTCAACTGTATCCTGGGGGATATGAGGCACAGCATCACCAGCTGGGCAAGTGAGGGGATTGTCCCGCTCTGCTCTGCTCTGCTCTGGGGCAGCCTCACCTCAAGTGCTGGGGGCAGTTTTAGGCACCGCAGTGTAAGAAGGATATAAAGCTATTACAGAGCATCCAAAGGAGGGACACGACAATGGAGAAGGGCCTTGAGGGGAAGCCATATGAGGAGCAGCTGAGGTCACTTGGTTTGTTCAGCCTGAAGAAGAGGAGGCTGAGGGGAGACCTCATCGTGGTCTTCAATACCCTCACGAGGGAAAGTGCAGAGTAGGGCACTGATCCCTTCTCTGTGGTGCCCAGTGACAGGACCCAAGGGAATGGCATGAAACTCTGTCAGAGAAGGTTTATGTTGGATATGGTTTATGTTGGAGCAGGTTCTTCATCCAGAGGGTGTTTGGGCACTGGAACAGGCTCTCCAAGGAAGTGGTCACAGCACCAAACCTGACAGAATTCAAGAAGTGTTTGGACAACACTCTCAGGCACATGGTGTGACTCTTTGGGCTGTTCTGTTGCAGGGCCAGGGCCAGGACCTGGACATTGATGATCTTTGTAAGTCCCTTCCAACCCATATTCTATGATTTTATGAAAAAAACCCCCAATATTCTTTCCAGTCTTACAGAATTTTAAATACATGAAAAAAAACCTTTCTTTCTTTTCCCTTTCTTTTCTGCTTTATTCCTTTCCCCTCTCCCTCTCCTTTTTCCTATTACCTTTCCCTTTTTATTTTCCTTTTCCCTTCTGTTATGCCTAGCTCTGAGAAAAAAGTAGATAAACAGGAATTATAGAAAATAGGTCCCAGAGTGATTCTAGGAAAGAGCTAAATTAAACAACAGCCAGAATCCCAATTCTGGGCAGAATATGCCTACTTGTTTTTTAATGGAATTTGGGCAGAAAATGCAAACTCACAAAACCACAGCAGTTAGAAGGTCATTAAAAGTATTAGTGTCAGCCACATTTCTCAGTCCTGTCCAACCAACTGTCAGACAACTCAAGCTTTTCCTGTTCCTTTATCTGATGGCTTTTCCATGGGAAAGGGTCTTTACTGTTTTCATCTGGGGAAGCCTTATGCAACTGTTTGCACAGCTGGTTAAATAATTCAGGTAATGGTCTTTTATCTCAGCAACATGGTCAGGACGAATTTTTCAGTCCAGGTTTAACGAAGAGATTTCCTCAGCTGGAAAGTGATTGACAATTTCTCTTTTCACCTTATCCTGTTATAAATGTAGCTCTTGAGGCTTTTTTTTTTGGTGTGTCTATTTTGTCATAATGTTAAAAGGACAGTTTTCAGTCTTTTTTTGTAAACTGGCATTCAGCACACCAGATGTGAACAATTCACTTAAATAGGCCTTTCTTGACAGCCATAACTCATCTGCAAAACAACACACTCTAAACAAGAATCACTGCAGGAAATGTGTCTGTTGGAAAGAGAGCTCAAAGGAATGAATCAACACCTCTTCCCATGATAGCTTATTCACTTCCATATGGAGAAGGTTTTGATGCTCATTTTCCACTTCATTGCACAACCAGACAAACAAGCTTGAGTTCAGAGCTTGTGCTGAATAAGACCGACCACCTTCACAGCCCACTCCAAAGTGACTACCAGGTATTTGGAGCCAGGTATTTTGGGGGAGCAGTGCTTTGCAGAGAAAGAAGCAATACATGAATTTAGCATGCTGGGGATGCTTTACTTTTTGCCAGAATACTGCCAAACTTCTCACTCACTGCTATATGGTACTGCAGTCCTCCATGCTGTGCTGATTGCTGCAGCAAACACGTGCCTTGTATATTCTCATAAGGAGTCACAAAACCAAGGAGTCTCTCACACCTCACACATCTGACATGCACCCTACATGCACACGAACTTGCACAAATAAAACAGCATTAAGGACAACGATGCTTTCTGAAGAGCAGGAAGAACAACCCCCATGTCTGTGCCTGGGGAAGGGGTGCACTGGGAGCAGCAGGATGTAGGCAGTGTGGCTTACATGAGAGGCATTTTTGGGCATGGAGCAGCTTCGCAGGGCTGGGAGTGTGCCTCAGCAGCTCACGCTCTTCCGAACTGAGTGCAGCCAATCCAGGAGCAATTCCAGGGGGGCTCGTTCTTATGAAGATGAGACTAAATTACAGTAGCTAGGCTGTTATCTACAAGACCTCAACACTCATCCCTCACTTTTCAACTTCCCTGTAATGGGAATTCACTGCCCTTGAGCCCTGTGGGGTGCACACAAGACGGATTCTGGATTTGCCAGGGTGTGCCGGTGGGCAGCTTCCCGCGCACAGTGTCTTTAACCTCAGGGCTCCTTGGGGCTGCTGCCTTGTCTGTGTGTCACCTCCCCCACCTTCTTAGCTCATCTATTACTGCACAAATAAACTGTGTGCCTTGTCGATATAAATACCAGAATATGGCCTTTCAAATAAAAGAAATGTTGGTGCACATATACTTTGTGTGACAGATTGTTCCTTGCTGTAAGGTCTGCTTACACTGTGAGAGCTGAGTGTACAGGCCTTTAGTGAAAAAAGGACGTAAGGCTGGTCTGTTTGGCCACATATTTTCTTCACAGAATAAGCTGTAATGTTGCTTTTTCCCCCTTGATTTTTATTTAGTGGTAGGGTGGGGATTTAATTTAATTTAATTTTATTCTGAAAGGTTAAAAACTCCACAAAACTGTTTTTACAGGGTCACAAAAAGTGGGCAAAGCGACTTATTAAATTACATTATGTTTGAAAAGCAAATTTAGTAACAGGGAAACAAAATTATATGGGTGTATTTTTTTTCTTTTAGGACAGTGGAATACCAAGACAGTAAGCAATAATTGCTAGATTCAGGTTCTGTGGTTAATTTAGAATAACAACCTTATTCCTTCACAGCACGAGTCACATCCAACCAATGCAGGCTTCAGAAGTGAGAGACTTTCCCTTCTTTGGAGGGGGCTCCAAAGGTAAGACTTTAAACTGCATGTGCCTTGTAGGCTTCCTAAAGAGCTGATCAGTCAGGCCTCACTGGGGACATCAAGGAAGGCTAAATCTCTTGATGGGGCTTGAAAATATGTTTGAATTCAGCATGACTGAAAACAGAGAATAGCCTTTTCACATGCGGTCCTGAGTTGTCCTTCCACCCTCACCACACCAGGTTCCCCGTGAAGTGAGTGTGAAGGAGGGCGAGCTTATCTATTCAATGGCTTCTCACGCCTGCTTTAATTACTTAGCCTAGTTCTAAGGAGACGAAACAGTAGCATTCAAGAATGAAGAATGGGTACATGTCTATTAGATGAGACATACTGCTGCTATTGGGCAATTATGGGACACACCGCAGTTCTCTAAAAAGTTTCACATTGTATCTAATGTTATATATTAATGGATTATTTTTAACATGGCTGTTTTTTTATTAAGCAGGATGAGTTTGAAACAGCAAGTTCGTGCTCCAGTGTTAGCACAAATCTTACAAGACTAAATAATATAACATGTTGTATTATGATATTTACTGTAAAGCTGAGTTACGGTTCCGGTTTAGAAAACTGTGAGACATAGCCTCTATTCTTTAAAGTTGAAGACAGAAATTTAAGAAATGTATTGAATGATTTATCTTAAGAAGAAACATGGTAAGTCCTGTCACCAAGCACGGCCATCACAAAGTTCCTCTCAGAAACTGCATGTTGCATGAAGCATGGTTACATACTTGTGTAGCATTGATGCATTCAGTGGAAAGTTAAAAAGACCCCAAATTAAATATGCTAGCTTGATATTTTTCTCTACAAGTTCTCTTTGTGTGGCAGGGGGGTACCTAGCTTGTTTGAATAGAGGAGACGAGTTTTAATTGCCTTTTGGCCAGCCTTGCCTCCACAGGTCTACATGAAGATGTCAGAGAGGGTTATGGCTACTAGATCTTCAATTTGTGTCATGTTGAAAGGAGGAGAAGCAAATATGCTTTAAGAGAGAAATATGTATTGCATGCCACATTGTGCCAGGAAATGTGGATAGAGAGGCACTTATGCAAGGACGGGATATCTCAAAAATATTCCCAAAAAGACAGTTCAGAAACAATTAAGAATGAAGAGAATATGTCTTTTGTTGCTTGAGTATACATAGTATGGGAAGGTTAAAGACACTGCACTTGTAAATCACAGTTTGCAATCAAGGGCTCACGTGATTCCACAGAAGCCAATGTAAGAACATGATAACTGTCTAAACAAAAGTGCTTGAATGATTATGGTTAATTATTTTATAGCCACTACATTTTACACTGATGAAGAAAGAAGCAGCAGCAGTAAAAGCCGAAGGCACCAAAGGTTGTTGATAGTAAAAGGATAAAAATACCTAAAAAGCACTTTGATACAAGGACATTCAGATAGTGTTGTTTAGTAATGATAAAAAATCCAGATTACAATTTTGTACAGAGTTCTGGTATTCGTAAGAAAACAGAATCAAATTAGAATGAAAGCCCCAAGACTACAAGAAAAAAGAAGACTAGGAATTTTTAGATATTCATACTACTGAAACATAAATGGGATAGAAAAATGAACACAAATAGAAACACAACAAAACAGGAAAATAACCCCCAACAAATGTTACAGGAAATGGTACAGAAATATTAATTATGAAAACTGGATTTTGAACCTCTTAATATACAATAAAAGTGCAAGTGAATTGACACTACTATTAGTCTAAGTTTCATCTGATCAAATTAAATACTTGCTTTTCAGCAGAAGTTCCATAGACTTTTCCACAGACAAATTTCAGTGTTTCCAAGTCAGGCTCCACAAGCAATGTATTAAGACGAAGCAGAAGAAAAACTGCAAAACATAATCTATTCTCTGTTGCCAACTGTTGACAGTTACAGATGATGTGCCTGGTACTCAGGGAAACTAAACAAGTCCAAGCCAGAGGCAGTATCTGACTCTCTATCACAGATTTTTAGGGAAACCACAGCACTGAATGCATTGCAAATAAAAGCATAATATGCAAACTCTGCAGCACAGAGTGAAAATAGATTTTTGCCTGCAATTCTCTAGAGTCCATAAATTACTGTAAGGATTTCACATTCTGCGTGATTTCACCACCTTTCCAGAATAGCTGGAAAGCTCATTAATTTAACTGTGGGAGCAAAGTAAACTTGTAAGAGCTGTGCTTGCTAATGTCACTGTCTGCTTCCCATTGCACTGCCTTGAAGACAAGGATTGAGTGGGAGAAAGAGGAGGGGAAGGAGAAGACTCAGGGCATGAAGTGTCCGGAGAAACACTGGATGGACTGTCAAGAGATGCAAGAGGGCACTGTGAAGAAATTCACTGCTGGGAAAGGAAAAAGCAAGGAAATCAAACACACCTTAGGGAAATAATGGGAGATGTGGGAACGAGCAAGATACAAGGTAAGAAAGTAAGGAAACATAACAGGAGGTCTGGACAGCAAAATAGAGTCATGGAAGAAAGGCAGTGGATTTCCAGAGAGGAGGAGCCATCTCAGTCTGGATCAGACCTCTGCCTGCTGATACTGCTTCTAAAAGAAGAGGAAGAAAAAGGGGAGGAAGCTGAAAAAAGATAAGGAACAGTGGCTACTGGGTTTACTTCGTGTCTGAGGAGAGCACATGCAGCCTGAACCTTCCAGGAGAGCTTTTGTGGTGAAGGAACAGCTGTCTTTTTACACAGGAGCCTGCAGAAGCACCTGGGCTGTGCCTGCAGAGGAACAGAGCCCAGACACCCAGCACTGGGCTGACCACGGTTTGTGCCAAAGCAGCTGACGGGAAGGACTCCATCCGTGTCTGTGAGGGGTGGGCACGGTGCCGAGCGCTCCCATGGGCACACAGACTGCAGCCCTGCCCCAGCAGCTCTGCCCGGGCAGCCACGGCTGCTGGCTGCTTGTCCTGGAGGGATTGTGCCTCGCACAGCAGCCTCTGCCAGTTCCTCAAGCTACCTACGGAGCACAGAGCAGCCACAGGCTGGCACGGCTGCCTGGCTGGCAGCTGCTGGAATGCCAGGGCTTTGATGGAGACCCGGCCTTGCAGCCTGGGGGCTGGGCGACTGCACAGGGGCACTTGCAAGGCTTTTTAGGGGTTTGCTCCTGATGCTTCAAAAACTTGGGTCCAGAGAGAAAATGCTCTTTTTGTGCACTTGGCTTAGCTATCTGTGTGTAAACTCAGAATGGAAACTGCTGCACAGAAATAATGTCATATATGCTAGCTAGGAAGAGTCACTTCCAAAATGCTAATATGCAGATAATTAGTTTAACTTTTAAGATTTATCTGTTTAAATGTTCATATTATGTATACGTAATATGAAGTTATAGTTAATAGTTTCCAGCTCAGATATCTCGCATTTTTATAAGAGAATTTGATTAGGCTGATTACTTTTATACCTTGTTTAATATTATAATTTCATTATAAAACCTAATCTGGGCAACTTTTAGTTTCATATGGCTCCATTGGTTTTTTAGTATGTATCCATTTTCAATCATTTTTGTAAATGCTCTGTTAATATCATTTTTATTCTGTAAGTTTATGGATCTCTGAAAACAGATAACAGTTACTATGAATTTGAGTAACAGTGCTTTACAAAAGTATACATTCTTGAAATATAAGGTGTCAGTTTTGATCAGCGCACTATAGCCCTTAACAAAACAGAAATTTATAAATCCATTTTGCCATAAAGATATTAAAAATCCCCAAAGTCTGTAAGCAAACAAAGAAAACAGATTATATGATATCCTAAGTAATTCAAGTTAGTGCATACAATTTCACTGTAAAAACCAAAAAGAATATAAAAAAATATTTCTTGTGTGTCAGTCCTTCCCTTCTTCAGGGAAAGAGGAGACTAAACAAAATAAACTATAGATTAATTAGTGTCCCTGCTAAAATAAATAAAAAGGTACATTTCTTTTGGATCTGGTATTAGTGTGATTTAAACTGTGGAAAAAAGCCATGAAAAGAAACAAGACCAAATGCTTTAGTATGTGCCAGAGCAGTGATTGCCAATTTTTGGGAGTCAATGTTTTCACAAACATTTCCCCTTTGCACTGAAAAGTTCTGAAAAAGGAAAAAAGAAAGATTGAATCACCTTCATAAACCTGCTCTCAAACCACTGAGAACTCAGCTGAAATTATATAAGTTCTTTGGATCCATGCTCCACTTATACAACCAGATTTGCACAGGAGAATAGTTAAAATACCTATTCCTGAGCTGCTCCAAAGGCTGAACTTTTTATTACTAAACCCACAGTGTTTTTCTTCCATGTATCTTTCAGCCATTTACACAGATGTGTGACAACCAAAAGGTGAAACAACCTGGCTATACTCAAAGCTAGTTGACAAAAGGCACTTCTAGTCCATTGGACATTCAAACAGTTCAACATTTTTAACTGTGAGTGGGAAAAAAGCCTGAATTTACCACAGAATATAAATTCTATCCTTTTATCAAAATATTTTGAGAATTTGAATAATAGAGTAAATAAAACACATAAATAAACTGTGATATTAAAAGAAAATGCATCCAGAAATGAAGTCAAAATATTTTGCTATTGCTAAAATAGAACAAGGAAGTCAGAATTATTTCTTTTCATAATTTCTTATTCCTCACCTGATGTTTGAGGGAAACCTTTCCATTTTAACACGGCTTCATTTTTTTCGACAGAAAACACTTCACCTGAAAATGTTTCAGCCCATACTACGTACAAACATGAATATGCAGAAGCTGAGAGAGATACACACTTGTACATCATGCCACCCCCACACAAACTCTTCTATGGTAATTCATGGTTTCCATCTATTTTGGCAATAGTAGCAGAAGCCTCTTGCAACCCAGCATCGTCAGATTTAATGTTACAAATCATCAGCACCAAAAAGTCACAATAATATTTGATCTTAGAATAAAAAAAGGCAAAAGAGTTGTGTTCATAACTGTTTTTTCTTCAAAAGGGAAATATACAGACATAGATTTGGTGTATGGGGATTTTATGTTCAAAAGAAGCAAGCAGCTGTGGTGACTGATGGATGTTTTTAAGAATGCTGTTTTGGCAAGAAAAATAACACAGTGCCTTCCCCCCGCCCCTTATTCCCCGTAGCTTTACATAATCAGTACAGGTTTTTATTTTTGGTGTTAACTTGTACAGAGCATCATAGAAAACGTTACTGGAAGGGACCTTGAGAGGTCATGCAGTCCAACCTCTACCCCAGGGCAGGATCTGTTCTTCCTGCATTGGCCCTGAAAGATGTCTGATCTGTTTTTAAAGACAGTCTATGAAGGGCAAGGGGTCACTATCATTGTTGTCTGCTCCAGGGCTTCAAAATCTTCACCGTGAAGTTCCTCCAAATGTCTAATCTGAATCTTCCTTGTTGCAATTAAACAGATTACTGCTTCACCATGGCTACAGGGAGGAGATAAATATCTTTGCTTCTTCAAAAGCCTCATACACTTGCAGATTTGGGGAGAGTGAAATTGCCTAGCTTTTTCCATAATTACTTCAGCTTGGGAATTCTAACGAGACATTGGTCGGAGGTAATTGTTTAGGAAGTGCATAAGCAGCAGCTTGGAAATAATACTAATACTTACTGAGGGGAATAGCCTGCCCTTTGGGTTCTCTGTAAGCCAGCTGGACATAACCTAACTCAGACCAGAAAGTCTGCATGAAAGCAGATCAGGTGTGAAAGACGGCTATTTACAGACTCAGGAAATAGCTATGTACTTCATGACACACAGTACCCTAAATTCTCCCTACGATGAAAAATACAGACCTATCACGCACTGAATAGTGAATATAATATCCACTTTTTTGTGATCACACAGACGCCATCAAGATACATTCAGGAGCCACCAGCTACTGCAGTACACCACAGTAGGCTACACAAAAACTACAGACAACATAGTGAGAAATTACTGCCCTGATTAAAACTCTAGGTCCTCAATTAGTCAGTATGAATGCCAGCATGATTTAAAGTGCCTGCTGTACCCAGCAGATGCCTTAATTTCTGTACAGGCCTTCACTGTCCCCCAAACTGACTGTCTTGCCCAACTTGCCTGTTGGAAACAAGTGGCTGTGTCTGTCACAGTTAAACACTGAATTTACTCTCTGTGGAAATGGATGGCTATTCCCAGCCCACCTGAAGCTGTGCTTTGGTCTCTCAGCGTACAGGACAGGGCTAACTCATGAGAAGGGGAACGCTTGCCCTCCCAATTGAACATTTTCTCATTCCTTTGTGTACCCTTGCTGTGCTTCTGTGTCCTCTTGGCAGGACCTAAAAAGATACACAGCAGATGCACCAAAGCACAATTAAATATTACAGATGTGTGCTAATGCTTTGGGAAGGTGCCCGCTACCAAAGCCCTGCCAATTTACAGATTATTGTAAGAATACCTTAAAACTGGCAGCAGTACCATCCCACCTGCTGTCTTTGTTAGGGATCAGCATTTCTAGCCCTGTCTCCACTTCAGGACACAATATGCAGTGAAGCAGCACCTGCTGCTCTTGTGCCTCTGATGGGCATCTGTAAAGGCTGGAGAGTAGATACAGGTGCTCAGAGTCCTCCTGCACACTGCCTCAGCCAAATGTACACTGACAGAAATATGAAGTTATCTCAGAAAACAGATGTTTGGCTTTGCTGCCACTGCCTGACACTGGCACTTTATTTTCTTTATCATGTGTGTTGAACTGAAAGCTTTTTTTTAGGCCCTGACCTTGGCAGCAGTTGCTACTGCATTTCATCATAAAGATACGAGAAAAGAAGAGAGGGAAAAAAAAAGAAGAGGGACTTACTGGATTTTCATGATGCCCTTTGTAATCCTGAATAGTTCAGTTAGAGGCCCTCTTAACAGTTTTACTCATCATACTAACACTACATCTTCCACTCCTTCCCAGACACCTTTTTATTGAACCTCATCATGTCTTTCATGTGAGTTAAAAATACAAATATTTTTCCAGCTGGCAGAGACAACTGAAAAAAATCTGTGTTCATTCTACATTGATCTTTTTTTGAAATAATGTTTTCAGTTTTAAGCTGCATTTAGCTTAGCATATCAGTTTAGTTAGCAATCAGTTGGGAGTTCAGATCATTTGGAGATGAAGTTGCCTATAAAACCCTTATGTGAATTCTCTGGTTCTACAAGTTTATCTATAAATTGTCAAGATCTTCCTTAGTCAATATAATTGAAGATTCTGTAAAACGCTTTGCTAATCTGTCTGTTATGAACAGGCATTGATGAGTTAATGAGTGTAACACAGGCTAAAGCAATTCACTGAAAAGATTTTTTCTGAGGTTGGTAAAATTACAAGTCCTACTGTTCCAGTAATACCTCTTGCTGTTGTGCTTGCACCTGGACACGACATGGTGCTGGTGGTTTCTGTGTTTTCAGTTTATTCCTACAGGAATGACACTTCCCCCCATGGCCCACATTTCTTAGCTTCCTCCAACTGGGTCCACCTGTGTGAAAGCCTGTTGTGCTGTCCAGGAGATCCTTCCTACATACTTGCCACTCAGTGAAACACAACCTTTTACTACCCACCCAGATGTTATTTTTGGGTAAAAGACCACGCAGAAATGCTTTTACTTGAAAAGAAAAAAATTAGAAAAAATTGAGGAGCGAAGACAGATTTCTTGTCAGTATTTGCAGTAGAACAGTGTCAATCTAATGAGCAAGTAGGATGAAAATCTACCATTTTGATGCAAATCTACAAAACCACAGTTGTCTGAGTTACAAATTTCTTGACAAGAGTGAAATGTTGTCTCACTGTTATTTCAATATATAAAACTGAAGTTCAAAATAATGAATTCAAAATTATTCAGACCCAATGTTCAGAAGAAGTCAGACAAGTCAGACAGAGGAAGACAGCATGGGAAATTAAAAGTATCTTTCTGTGCTTTTTGTCATCAAGGGTCAACTTTACAGTTACTTCATCCAGAAATATTTCAAATGGTCCTGTAGAACTCAATAAAACTATAAGGCATCTGACTTTATTTTATGTACTTACTCAAAAAAAGTGGTCCATCCAGTCTCATCGCTTTTAGTTGCCAGAAGTCCACTGTTGCCATGGTAGGTAAATAAGACCAGCTCCTGCCCTTGTGCAGTCATGCTTTTCAAACATCCATTGGTGCCTATGGTCAGCCAGATGACTTGGTTATCGGGAGAGACCACTCTTACTGGCATCCGGTTGGGATCCCGCCTGATCCGAAGAGTATTCCCATTGCTGTCTGTTACCGCAGTAATATCATTGTCATTGCTGTAGCTAAAATTGTACAGGTAGTCTCCGGTGACCAAACTCACAGTGTACTGGTGAGTACCATTGACATCAAAGATATAAAGCTCTTGGTCAGTCGGAGAAGCAACTTCATAGAAGTTCATTGAATTCATTAAGGGTTTGTTCTTTGACACAGCCCGTATCCTAATGTTTCCCAGATCAGCAATATACAGGGTGCCATCTGGAGACACAGCTAAGGAGGAAGGGGCATTAAGTTTGGCATCTTTAGCATAGCCATCTCCATTTTGGTAACAGTCACAGTTAACATCATTTTTGCAATCACACTCTGAGGGTATTCCAGCGACTAAAGAGATCTCTCCATCAGTTGTGACCTGTCTTATCCTATTAATCTTTTTTTCATCAGTTTCTGTAATGTAAAGTACCCCGCTGTAGGACACGGCAATGGCAGTGGCTGACTCCAGCGTGGTCTGGACAGCGTGTTTGCCCACCGTGTACTCCACCCCGGGAACCTGGCAGTGCATCGGCCTCCCCGCAGCGATGCGAACCTGACGGTTCTCAGTGATCTGCAGAACCACGTTGTTATCCAAAACATAAATGGAGTTATCCATTGGGTTGATAGCTAAGTCTGTAGGCCATTCCAGGCGAACCTAAACAAATAGAAGTGTTTTGTTAAGCAGTTACCCAGCGCAGATTAAATGAATTAATTAACCTTCAGTTTTAGACACTGCTGTAAGGGTATTTTCCATCTGCTGTAAGCAATCACAACTGAAGAACTTGCATGAATACAGGCAGCAAACTGAAGCTTTTCAGGGAGGCAAGGGGAACAATATTCAAGCATCCATTTAATTGAAAAGAAATCCAGTTGCATTGAAACTATAATACAGGCTGAGTTTCCCCTCCATTAAATGCAATACTTTACTGTATCACAAATGCATAAATAACTACAGAGACAGATATCAATGTCTAAATACTTGTCAACAGTATTAATCTCCTCTTCTTGTAGTAGCAAAAATAACGTACTACCTTCCAGATTATGAAACGCTGTACTCCATTTTCTGAACACGCCACTACTGACATGTCCCCTCCTACCTACACAAGGTTTTTAAGACAAATAGAAAAAATACAGGGGTTTTGTGTAAATCCTTTCTTTCACTCTAGTAGGCTAAGGATGTCAGCAATTCAGAAAACATCAACATGCCAAGATAGTTCTAACAGATATGCCATTCTCCCAGTATTTACTACTAGCCTTAATGTTTCCTGCTGATAGTTTTGCTGTTCTAAACCAAACTGAACTTTATGGGCAGAAAAATTGAATACAATAGCATTTATAGCTAAGAGAATACAGTGCAATTCACACCCTTGGAACAGGTCGCTTTCTCTCCCAAACCTGCTGTTAAATATTCATCACACACTCCACCCAGATTTATTTTAAGGTGCATGAAAGCTGCATTTCAATTTCTTTCCCCAACTCAGTTTTCCAAATTAGTGACAACTGAAAAGTACCTGGCTGATGTGCATGCTGGTATCACAGGTTAGAGGTCGTGCTGAGGTGAGGTCGTTGGAGCCAAGCAAAGTCGATATTATTCCATTCTGATCGACTTTTCTGATCATGGTCCCATCAACAAAGTAGATTAATCCATTCTTGTCTATTGCTATTCCTTCAGTGAAGCAAATAAAAATTAGGGTTTTCTTTGTTGTACCAGCAGTGAATATATTATCCATAACTAAGGGTATAGGTAGCATGTATCTAGTGGAAATTGCAGGCAGAAAATCTGGTCTCAGGCAGTAGGTAGTGATACAGCTTGTTAACGTATTTTGCATATTCAAACCAATATTCAGCATGAAATCTACTACTGTTGATTGCATTTGCTGTTCATTTGCTTTTGTGTGTTGGGAAGGGACAAGCTTTTAAGTTAACCTTAAACATGGGTAAGTGGAACCGAAAGCAATGCTCATTTTAGATCTTCACTGCTGCCTGCCAAACACATAATCTAAATGAGCATTTAAAAATGCTTAATAACCGCTCAAGCCAAATACTTCCTAAAAATTCAACCCTAATTGATTTCAAAAAAACCTGTAGTTCTCTTCCTTGATAGACTTTCTACTTGGAAAAAATCACTCAAATCCCCAATTTTTGAGCCAAATATCGTATTCAGTAATTAAATATGAACATGCCCCCAGCTCTGAACTTTTGTATTATTTTGAGAGTTACAGAGAGAGAACTATTTTTACCTTTAGGGCTCATGAGAGTTGCCTCCACCGCCTTGCCTCCATCACCACACCTTGCCTCATCGAATGGCAGGCACTGCTCCCCTGTTCCTCCTATTACCTCAGCATTTTTGGTCAGGTCTTTCGCACCAGTGAGCGACTTGGGCCGATAAATCCTGCGCGTGTTTGTGTCGGAAACGTACAAATCTCCCGTCACGGGGTCAGTTGCGAGGTAGTATCTGTGAGCTGGGTTGTTGCTGTAAAATGGAATTACACATTGCAAATGCTGTAGTTAATTGCACCTAACATTGGATCAAGGAGAAAACAGTTTAGCTCATATGCAGTGTGCAGTAATGCAGAAAGAGTTAAAGTCAATGGTGATGCTCTATGCATAGGTAGCACAGGTCACGGCCCCGAAATGGTTTCGGTCCACATTTCTCATCTGTGTCACGGGCAGCCTTATCTAGCTTAATCCTTTGGGGAAAGAAGGTCCATTTTGCCTTTGATGCTTTCAGGCCAGTTCAGTGCTGTGTCATTAGAGACTGCAAATGTCTCTCTGATAGGCCAAATCAAAATACTCGAGTTCAAAACCTTCCAAGAGTTCTGGGAACCTTGATCTAGTCCCAAATTTTGCAGCAGGAGCCCAGCCCTCACTTACACTGTTGCTGTTATCCTATCTGTTCTTTTATAATTTATATAATGGGGTTCATGGTTTATGTAATTCATAAACAGATAAGGCAGAGTTTGAATGATGAGTTCACAGGCAAGAGATAAGACATCATTCATAAGTATTTGTTTAATCCACTGCTTTCAAATGCGTGATACGCATGATTTAACACATTAGGAAATGTCATCTCTTCCACCGGAAACCAAGCAGAGCTTTTCCATTCGTCTTAAGACAGAGTCATATTTCAAATAACTGTACACATTGGCACAAAACTGCTAACTATGCCAGCACAGTCTTTATTACAGTGAAAATATATATTGCTAACCATTTTCCCAGAAACGTACATTTTGCCTCTCCACTGGTGCCACATAATTGAGAATTACTGTCTTTTCTTCCCTGCTGGTAAAAAAAACAGCTCTGGAGATTACCTTTTGTGTTGATATATTATGATGTAGAAACTTAACCCACTGCAGTTGGGATTCCTGACCTAATTTACGGCATGAAGAGCTGAAATAAGGTCATGTAAATACATGAGGTAGTTTCAGATGCTTCCCTCATGGACTGAAGCAGAGTGTCAGAACAGTCACTTCTGATGTTTGCAAAAGCGCTGCTTAAACAGATCTACCAGTCTGGTGGTAGCCAAACATCTGTTCACAGAATGCTATACTTCACGTTTTGTAAATACATAACTGTGCTAATGTAACACATTTTTATGTACTGCCACTTGGAAAACGCAACAAGAGACCAACACGAACAACTTGTGAACAAATTATGTCTTTTAGCAGGGACAGATTTTTATAGCTATCCAATTACAAAAACACAGGAAAAAAAAGTGTTGCATAAATAGGATTTTATTTGCTTTTAAGACTTTTAACATGTTGGTTCAGAACGAATGAAACCAAGTGAAACAGACTAATGAAATCAAATACACAGTGATTAGCACCTCTTAAAAAGCTCTGCTATTGCACTGAGTGTTGTACAGCATGTCTGAAAACAGTAAAATGTAGGCTTACTTTAAATTTCTGTCTGTTACAAATCTATTATTGCCAATGTGCTAAATAGTTGGAAGGTATTTTCAAATACTTAATTTATGCAGCAATCATTTAATATGATCACTATGTAGTGTACGAATTATTTATACCTCCATAGACTGCAAATTAAATTATACCCATTTACATGATTACTTTGGTCTTTAAGAAACTTTGCAGACACTTCAAATATAAACACATTGCAAGATGTGAAATGTGCAATTAAATTTTATTTCATTGTAATTTAAAATAAAGTTCTTTCTTACACTACTGAAATCTAAATTAAAGTACCTCTCTTCAACCCATCTAACACTGCCTCAATTATATTTTTCAGCCATTGGAAATCAAAAAGTAAGTAATTTATGCCTAACACAATTATTTATTTTTAAAAAGAAGTTTTAAAGCTCTTCATAAATATGAAAATATATGTTCTAATTAATTCCAACAAAAAAGAAATCAGGAGATGAGTTCTCATGGTAAGCTGTGTATCCTCATCAAATCAAAAAAATACACCTGATAATTTAAATGTATTTTCTCCTTTTATTAAAAAATCCCCCCAAGTTTGGGAGTGCATAGGATATTGCTATTGAATCAATAGAAACTCTCCAGCTTGCTGTATTTTGATGTCTAAGGGCTCCTTTCTGAGCTGATACAACAGGCTTAACCGCAGCATTTCTTTTCAGTTGAAGGTTAAACAGCTGAGGTGGCTTTAGCCGATAGAAACTCCCAATAATTTATAGGAAAAAGGCAGTTTGAGGAACTGAGTAACTGTCAAATGAAAACTACATTTGTTTCCTAGCCAGAAAACATCCATGAGCACTATGCAGATCTCAAAAATAGTACAGGGATAGGCAGCCAGCAGCTGGAAAGCTGCAGAGTTTATGCTATTTCATTGTAGCCTGAAATGAAATTAAGCTTCTACCAATAACAACAAATGCAAAGAAATGAAATCCCCAGTCCGTGACTTATTGACTCATTCAGTATTGCCTAATCGCTGTCAGCAGCCTGCAAAACATGGAGTTACACACCAACATTGGCTCCTGTAAAGACAAATGACTAAAAATTAACTTGTTCTGTCTGGGCCGAATAATAGTAAGTGCTTTGAATTTGAAGTGTGCACACACATGCACAGAGCTGTAATGATCTATTTCTCTTTGCTTTTATCTTGCTTAGGCTGATCTTTTAATTCTTCAGCTGTCAGATCACCTGCACTACTCTCCACATACAGGTTTTTTTGAAAATACTCTTCCTGTTTCAGTCCCTGTCTCTCTTGCTTTCACTATGTGCCCTCTAAACCATATATCTCCTCAAAGCTGTTTTTATGTTTTGCTAAACTTTTTTTTCCGACTCTCTACAGACTTGGGATAGTGCCATAGCCTACAAATGACCTCCGTGTCTTCAAAGTCCTTCTAAAAATGACTTCTTCCATGAATGCCTATCAGCATTAATCACCCATAGGCAGCAGTGTGTATAAAGACATCATTTCAGCTTTGAGATTGAAAAAATGTGAGGTCACTGGTACATGAGAGGACAAATTTGATCTGCATTCTCTCTCCAAAATAGAGTACAGGCTTCTTGAGGTAGGAGACACATCACACTCTGTGCTGAAGCACTGTGTCTGTAGGCCAGGAAAGGTGAATGCTTGAATAGGTAAGAGATCTGAACTAGTATTTAGCCTCATTCAGTAGCTTTACTTGGGGAATGCATATTTTAGTGCATTTTGTTCTAATACCTAACAATTATATATTGCAAAGTGGTCTATTGAGGGCTGTTTTCCAAACTGCAGTTTAAGTAGAAATCTCCTCAGCAGTCTGAAAGGCTTGCCAGCAAAACTGGACATTTGCTCCCTTTTCTTCTTACAGGCCAGACAGAGGTGTTTCCCTCTGCAGCATTTCACAGCATTCCCTGCACGAATTTACACAGACAAAAAAAGGTATTTGGTCTCACAGTGCGTCCTTAGCTAGAGAGCCCATGGCAAAAGGATTTGGTGGATCCTAAAAGTTTACACATCTTGAATAAAAGGCAGCTAAATTAATAGAATAGAAAGCTGCCAGGGGATATTAAGCATAAAGATCCCACTCTTGGCTTGGGAAGTCTCTCATCAGCAAATCTCTGAGGCTGAGAGTAGACACCAGGAAAGTGTTGTATGATGCTAGAGAAAACTCAGACACGTAATAAATCATGTCGGGCTGCACAGAGGGCTCCACACCTCCTGCCTACTGGCTCCTCAACTGCTCCTGCAGAGCCAGTTCTCCACAGTCCTTTATGTTTCCTTTCGCCTCGGGAGGAATCCCCACTTCACAGCTGCTATATGGGCCCATGCTGTTACACTAATTTGTGTGGTATGATTGCAATTTTGCTACCCGGAGCTTCTGCATGTTTCGGCATGAATGAAGAAGAAAAGCTTCAGTATTCTCCCTCACCAACTTTTCTTACATGCAGGGATCCAGTTCCTGAAACACCGCAGTTGAGGCTGTGACCACAGTTCTGCCAGAGGCAGGAGAGGGTGGCCCTACTAAATCACAGCAAAACAGACCTCAATATGCATCCACTTTTTAATCCCATTTGTACATTCCACATCCCCATTTCAAGTATTATTCCACGTTCTGTATACTCGCCAAGACAATGTCCTATCTAGTTGCAATCACAACTTTGTGATACCACAAGAGATACAATTCTTTTAAGAGCAGTGGAAGACATACTAACTAATTGTAATAGTGAAACCCTAAATCCACCAAACAGAAGAGACTGGCTCTGAGTCATCCCTGGAAAAAAAACCCGTAAAACCAATTCTGATCTCTAGCAGTGATGCAAACACCTTATTTAGTCATGAGATTTTTTGCCTAACACATCTGAAACATTTTTGAAAACATAAAACCCTTCCTCACACAAAAGTATGTCCAAAGAAAAGTGAGCAGTTCTGCCACAAAGGTTTGCAGGGTTTCATGTCTCCAAGAAAATTTTAGCATGACTGGGTTTTTTTTCTCCTTATCAGCACCAGCTGCTGTGGCAAAGCAATTCTAATCATCCACCTTCTCTTTTGTTCTTGCCATTATTGTAGCGATGCCAGGATGGATGAATGTTGTACTACAATCCTCTGATTACTATTGTTTCTATGACCAATCTTGTGAGTCTTGGTGTATTTTAAAACCTTAACTCCTGGAGCTGTGTTATTGTTATTTCAACTTCCATTATTAAAAGAAGTTCACCTTTAAAGAAACAAATCTGTTAAATGAGAGCTTGAAAAGATTCAACATCAAAAGGCTAATGAAATGAACTCCCTTGATACTTTCATATGCCTGTCTCATCGTATTTGGTGTATCTGATTAATGAGTGAGTTTTGATAGGATCAGCAAAAGTGCTGCCAGCAAGGAGTGAGCAGAGATGAGGGAACAGCAAAGGAGGGCACACACAAGCATAACAAGAAGCCTGACTGTGGACAGAGAATGATGAGAAAAGAGGAACTCATCGGAAAGGACGACACAGCCTGACAGCTGACATAACTAAAACATATGAACTCATTATTTTTGAAAAATACTCCTCTTTTCTAGTAATACATCTCAGAAATGACTTCTCCATTATAAGCATTCATTTGTTAAAAAAGAAAGAAGAACAGTTAGAAAAATATAAATCTTCTTTAAGGAATGCTTACCTATGTCTAAAATCTTTATTTCTTGGTGGGAGCAAGTAAAAAAGAACAGAAAAACATTGTTAGACAAACATTCAGAAAGGATGTTAAAAGATGAGAAGAAGGCAACATCTACATCTATCACTAGTGAAGTGGTGAATGACTGTCCCTTGTCCACTTACGTTGACCACGTACATTAACTCTTAAAATGTGCAGAATTATTACTTTGGGTAAATTAAATTCTCACATTTAGTTAAGCATAGTTAAAATATTTTATGAGGGTAAAATGTTTTCACTTCGGTTTTGAATACTTTTTCATATGTTTTAAAATCTTTTGACTCAACTTTTTTTTTTGTTCCCAAAAGCATTTGCAAACTCCAACTTACACAATGTAAGAAATCTACATCTATTCAGTACTTTAATTTGCTACAGTCATTCATAACTCCAAAAGTCCGGCTTGAGAAGAAAACATACCTTAGCTCCAGAACACTAGTTACATTTCCAGATGGGAATATCCGCCGAACGTAGTTGAAATCCCCCACGTACAGACTGCCATCTATCCCACAAGCTAAGGCAACCGGAGCCAGTAATTTATTACCATCAGCTTGACCATTACAACTTGGACAGGAGATGCTGCGTCGTCTCCCGTTGCCCATAATGCTGCTAACAACTGGGGGTTGCTGAGATATAAATTGATTTTCACCATTCCCTTTGTAGAGGATTCCTGGCAGATAATATAGAAAAAAAATAAACCAAAACCCAGTAATGTTTGTAAAAGCTCTGAATGTATATACATAAAATAATGCAAAAGTGTTCTAAATATTCTTTTAGCTGGTTAGTGTAGGTTTAATGAATTTTAATTGTTTCACCACCATATTTTTCTCACTACAAATAACAACTTTATTAAAACATCTGTAGTTATAGTTAGGTCATAAACATGCACACATTAGATTATCTTGTCCACAAATTTAGTAGAAACACTAAATATCATACCTCTTAAAACCCCAAAACGTTTTCAGTCATTACTTTTAAATGTTAATGATTTTTATAGTTATAATTCATAATAAAATTATCATGTCAAAGGAAATGTAAAGCATATTGGTGAAAGGAAGGTCCTATATCTTTACAGTTTTGAAATAGCCAAGAAAGGACTGAAATTCTAATGTGCTTTATAAAAAAAAGTAAAAGAATTTGCAAATTGTATTCCTAAAGTCCCAGTATAACTAATTATTAATATCATGCCAAATGTAATCTGAAGTGGATTACTGTTGCAAATTGTAAATATTAATTAAAGAGCCACTTCAAAAAGTTGTAGATTGCCTCAATTTTACATTATAAAAGATTCTTTACTCAGCTCACAACGAAAGTGTTCCTCTGGCAACAAAGTCTGCCTCAATACCGTGTCTGCAGTTATAGGCAGTTATTAAAAATGTCAAAACAACAAAAAAAATGTGGTGCCAGGCCAACCTGCCTCTAAAACTTAATTCTGCTTTGAGGCATGAAAGAAACAATAATTTTGTGAAGACAAAGCAATGTGCCAGCAGTATTTTTCTTCCTTATAGCCTACGTAGGAAATCTGAGAGGAAAAATGGATGCTTTATGTTAAATCTCCTGTCTTGGGGGGAAAAAAAAAAAGTATGTTAAAGTGTTGCCACGACCCTCATTGTTGATGATGAATCCATTAAGGTGTCCTCTACAAATGGTCAGCTATTACAGTTCTACTCATAAATCACAATATCTCTTTCTGTGGTATAATCCATGTAAACCACACGTCTCTTTGCACTACGCAGAGATCCGGGTTTTATTGATTGCACGCCCAGAGTTTCATGCAGTTTGGAGCTGAGGGATACAGTAATGTTTTGAGAAGTTTAGAAGAAATTTAAGATGTATTTCTCTTTCCCTCCTCACTCCCAAAGTGCACGATTTGTACTGAAAATGTATGAGAAAAAAATACTTTGCTTTCCTCTTTAAATGTTTGAGGTGTCTGCTTTTCATGTTATAAAATGCAAAAGATTATAAATGTAAAACCGATATACAGAATAAAATTGGAAAATATGAAAATGGTTTATGGAAACCTAATGGCAAGTAGTCTAAATAAGTAGTCTAAATCAAAAGAGGAAGAATGTCTTTTTCATGAATAGTTAAAGCCAGAATGCATTAACAGTATACGAAATCTCCTCTCCAATGATTACATCATTTATGACAATCATGGCACTATAATTTTGCCAGAAATAGCTGAGTTCTACAATTTTCATCAGAGGAATTCTAGAAGTCAGCACAGTGCACTATTGCACCTGATTTATTCTGTCATTACCTTGAAAAATTGGTCCTTCGCATTTCTCCTCTATTATCACAGACTGAAAGACGTACATTAGACTATTTACTGCAGTAGTTTGGATTTCCGTACAAACACTGTCTGCACTCTCTTTGGAATAGATTTATGCATCTCATCCACCTTGTCATTACAACTCTCCACTTGGTTTATTCAATTAGACACATGACACTTTGAAAAGTCATTACTTGTCAAATGTACTCTTAAACATAATTTAAAGCCTCCATCAATTTACCTAGTGAACAGAATCAATCTTATAAATATATTTATAATTATAGCTCTTTACATTTTTAGATGGATTACTTTACAGTAATTTGCACAGGGTTTTTTTAAATTTTATTTTAAATTAGGTACAATGACACCTTTTCCCTTGATTTGGTTACCTTGTTTCCTTACCAGTCAGAAGCAATGCTTTAGGCGTCAACTACTGTGTCACACATAATAAGCTTGTGTACTAGGGGAGACTTTCATGGGACACCAGGTACTGCAGAAGTGACAGTCTTCCTGATAATTACTCTGGATTCCTCTGTTGCATGAAAATCCGGTGCTACCTACGTTAAGCCATGTGACTGTTTATTTCATCTTTCCTACATGCTTCCAGCAAAGTTTTTCCAAATTCCTTCCTGTTCAGTGTTGAGCTGAGGTTTCCTTAGCATGGCACTCTGCAAACAGTTGCTGAGTAGCATGCTGGACAAATAAACTTTGATGCCAAAGTTACTGTGCAACAGCAAATTGCAGCCAGAGAGGAGTGAGAATATGAGCCACCAACAGCTCTGCAGACAGCAAG
The DNA here is from genome assembly GCA_013398015.1 of Oreocharis arfaki. Taxonomy (NCBI): domain Eukaryota; kingdom Metazoa; phylum Chordata; class Aves; order Passeriformes; family Paramythiidae; genus Oreocharis; species Oreocharis arfaki. The sequence continues at coordinate 1,040,184 of VZRR01007339.1, read as the reverse complement.
GTCTGCAGAAGGAGAGGGAGGAGGTGCTGCAGGTACCAGAGCTCAGATTCCCCTGCAGTCCATGGGGAAGACCATGGTGAGGCAACTGTGCCCCTGCAGCCCATGCGGGTCCATGGTGGAGCACACAGCCACCTGGAGGACCCACCCCAGAGCAAGGGGATGCCCAAAGGAAGCTGTGACCCTGTGGGAAGCGCACTCTGGAGCAGGCTCTTGGCACGGCCTCTGGACACATGGAGAGAGGAACCCATGCTGGAGCAGGTTTGCTGCCAGGACTCGTGACCCCACAGGGAATTCACACTGGAGCCATCTGTTCCTGAATTACTGCACCCCACAGAGCAGACCCACACTGGAGCAGCTGTGAAGAACTGCAGCCCGTGGGAAGGACTCACACTGAAGAAGTTCATGGAGACTGTCTACTGTGGGAGGGAGCCCATGCTGGAGCAGGGAAGAGTGAGAGGAGTCCTTCCCTGAGGAGGAAGGAGTGGCAGAGGCAGCGTGTGATGAACTGACCACAGCCCCCATTCTCTGTGTCCCTGCACCACTGGCAGGGAGGAGGTGGAGACTTGAGAATAAAGCCTGGAAAGAAGGGAGGGGTGGGGGGAAGTTGCTTTTAAGATTTGGTTTTCACACTTCTGTGATTTGACTGGTAACAAATTAAACTAATTTTCCCAAGTCAATTCTGTCTTGCCCATGACAGTGATTGCTGAGTGATCTCTCCCTGTCCTTATCTCAGCCCACAAGCCTGTTGTTGTGTTTTCTCTCCCCTGTCCAGCTGGGAGTGACTGGGTGTCTTTGGTGTCCAGTCAGAGTCAACGCACCACAGCATATCCGACACAGACTGACGAATTTATTCATGCAGATGTATTTATAGGATGAAAAAGCATGATATTCAAAGTAAATCATGGAAACACAGAATATCCTGAGGTGGAAGTGACCCACAGGATTATTGAGTCCAACTCCTGGCCCTGCACAGGACACCCCCAAGAATCCCACCGTGTGCCTGAGAGCATTGTCCTAACACTTCCTGCCAACTCCGACTAGCTTGGTGATGTGACCACTTCCCTAGGGCGCCAGGGAAGCTCAAAGCATTTACCATATGCAAAATGTGCTATAATTTCCTTTTAAAAAAATAACAGAGCAAATAGTCAAAATATTGGAACAAGAGACCTGAAGTACAGGCCAGTGGAGCAGCAGAACTATTAAGAAGAAAATGAACTCCTTACCATTCTGAACATCCAATACATGATGCTTATCCAATGTCCAACCACCCATGTTGGAGGCATCCAGTTCATAACCCTGCAAAACGGCAGTCCGCTTTTCCCAAAGAGTTAGATCCAAGCAGGACTCATACTCGTAACCTACAGACACTGAAATAACAGTACATGTCCTCATTAAGTACAGGATCTTGTTCTGAAGAAGAGTTTAAAGAATGTGATTTCCTTGAACTACATACAATCTTTTGCCCTCCCAGGACACATGAAAATTCCTATGGCTTCTTAGGCGTGTTGAAAATACTGACCAGAATCTTGGGTTGTTAAAATAATTTCAGTTAATTAGAGTAAGTGAATTAAGACAGGTACAGAGGAAAGCTATTTTGTGGTATAAGTCAGGCTGCTATTGTGCTTTACTCAAAAGTACACAGAGTGGCAGACTAAATACCATAATGTATTATTAGGCTGAGGCCTACTGCATGGGAACTAATAGAAGTCAAAACCATCACTTTTCATGTGAATGAGAAGTGGTTTCTTTCTCCTTTTGAAGGAAATTTTTTCTCATAATTCAAAGCTTAGATGAGTATTTTTTAGTATGTTTTAATATCCACTGATACAATTTTATTCTGCAAAACATTTTCTGCTCAATGGATACAAGCATTTGAGGTGTGCTTCTGTATGTTCAAGACAACACTAGAAGTGCAAAAATCCTCCGTAACACATACCGACAGCTTCAGATAATCCGTAGACTCTCTGGTTGTATGCATCAGTTTTATCCCATATGAAGGTGTATGCTAGATTTGGGGATGCAGGGAACCATTTTTGGAAAAGTCTTCCCACCACTGCCACCATGAGATGAACCTTCATTAAATTAAATGGTATAACAGATTGGGTCATAGTAATCTTCAGTACAGATTTATATCCTGCAGCCCTGGAGCTCAAGTATGATAACTTCAAATCAGTTCCTGGTATTGTCGTTTCTTCATGAAGCACCTATGCATTGTTAAGAGAAAAATACAGTATTTAAATGATTTGGAAGTTAAACAAAACAGTGCAGCTATCATAAAAGGCTGCCTGTCATATTACATAACAATCCATTAGGAAATATCATCTACATTTGGCCTTCATGGTTAAAAAAATCTAAATAAATCACAACATTTCATGCTTTTTCTCAAAATTCAAGTCTAAATTCTTCATTATACTGAAGTTGCTAAGTTGGTACTTTTTGCTCAAGCATTTCAAAATTAGCTCCTTTATTTTTATGGGGGGGAAAGGAAGCATGAGAAAACATTCCCAAGTGATTTTTCCTGAAGAGGCAAAAAAGCATCTTTCATCTAAGAGAAAACTGCCCCTTATTATGCTGCCCCCCATGTCCCAGCTAATAAAGGCATGTGTAATAAAGGCAGTAGAGCCCCTAAGGAGAGTAAAGCTTGACATTTGGATTTGGATGCCTAATTGTTCCTGTAGGAGCAGGTAGAACTTTCAGGTATTTTACTATTTGCATTACCAGTGGATTGTAAATACTTTAAACGAGAGCATTCTTCCATTTATTTTGAAGACAGATAAGTAGGGTGCCTCAGGGAAAGTTTTTCCATATTTTCTGATCAATATTCACTACTCAGATATCAGCTTATCACTTTCACATTTCAGAGAGGTGGAATGAGTCAATTTTATTTTTAAAAGGTTCCTCCCCTCCTCTACCTTGTAATTTCCTCTGAGCAGAGGAGCTTTTGTGGGTGATGGATGGATGCGAAATGTTTCTGTGTACTGTGGATAAAGAGAGCCTATATTGTTCTATGCCTCAGTCAGAACACAAACACTGCAGCCAGCGCTTTGAGAGAATAGCTACCAAGTATCCTGGTTTATTGAAACAAACAAAAGAAGAAGAAGAAGACAAATGTATCTAGACACATTTGTAAAGGTAGTGTTTCTTTGGTACAGAGTGCAAAGGTTGCAAAGGATGCTGAAGCACAAGCCCAGAACCTTAGTGGTGTTACAGGACCACTCTCACGAAACAAATTTAGAAAGGTTTATTTTACTTTTCTGTCTCCTGGTTTTGAAGTCTGAAGACCAAACACTGCTTAGCATTAGTGGAAAGTAGACTTCAGGAAGAGCATTGTAACAAATACTAGGCTTATGACTTAAGTGGGATCAAAACCTGGCTGCTAAAGAAGTGCTGCTAGCTCTCTATGCTAGAGAAATCCTTGGACACTGCTTCTAAAAATGGACTATGTTGAATAGGGTCAAGTAATGTGGTTGATACTTAAGGAGGGCAACAAGTGCTACACCATCCTCCATATTAGCATTTTTGTTGGCTCTAAAGAAAGATTTATACAGTATTAATTATATCTCCCTCCTTCCCAATAACAGTAACAAAAACCCAGAAATACTATTTTGACTCATTGTCTGGCATTACAATTATTTACACCTGATAGATGGAGACATAAAACTGTTTTTCTCCAGTAAGACTATAATAGAGCTGTAGGAAATAAAGTAGGAATTGGAAGATACAAGACAAACGAAATTACGATTTTTAAATTCTTAATTCTTATTCTTTGAATATTTCTTTGTTCCCCACCAAGAATCTGGCATCACCGAGAAGAAATGTCAAGTAGTCACCTTGAAGGAGGTGAGAGTGGCCTCATTTCTCGTAGTAAATCTAGTCTGCTTTCCCTCAGCTCAATATACAGACAGTGTCTAATCCAGAGAACAGGCTCTTTCCTACATGAACAAAAACACCTCTCTCTAGAGAGGTAAGTGATTGTGAACACATTCCTTTTCTGAGACTTTGAAGGAAAAGCACAAACCACCCAGGAACAAGAGACAAATTCCTCCTCAAGACATCAGCAGGACTCTCATATACTGCACATTAAAACTAGTCTAACAGATGGAGGCCTCTGTAAGCAAGAGGAGAAAAAGAAATAATATGCTTTTAATAGGACACAATTTAATGGACTTCAGTGGTCTCCTGTTACGACCACTGCTTCTTTTACAACTGCAACTGTGGACGAGCAGTGTTAAACACATAGGTGGTCTTCCAGGACTCTTGGCTGAGATAACAGGCAATAAAGAGGACACCTTGAAGTTTCAATTTTCAAGAAATTCCACTGTGTATTTGGATTACTATCAAATTAGAAACTAGGACACTCATGCAGTTCTCAGCAAGGTTTAAAACAAAAGCTAAACCCCTATTATTAGTTTCTGCAGAAGCCTCAAACGCCTGCTGGAAATCTGACTTATAACTTCCTTTTTTCCATAAAATATCCCCTGTAGTAACTTATTTTCTTGAGAACTTTGGAAATGCATAGGTAAGGTTATACAACTCAATCTCTGTCCCAGAATCAAGCATTACAAAGAGAATTAAACAGTTTAATGTTCATCCGAAAAGGTAAATCATCAGGCACAGCAGAGAGCTCCTATGGGAGCCATGACAACACATCAATTGCAAAGCAATCGAGAAAGTCACCCGGTATAAAAGTCACATCAGGAATCACCAACACAACCAAGCTGTCTGTGCTTTTTCCAGACTGAGTATCAAACTATCTTCAGAAAGGCTGATACCCCTAAGGGAACTGAGTTATTGCCCAACCACCAAATTCTAATGCCTGACATTTTACTTATGGATGATCAAGCTTCTCTGAAGGACAGCTATGAAATATTTAACTCATCTAGGGGACTGAGATAAGGGTCACCCCAATCTTCACAGAGTGTGTTGTCCTGAGAGTTCAAGCTGGTGTCTGAGTCACATAAACTGTGCAAGGCGCCTTGTCTCTCATGGTCAGCAGCTCTAAAGCTGTCCAGGCTCTAGGATGCTTTCCTGCTCCAAAATATGGTATCGTTCAACTGACATGCTCTGATGGTATTCAGAACACTGAATAAGTAATTCAGTTAGGGGGAGAAATGCCTGCTGCATTGCTGTGATTTTTTTTTTTTGGCAAATGGAACAAATTCAATAGAGGATTTGAGGACAAATTTCACAAACGAGTGCAAACTTTAGTCCTAGTGTCAGAAAAAGGTTGTTTGCTGAGAAGTAACAGCTGAGCTGCTGTATTAAAATGTAACATGGTCTAGGTTTGAGAGGGGTAAAGATGGCATTTTTAGATACTGGCAACTGCTGCTATTACATAAAGGCTGAGATTAAGGAGTAGCAAAATTATACTTTAAGTAGAAGCTGAAACTGCTCATTTCAAGACAGAAAAAATGTTTTCTTTTCAAAAAAAAAGCTTTCCCCTACAATTGAGGCTCTTAAATTAGTGTTTGAATCAAGGAGAAATAAAGGGGGAAAAATACTTGTTTTTTCTAGACTTAAAACATGGTTGAGGTATCACAGAGAAGACGGGTAGGAAAAAGCCAGACACTGTAGAAATATAAAAACGTGTCTACAACAGAATAAAGAGAAAGGTATGTATAAAATCTCAAACAGAATGTAAAAGAGAACAAAACCAGAGGTTGCGCTGGAAAAGAAGGATGCATAAATGGAGGTATTTGGTTCTAAAAACAATCTCCGTTTTTTTCTCAGTATGATCTTGAAATTCTGAAGATTTTAGGTAGGTGAAACCAGGATGCAGCATGCATTGAATACTGGGATATCTAGATATCCTATTATATTGTTAGTTTAAATGTTAAATAGGTTAATTTCTTTGCTGAAAATCTAGCCACCCTGAAATTACCAATAATTATTTTCATTAAGTCATTGAGGCCCACATTTTGTCCTGAATTCCTCTGGGTAAATAAATTTTGCCAACTTCTGCTGCACTGCTGCCAGTAGTGAGAGAGAGTCTGAGGAGAGGATCCTTGAATATATAATCTGAAGGAAAACATCCAGTTTTCATTCTCTCATACACTTGGGGTGATGGAAACAACCTGCTCAGGACCTGCAGAAAGCATCCTGCAAGCACAGGTAACAGTGGCCAACAGAAGTTTAGGAGAGGGAAACCCTCAAATACTCAGTTTCAGAAGTGCTCACACTTGGGGTGACTCACATGTGGGGTTCCTGCCAGACCACATGGCAATATACGGCAAACAGACATTTTAGGAAATAATTAGGAAAAAGAGAGCAATAATATTACCTAATACATAAAAGCAGCTCCAGCTTAACCTGATCTCCCTCATCTGCATGCAGCCTATTGTCTCGTTCCACACTGATTAATCTCAGCTAGTTAAGTCTAGGCAAAGCATGGTAACTTGCAATTAGTAGTAGATAAAATCATGCCTAAGCAGTCCAAATTTAGCTAACGTGTTATTATCAACCCTCTTGAGTAATGATCTGTTTGGTCTGTGATCACCTCTTTACCCACTGGGTTTGTTCTTTCCCCTTGCTTGCCTTTTTTTTTTTTTTTTCAGTTTTCTTTCATGCTGCTCCTTTGGCACAGACTTTAATTCCCCCTCTGATCAATTTGGGATTCATAAGCCACTAAGTACACTCTTGGAAACGTTATCTCCAACGGATGATGAAGCACTTCAAGGGATGATGATTACAGCAGCACATCATTTTCTCCTGTAGTACGTGGTAGTGAGTGCTGTCACAGGGTGGCTAATCCTGACTGCAAGAACACGGGGAATGACTTCTTTCTCTGTGTCTTCTCCCAGTCTCACACACTTTAAACTGGCATTGCACCTTTTTATATGAAAAGATCAACAGCAGTTCCTCTGGAGCTGAACTTACAGTTTTGAATAGGACCTGGTTCTGCCCACCTTTTATGAGGAGTGATTTTTTTGGGTGACAAATTGTTGAACATTATGCATTTCTGAGGGGAACCTGACCTGAAGGGGTACGTGCCAGTCGTAGCTGTGCAGCTCCCACTTGCTGAAGCAGAAAATTACATGTGGGACATTTATGTGTGAGATAAGCAAGGAATATAGGAGAAAATACTATTTCATGTTTTTCTACATAGTACTGAACTGGATTTTTGCGTACATAACAAGAGTAACATTTTCCCTCATCATAAATCACCCATCAGCACCAACTGCCTAGGATCCACTGAGAGTATCTTTCCTTCCGGCTGGCTTCCTAGGGAGAAACAACTTGGCCCAACAGTCCTGCCTGTCAGACCTCCCGCCTCACAAATTTTGAACCTGGTAGACAATTTCAACCACATTTTAAGTAACAGCAGAAATCTCTAAAGATAATTCAGTTCCTTAAGGTTTGCAAAAAAAAAGGGTTCTGGTAGAGAAGAAGTAGTCAATTTGGGACTCCCATGAGAAAGAAGAAAAGGCTGAATGCAGTCTGTGGGGAATGACTGGATGGGACAGACAGATGGAATCACAGTAGTGGGTGGGAATTAGTAGGAACCCAGACTTCATTAGTCCCACTTCTCATGAAATAACTTGTTTACCTAGACACTACAAGTGTTTTTTTAAAAATTTTTATTTTCTGACATTCTTCTATTGTAACTTTTTTCTTGATTTATATCTATCTAAGCCATTTTCCATCATTTCAGGAACTGAATCTATCATCTGTTGCCAAAACAAGTAAATCAGAGCTGTTTTTCAGTGGACTCTGTTTCGCAAATACTTTCTTTTAATTGACTTGCAGCTATCAAAAGCACAGAAATGATAGTGAGGATAAAAGCAACAATTTCCTAGCACAGTCTAGATTTGTATGAGTGTTTAGTTGTAATTTTCTTACATCTTTCCTTTAAACCTTCTCCTTCCATGAACTGCCTAATGATTTAGCTCTTTTCTTAAGAGCTCTGCATGAAAACATTTGAATACATTTTCCCTGTTTCCCTCGAAGAGGCAAAGACATTTCTTACTGAATGTGAAAAATTATGTAATTACGACATCGTGAAGGTAGACGTAAGAAAGAGAAAGAGAAAGAGAAAGAGAAAGAGAAAGAGAAAGAGAAAGAGAAAGAGAAAGAGAAAGAGAAAGAGGCAGAAGAAAGACTTTTTCACTAGGAAAAGTTCAAAATCAGCATTGAGACATATATTACTTCTTAAAATGCAGCTGAAATGCTTTAAGAGCCGAGAGACTAATCATTGTATTAGTGATTATTATTTGAGATGGAGGAATCTAATACACCTATCCTGGAAAAATTTTTTAAAAAAACAACATTTCAGCCATAGTTTTTTCCATTTAAATCAAGGTTTGGATATTAAGTCTTACTTTTGGTATTACAAGTTCTGAAGAAGTTGCTTAGACTACAAGCTCACTGGCTTGTCCTCAGTGTTGCAGAGAGTTCTGCTAGTTTATGAAAATCTGTGTATCCTGCTATTTATTAGGACTAAACAGATAATTCAAACTGTGTGTCTTTAGAACACAGTGGAAAAATACCTTTCGTTTTCAGTCTCTGAGGTGACTTCTAACAAGAGGGCAATCCTAAAAGGCTGATTTACTATAATGTGTCCTTTTTATGGGCCAGTGCTTGAATGCTAAAGACATTCTGTAAATCACATGATGCAAACAAATGTAAAACCAGACACTGGTGTACAAGCAGCTTTCTTCCTTTTCTGTTCCAGGTGAAATTTTAAAAATCATCCCACAGAATAAATAAATTGGTCTGAAAATAATCACGTGTTGCAAATCCTTAGCACTTACTCAGAATTACTTTTTTTTGAGTAGCAGTGCACTGTTTTCATTCTGGCTGCTGAAAACTAGCCTGGGATAAAATTGTGTTTATTTGAAGCACACCTTACCTGTGTCTCTGGGATGATAGGACTATCTTCAGGAGAAATTCTGAAGAAGGTGGATAAAGGCGATGACACGATAACAGGGTTTGGCCTCACAAATCCGCTTAGATCACAACTAGGAATGTCATTCTCTTCCTTCTTCATGACAAGGGTATCCATGACATAAAAGACATTCCAGGGAATCCATACTGTGTGATACTGTGTCAGGAACGGTGATCGCTCAAACACCAGTGTCAGAGAGGCACCACCATTCGCTACCAAGTCAAACCTAGGGAAAAACCCCAAGAGGGCTAGCTAGTTAGAAAATTCCCAAAGCCATCCACAGCCTCTATTTTACTGATAGATTCTTCATTCCATTGTTCTGCTCTGAATGCAGAATGGCTCTACTGGGAACAATGGAGAAATCAATTAAATTATACTACATCATACTGCACAGAGAGAACAGAGAGTTCGGGATGCTGCATTTAAATTAAGCAAGTCCTTCTACTTCTAAAGTATGTAATAATCAGCATGTTTTACATTTGAAGAATGTAGAAAGTACAACTTTAGTCAATCAGTTTGCTACTGTCTTTTTCCCCCCATCATTTTATTATTATCTCAGTTTTACAAGCAGCTCTTCAGTAACACCTTTGAGTCTTTATGACTTAAAAGTGCTTCGAAAGGAACTTACATTCCGTCCTGGCGAGTGATTGTATATCCATAGTCTGGATAGTGTAGAAAGGAAACATTGACTCCAATGAGTGGTGTTCCATCAGCAGTTAATACTTGGCCTCTTATGACAGATGCAAGACTATGAAAAAGATGCAGGATCAAATTACAAGTTTGGTGTTTTTTGTTCTTTTTGCATGAATAAAAGCTAGTGAGTGAACACACACACACATCCACCCTCACCCACTCAGCCCTCTCCACATGCTATCAACTATCATTTAAAAAACATTCCTTAGGCTCTAACCCTTTTACAAGTTCACATAATTTACACTATATAAACAAATGCCTCAAAATCTGCAGATAATAATTTTGTTTTAGTATTGTTGATTTTACTTTGGTTTATTTTGTCTGTACTAAGTTACAAAGACCAGAAATTTAACTGAAGAATTTTAAGAACTTATAAACTCTAGATGTTCTCACTGTAAGTCATACTTCTGGCAGACTCTTAAAGAAAAATGTACTTTTCAATTAGTATCAAAGCAATCTGTAAAACTGCAGGGACTGAGAAGTAGAAAATTTAAAAGAGCAATAAGGAACATTGGTGCAACAACTTTTAATCAACTGCTGTGCCCAAACACATTAATGCTGTTAAATTACTGCAAACTCAGTAGTTACAGTGTAAATCATCTTCTTTCACTCAGTGAGATCCCAGACACCTGCTTCCTGTTTCTGGCTTATTTTCAGGCCATTACTGCTTCATAGAGCACCAGTCAAATAGTTTATGCAATTATACTGTCGTGCACTTAACAGTTCTATTACATTAATTCATAATTTATATTATTTAGTGAGCTCAGTTTAAAAAGTGCAGCTTTGCTTCTCCTTCTGAAGTGTTTTCATTGCTTTGATATATTTCCAACTGTGCAAGCCCAAATCAACTGGTTAAATAAAGATTTATTTAATCATTAATGAAGTGCCCTGTTAGAATACAGACACTAAGGACGGCAAGGACCTTCTGTAACCTAGCGGCACTGGTAAATCGAATTTTGCAGGAAATGAGATAAAACAAGCAATTTGATATATTAAGAGAAAAGGTCTTTGCTCAAAATCCACACCACAAAATTTGCAGTCATAGCGGATCTTCTCCTCACACGAATCTCACACTCTCCAGTTTCTTTTGCGTTCATGAGTACAGATGAGTCACGCTCACCTCTTATTAAAAGGGCTTTCCCCAGGTATGACGTGGGTGCTGTCTGCTCCGATGAGAAAACTGATCCGGTCATAAAACGCTTTGGCAGCTTGCTGAGATGGCGACTGCTGGCTTTGGCTGATGATATCTTGGGGGTCAGGCAGCCCACGACAATAAGGCTGGTTTTGGCAAGAACTCTGCAAACAGCAGTCAGGATCCATACAGTCAACTAGCCCATCTGTTGGCAGAAAGTCACACAAATGAACAAACCCTTCCTCCTGCCCCTGTGCATTGGAACGAGCCAGCCAGCAGGGAGATTAAAAAAAATCATGTAGTATGAAAGAATACTCATAATTAAGATTTTAATGAATTCACTTTCAATTAAAGAAAGAGGGTTTGTTTCCATTGAGTTCTTAAACTCCCATGGAAATCCATGCAAGCTGAATATACTCAGCATCATGTAAAAATGAACCGATTTATTCCACACTTTTCTAAAAACATGTTGAACAAACCAGAAAATGAAGGCACTCAGGCTCTGCATACACTGTTAACTTATAAATATTAAACATTTTAGGTGGGCCTAATTAGCTTTTATGTGAGGTTATTTGGCTTGCTAGAGAAATGAAACAAGTAACTCCCACTCTGCTGTTTTCAAGTTCTTTTAGCATATCTGTGCTGCAAGTGGCTTTAAATATTTCACAACATGTATCAAGGTGGATTCCTTTACACCTTGACAGAAAGATTTTGTTGCTAGTGACAAAGGCAATTTCCACAAGTTTTTTTACATGAAAATGTATGAGAGAACAAAATCTGTATTTAACATTTAGATTTTATTCTGAATAAACTGATGGGAAATGCTGGCCAGTATAAACAAGATTTAAACACATGGGTGCTTTTATGCTTATGTGCTGAAATATTCCCATATGTGGAGCATTAGATCTGTCACATCACTGGAAATCTAATTTGGTGAAAGATTAAAATCAAGATCAAATTGATAACTACTAATTTGCTGTAAGAAAAGTCATAAGGAAAATGAGCCTGGAAATGTCAGCTACAGAAAATTTCTAGATGAATGTAATCTGGTATCACAGAGCTGATAATTGTTTCCCCAAAAGAACAGCACGACTGAAATAGCTCAAACATTTTATTATTCCATTTAGATTGGAGAGGGAGCTTGCTTGCTGCACTGAACTGAAAAATACACCAATGCAGCACTCGGAGGAAACCCATGACTGCTTGTCTCAAAAGAATCTGTCTTTAGAGTAAAACTTCTTTCTGAAGGGAAAAATATCATCCATTTTTGTTCAATCATACATTGAAAGAGTGTAAGTAAACAGAGATCTTCTAAAGGTATTCTTCTAAGTATTGCTGTGCTATGTGGATCAGTTAGAGGACTGGCAAGATAGTAAAGGAGTGGGATTTCTGTTCTTTTGCACATCTAAAATTCTTATTTAACTTGGCTGACTTTGAAATCAGTTCAGGGAAAATAAAAGGGATGAAAAAGGCATCATTAACTATATCAAAGTTTAAACTTTTTAAAGAGACAAGAAAGAACATTGATTTTTCCTGGGATGAGGATATGCCAGAGGGTCACATTGCCATTCAGATAGACACCGACAGGCTGGAAAAATGGGCTGACAGGAACCACATGCAGTTCCACAATGAAAAGTGCAAAGTCCTGCACCTGGGGAGGAACAACCTCCTGCACCATAACACAGCTTTGTGGAGAAGACCTTGGGAGTCCTGGTGGACACAAAATTAACAGGAGCCAGCAACACGTCCTGGCAGCAAAGAAGGTGCCAATGCCATCCTGGGCTGCGTTAGGAGTGGTGCCAGCAGGTCCGGCAGGGTGATCATTCCCCTCTACTCAGTGCTGGTGAGGCCACATCTGCACACACAGCTCTGTGTGCAGGCTGGGCTTTCTGGTTCAAGAGACATGGAGCATTGTCTAGACATGGAACACTGAACTAGAGAAAGCTCAGTGAAGGCCATGAAGACTGTTAAGGGCTTGACATAGCTCTCCTACATGGAAAGGCTGAGAGAGTTGAGACTGCTGAGCCTGGAGAAGAGAAAGCTCGCGGGGGATCTCATCAATGTATACAAATACCTGATGGGAGGGTGTAGAAAAGTCCACCTTCCAGTGGTGCCCAGCAAGAGGAAAGAGGCAATGGGCACAGACTGAAACACAGGAAATTTGGTCTGAACAGAGGAAAAACATTTTTTGCTGTGAAAGTGGCTGGGTACGGGAACAAGTTGCCCAGGGAATTTGTGGAGTCTTCATCCTTGGAGACATTCAAGGACTGAGCAACCTGCGCTAGCTAATCTGGCTTTGAGCAGGGAGTGGGACTAGATGATTTCCAGAGGCCTTTCCAACCTCAGATAGGCTGTGAGTCTTGTGGTTTTCTAGTCTCATTCTTGTAAAATATGAAACCCTTTCCTAGCTGAAGTTCTGACCTCCCATGTTGATTTTAACTCCAGAAGCCTGGATCACTGTCAAAGCTAGGGGTACTGATGGTTAGAAGAACAGTTTTGGGGTTTTATATATCTGTATGGTCTCCCATGCAATATCTGGTGCAGTTGCCTAAGAAGTGCTCAAATTTCTCCATTCATCTTTGTTAGTTTATAAAAAGCAAATGTACATCTGGAGTATAGTCTGCAGGTCATAAAACTGCATGAGATTGACACCGTCTGAACTAATCAGCTGGAAATGCATTTTTACAAGCCTCTCCACTAACATCAATCAGAGAAAGAATCTCATTTTCACCAGCCAAGATACAGGGATATGCTGTTTGTTATTTTCCTGTGGAGTTTATCAGTAACTTGCCCAGGCGAGTGACGGATGGTTATGAATCTGGCTCCTTATAACTTGAGAAAACATTTTTCATTCTTTCTCTGTACTTATGTGGCTAGAGCTATCTAGTACCACTAAGTCAAGTACTATATTGCACTGTGTGAAGCAGAGTAAAATTTCCTTTCTGAAATGGCTCTGCAAAATTATTGATGAATTTTGTTTAGCCTGAAAAATATGAGACTTAGCTCAACAGTGCCTTGTCAGTTATATCACTCAAACATGACAGGGAAATTAAAAAGGAAACAGAAACTCCTACAGGCAGCTGGACAGTCATTATCAGTCTCAGAAGGCTATTTATATTTTCCTATTCTAGATGTAAGTGGTTCTATATACAAAAGATATAATGACTACTTTATTGTTTTCTTCTTCAAAAGCTAAAGTCTGGCTGTAAAAATCTTGACAAATGTCACTTTTACCTTTGTTGCAAAATGCACTGAATTGCAATGGAGCATGGACTGTTGTTGAAATTGCTTATTTGGAGAGATTCATAAAACCATCAAAACTCTGCTCTCATGAGACTCCAGCTGGAGTTCTGCATCCAGCTCTGGGGCCCCCAGTGTAAGAAGGATATGGACCTGTTAAAGTGAGTCCAGGAGGCCAGGATGATGATTGGAGGCTGGAGCACCTCTCCTGTGATGACAGGCTGAGCGAGTTGGGGTTGTTCAGCCTAAGGCAGAAAAGGCTCCAAGGAGACCTTGTAGCATCCTACAGGTACCAGAAGAGGGCCTGCAAGACCTGGAGAGGGACTTTTGACAAGAGCAGATGGTGATGGGACAAGGATGAAAGGCTTTAAACTGAAAGAGGGCAGGTTTAGATTAGATACAAGGAAGACATTGTTTACTGTGAGGGAGGTGAGGCACTGGGATAGGTTGCCCAAAGAAGTTATGGATTCTCCATCCCTTAAAGTATTTAACACCAGGTTGGACAGTGTTTTGAGCAACCTGGTGTAGTGGGAAGTGTCCCTGCTCATGGCAGAGGGGGTGGAACTAGATGATCTTTAAGGTCACTTTCAACCCAACTCATTCTACGATTCTGTGATTAAATGAGAGGAGTCAAGACAGAAGATCCCCACAATGAATGTCTAAAAAGTAAGATGTATCAGTGGGACGGTTTGCTGGTAGGAAGAAAAATAGAGAGACAAAGTAAGTCCTGGGCAAAAGATCTGCCAGTGTCAAGGAGAGATGGTGGCCAAGGACATACATAAATCACATTCTTGATCTGGCCATCCCACCAGGACAGTTTTGGTGACTGGCAAACTAAGGCAGGAGACCAGAAAGGAAAGAAAACTGTATGAACAAACCTCAGTTATCCTCACATACCTCAATTTTGCAACAGGCTATAATCAATGGACTCAATCATAGACATCAAAATGACTGCTTGTAGGAAAAGCTGGTCAGAAAAGCCACAAAAGCACAAACAGCCCTTGATTTATTCCTAAGCAGCGTGCAAGGACCTTGCTCAATGTTACTATTGCAGTATCTTTACAAGCATACCTACAGTGTACTGAAATTCTGCTTTACTGTTGAGTGAAGAACCCTAAAATATAAAATGTGGGGCTCCAAGTGAGTTCTCACTCCAGAAAGAAATCTTGGAGTCACTGTGGATAAGTCCCATGGATATATGAACCCAGCATTCACCAGCAGCCATAGGTGCAAACAAAAAGCTGAAGAATAATGGGAAGTGTTGGAGCACAAACCAGAGAACATGAGCATTCCACTGTATCACTCCTAGTTCAAGTAAATACTTCCTGAGACTTCCTGAGCTTGGGTTATCTTTGCACTTAGCAACTCTTCTGACATTCAAAACATTCTGTGACAATAATTTCTTACTTTAATTAGCAGCTTGTTAGTATACAAAAGAAAATATAAGTTCACATCTACCCTATTATAATGTTTTGCTAAGCAATTGCTATTAGCCACTATCAGAGAAGAGGCCCTGGTTTAGGAAATCTTGAGGCTGAATTTGTACTATCCTGTGACAATGTTTGCCAGGAACAGGCTGTCCTAGACTATGCAAGTAATTAAAAAAATACAGTAGTGCTAAGTACGCTTTGCTTTATTACAGTATTTATTTTTATTTCAGTAAAAAAAGAATATTAATGATCCCCTAAATCTTGCTTGTGGAAACCTGTAACTACTCCTAAATAATTGGAGAGGCGCTAATAAAAAGCAAACTTAACTAAGGAATCTGTTCAATAAGGACCCATCTAAACTAAAGAGTAAACAGTGACTCTTCTTGTTTCTTATTCTTCCTACAGCGAAAACAAAGCATGGCCCACTTTGTTAAAGTATAATAGTGACACATTTCTTTCCCCAAGAACTGAGGCTTATTCCACCCACAGACAGCTTTGACTTCCCTCTCCTCACAAAGCCCTTAGGAGCTTAATTCAGGCTAAGATCTGCTTGTTGCACACGCTTTCCTCGTGGGCTGCTAAAACATAAAGAAAAATCCAGTCAAACACAAGGGAAAATAAAGAGTGAGCCTTGACAAGAACGGAAATTATTTCCAAGACTCTGAAAAATCTGTATTAAAAGGAAGATAAGCAATAATCATCCCATCGTATGTCAATAGTATCTAGATGGGAAAACACTCAGGAATGCCTTGATGCCATTAGAATTTCCTATGGAGAATATTCCCATTGAGATCCTTTGGATGCTCATGTTCACAGAATTTGAATAATCAGTTCCAGAAAGAGCTTAGAATCGAAGGAACAGCAGACACTTATTAATGAACTGTGCTCATATTAATAAATGAAATATATTTTACCCAGTGTAGGATAAAGCATAAACACTAACCACAGCATATCAAACAGACAATAACTGAGATAACTTAAATTATATAACCACTGAGCCTAGTGAGATGTAGATCACACTACCCGCAGCCATGCTATAAATTCAGCACAAGTGCTCAGATAACCTAATCTCCCACAACAAACAAATACAGCAGAAGAATACTTGTGTCATTCCCTGTAGCTGTCTGAAATTTTAATGGCTTGCTTGGAGATTAGTGGGTTGATCACAGGAAAGGGAAGAAACGCTTCTTCTCTTTCCAGGCAGCTTACAAAGGAGACTTTCTTTCCCCAGTTTTGTTAGGTATACTTCCATTTTTAATTTGATTTAATTATTAAATTTTAACCCTTCTCCTCAGCCGCAGCCAAAGACTGAAGTGAATATGCTCTGTACTGAAGCATACAAATTAAAATAAGAGAAATGCCATTGAAAAATTACATAATGCAGGTCAATCATGGCAAAACGAGTGCTTGGCCAACCCCTTCCTCATGCATAGCTGCATAATGATGTCCATAAAGGCAATAATGAAAAAGGAAAACGAGAGAGAGAAAAATGCAACAAAATACCAGCATTAGTTATTTTTTCCCCAAATCGTTCTTTCTTCTTTAAGTCATCCTGTTAGATTGTTCTGCTCCAATTCCTTGTTCCTTTTCTCCACAAAAAGCTATCATTGTTTTTGGTCTGAAGGAGCAATTTCTTTTCTCTTGTTCCATTTACATGCACTCCTGTTCAACTTGTTCTTCTTCCTCCTACTGCTCCATTACCTGCTCCTGACTCTTGATCTCATATGTCACATTCTTATATGATCTCTAACATTTACTGAACCTGTTTTAATCTATTATTGGGCTTTCAATGTCTTCTCCTGTTTTTCTCCCTACACAATATTTTTTTCTCAAAGTTCTTTATGCTTCCACCTAGTTTCTCCTCCTCCTTGCTTCGTCTCTCTTCATGTTTGCAGGTTTCTCTTTTTTCCTTATCTTGTAATTCCTCGTTCCACCTGAACTTAATTTCCCAAACAAGCACGTCTCTGTGTGGAATCTGGGTCAGACTGTTTAGTATGGAAAACTGCCTCAAAATATATAATATATAATGGAGAAGGATGACAAGCCAAATGACGTGTACAGTAATAAACAGGAGCACAGTTTTACACGTGTTATTTATTTTCCTCAGGAAGTAAATGCTGCTGTTATTTATAGTTTGTGATGTCTAAGATCACAGCTGCAGTAGGGATATGAGAGGAAAGAGTCAACCAGCCAATTGCAGAGGCATATGCAGTCTAAAATGGAAAGACAAAGTCCCAGATGACTTTATCATCATCTAGAGGGCCTAATGGAGTTTTTATCTCTTCTCTGAATCTGAAGGTGTTAAGCAAAAACAATTGATGAGAGAAGGGGAAGAAAGACAGACAATAAAAGCATTATCCTGATCCAATATTTGACTGCATTCACATTTAATCTTGTTTTTGTGGGGCTTTTTTACGTGATTCTGGAATCACACTAAGTTACATCCCCTCTAGCTTCCCTAGACTACAACAATAATTGTAGATTGATTCCCTAAGTTAGCAGTCCTGCCTGCATCTCGCTGCCGATTGTTACCTGTCACCTAAATGACAGACTGTGGAAAAGCAAGACAAATAAAAAGAAAGACTTCTGGGAGCATCCTGTCAATTACCTCAGCATTCACAGGCTATAGAGGGGAAAGATCTCTGTAAGCTGGGCAACCAATTGTTTCCAGCAATTGCATCATAGTTCAAACTATAAACTCCCAGTTCAGCCTATTCTCTTGGAATAACTTCCTTGTGAGGTTACTGAAAGTTTGAACTCCTTCCTTTTTTTCCCCTCTACAACAGTTCACTGAGCTGAAACTATGTTTTTTTCCAGTAAAAAAGGACACTGCAGGGAAACAGAGGTGACACCCATCTTTTTCTAAGTACACATCTCACCTGTCATATGCAGCTTGGAAGGCTTTGCTGATATGCCATAAAGAAACACTGAAGAATATGCACCGTGGCATATTCTTACAGGAGTAAGAGCGAGTAAAACGTGTGGATGGTTCTCATGGCAGTATTTAATCACCTGACTGAAAAATCCCCATTCCTCAAGATGTTCTCCCCAGACTAAAGATCCAGTTGGTGTCTCTTACCTCCTTCGTTGTCCTTACTGTCAGTGCAGAGGGTTTCCATGGCTACGTCACAACCGGCTCCCCTCCATCCTGGCTGGCAGACACAGTGCCAGCCATTTTGGTCCAGAGTGCATCTCCCATTGCTGTTGCACAAACCAGGGCAGCCCTCTGTTGAAACAGACAAAGAAAAATCACGAGTGACTTAAATATTGTAATAATATAAAAAGAAAGAAAAAAATACAGACAAGGGACACTTATTGGGAACAGGCCTTAAGAACAGCACAAATACTGTAATTGCACATGGAGAGGAACAGCAACATTACCTGGGGAACGTAATTCTTAACAAAGTGGCATCTTTGATTGGCCTGACACTTGAGACACCACTTACCTGTACAGGCAGGAAATAAATGCACCAATCCTCTAAATACCTGCAGGCCAGACAAAATTAAGTTTGGTTTTTTAATTTTTTTTTTTTCAAAGTAACAAGAGATGAGTGCATAGTGCAAACACAGCCGTGTAAAAAATGATGCATTTTTCTGTGCTCATAGAATAGATCATTATTTGCTCTATGCAGTACTGATTACTTACTGGAACAAATGTTTAAGCTCCCTGTTACTATGAACAAATCCCTCCAAATTCTTAAGTAGGAAAATGGGTATGATTTTAGGCAAGTAATAAAAGAGAAGGTTAACTTTATCTGGTCTCAGAGTTGCCGTGTATTCATGTGAAATTACAGTGTGTTAAATAATTGCACAAAGTATAGGCCAGTTTTAATGACTATACTTTATGCCAAAAATACATTCCTTTTCACAGAATAAGCAAAGCCCAGGAAATAGTGAAGCAGCTTAGCATCTATTCTAACAAACATTAGGATTCAGGCTGCATACGGATGGGACAGGACCAACAGGATTTCCAACTTAATGTAATAGCTGTGCGTATTTGATTACTTAGGACGGACAAAATGAAATACCATAAGGACCACAATAAACATTGATAGACTGAACAAAAACACGGTAGTGACGTGCTTCAAGACAGATAGCAGAGAGTGATTTTTTGTGACAATCTCCCTAAGGCTTTTGTGCTGTTACCTTTATATCCTATCTTGTCTGCTTTTATGGCCAAGGAGGGAAAATTTGGGAAACAATTAACATAATTTAATATATCCAAAATCGATAATTGTTTTCAGTCTAACATTGCATTAAAAAAACCAGTATCTGTCACTTCCTAGTGATGAAATCTGGCATGCAGCCAACATGATCTGTATGAGGATGACAACGCTATAAATATGTAGATTTCGGTGTTCCTTATCTATGACTATGATAAGACACTGACAGAAGCAAGTACAGATATGGCACTAAATATCTTATGAGAAGGTGGCTTCAAATCAGGTATTTCTGGACACAACAATTTTCTGTAAATGTTCATCCAAACCCCCTGAGTAACTGGGTAAACAATTCTTCACCTTTTAGAACACCTATCTTTGTGAACTGACCTACTGATCCATTTTGGTTAAGCTTAGAGTGGGTTTTCAGAAGTAAGTTGTTTTTTTCTCCTAAAGAGTTTTGAATTTACAGACTCCTTTTAACCACATAGCTCCAAATTACAAACATTCCCAGAAAAAAGTTATAAAGGGTGCTTAACTCTTGTCAAATCACTCTTAGAAGAGAATCAGGAAAACCTCTTGTGAGGAAGGATGGGGATGCTACAGTTATGGATATTGTGCCATCATGCCAGGCTGAAATTAGTCTTGCTACTTTTATTCTTTCAGTCTGCAGCTGCTAATAGTATTTGTTAATGTACTGAGATCTTCTTTCCCCCTAATATTTCTTCTATTTGACTTATGGAAGACTTACATATATAATTGCAATACTGACAAAGCGATTTAGGAGTCAACTGGGTACACTCAAGACTTATTGTGTGAAAGCCTGGATATTGCCATCAATATTGCCATAGTCCAATGAAAAAAACACAAGGAATAGAGAAAGATACTCAGGGAAAGAGGGGTAGGAATATTTTAAACATTTGTCTAAACCAATTTTTCACCATAACTGAAGATACAAGAACCTTTGCTGTTTCATGTTAGGTTTTTGCATCCTTGAACCTCTTCATTGAAAATGCTGCATAGACCATAGAAGATTTTTCTAGAATCATACAAGATACAAGTCATAATTTCCTGTAGATTTTCTACATTCAGATAATCAAAAGCTTAAAAGCCTCGGGAATTCTATTGATCTGTCAGTATACAAACACACACATCTCTGTAATTAATCTGTTCTTTAGAACTAATGACACTTGTTCTACGACAAGAGTATCACTTTGTTTTCTTAATATTTAGGGTTTTGTACATAGAGGTCCAATGACAAAACTAATGAAAACAAAAAGTTCCAAACAGCAAATGAATACTATCTTCAGTTATTGGTTCAGATTAAATCTAATACATGTATACAGTTTGTTTATAAATGTATAATTACTGATAAAGTGTTTCCATATAACAGAAGCAAAACTTTGAGATGAGTTGAAAGCCATGTGAGTTATATATATAATCCATGGAATGTATGTAAGAGAAGATTCTTTAGCCCAGACTAGGATGTTTTTAACTATATATTAATATAAAAAACCCCAAACATGTAGATACAGGCATGTCAAAGAGCAAATATACAGTACCTTTCACTATCTTATCCAAATAGTGAGCTTGAGAATTAAAAAGAAAAAAAAAAAACAGACAGACATTTCAGAAGTGTCACATGAAACAAGAATTGTTCAGAATTCACATGCAAATCAAGCAGGTGCACCTGACATGAGAGGTCTTACATTACAAAATGAAAATGTATTTCAAAGCCTTTAAAAATGCAAGAAATTCTCTTTCCAGCAAACATCGTGATGAATCAATGAAACTATTTTAGAAAGTAGGCCCGCAGAAGCAAAAGAGATGCTACCTTTCTGAGACTACATTTTCTTCTGACTTTTCTCCACATGCTTTGATTTTTATAGATAACAAAAATATATTCAAAGCCAGTTAAAAAATTCAATTTTCAACACAATGTAAGAGCAATTCCTTAGCTTATCAGCTTTAAAACACAAACCATGAGGGAAGATTTTTGATTTGCAGGTCACTCATGACTCTGACAGCATAACCAGCACACTATCTTAATTCTCAATGGATTAACAGGACTTTTAGGAGGATTTTTTTCTTCTGCTTCAATTCAGCCACAGTTATTCTTCTGAGCACACAAACCAAGTATGTAAAATAAGCTGTATTGTAAATACAGGGTGGAAGAGGGTGTAGTGGGGTTAGTAGCGTGATGATCCATTTAATTTTGAAAAGCAGGTGAAAATAAAACTTAGGCTTTAGATGTATAAAAATAAATAACATGATATATACAAGAACAGCAAGACTTTTTTTTTCAGCAAGTTATGACACTTAAAAATTCACAAAAGATTTGAGGAGGCAGATGGAAGAATGACATACAGAGCATAAGATGGATTTCAAGCAGCAGGGCAACTTTTTAATACATGAGACACAGCACAGATGGGTAA
This sequence comes from Oreocharis arfaki, assembly GCA_013398015.1. NCBI lineage: Eukaryota > Metazoa > Chordata > Aves > Passeriformes > Paramythiidae > Oreocharis > Oreocharis arfaki. The sequence goes on along the minus strand of VZRR01007339.1, from coordinate 1,018,210 downwards.
CATATTCCCTCCTTCCTTCCAGGAAACAGACAACTGCAGTTGTGTGAAAGGGGTTAATGCCATACAGCAAAGCCACCAGGTCCACCGTAGGCTACCAAAGCCAGCCACCCACGCCCAAGGAGATGGGATACTACAGACCACTGCCCTGGGACACGACAAGCTGAGCCAGGAACGCTGGATACAAGCACCTGCTTTTGCTGTGGACAAGGTCTCTCAACACAGCCCTCACAGGCTCTCTTTCTTTTAAAATTTGGCTTCCCCTGATGGATGATGGCCCCTATCTGGCAAGTTCTCTGTCACTTGCTAGGATCTTTCTGGATGGGTAACAAAGGCATTTCCAGCTATAGCCTTTCCTCCAGTTTAGATGAACCAAAAAAAAGCTGTTCTTGAGTCCAAGGAGGGAGGTGATAAGACACATATTAGGAGGCAGAGTCACTGCTACAGCTAAGAGGGGGAAACTTTCTAGTTCCTTTTTCTTAAAGAAAGTGTCAGGTGTCCATTACACAGCCTTTTGGGTTTTGGTGTTTTTTTTTTTTTGCCCTATAATGGTAAGGTTAATGCAAGACAAAGTAAGATGAAAACATCAATAACAGAAAATTTAGAGCAGCAGCAACAAACTAGGTAGCTTTTCACATTAACCACAAACAAAAAGAAAAGTGATACACCTACATTTCAAATGTAGGGTGGATCAAACACTTCTCTTACTAATCCTGTATAATTCTCCTCGCCCCTACACAGCTTAAAACATGGTGTAGTATGTGTGGAGGAAAAAACAAGCTTTATTTCATAAAATGAAAGCAATCAGGTCTGTCTGGGGAATGCATCTGTCCACCAGTAAAACATTAAATGCCTCTACAAGTGTAAGGATAGGTAAGGGAACAGTAAATAAACCTCCTAGGCAACTGAAAACAGTCCCTGCAATCCCAGGCCCCCACATACTAGTTAAATTTAGAAATTCAATCTTCATTTAAAAAAAAACCCAAGCCAACCAACAACAAAACAACAAAAACAAAACAACAACCAAAAAGAACCACCCCGAAACACAAGAGAGTTTAAGAAAATGCTCTTTAAGATTTCTTTGCATCCAGCAGTCTTACAAGAAGTCAGTTCCAAACCACAAAACTATAATGCTCAGAAAATAAGTTCTACCTTCCACCATCCTTTTACTCACGGTCAGTTGACATTAAGGACAATGTTAGAAACTATTTTGGTTAATATGCAGCATTGTGGAAAAAGCATAAAGCAGAAAACGAATGACCAAAAATTGTATAACTTTGCAGCGAAGCTTAACTAGCCATGCTGTCTTCCTTATCTTCACAGCACTGCAACTGAAAGAGGAATGAACCTGTGTGGAAATACAAAACACAAGCCCTTTTTCTCTCTGTGTAGAGAATTCCAGGTGGGATTTGGAGCACTTCAGTAGGATGGAGCATCTTAGCAGGTGCTCTTTGGCAAGATATTTACACATCTGGCACATATATGTTATTTTATGTCCTTAAAAAGTCCAATTACAGACCAGGCAATATATATGCAAAGGTTTTCTTGCAGAGTTTAAGACTGTGCCATTTAAAACCTTGCTATTATTTCCTGGAGAAGAGGGACTTCATTTAAGTCCAAATGGAAAAAAGAAAAACAAAACTGAAGAGATAAGATTTATACATTTTCTAGGCTACTCAAAAGTCCAAGGAGATCTAAGTGGCATTCAAAATTCATACAACATAAAATACAAATGATGCCATCAATCTGTGTGGGTATTTATATATATATATATATATATATATGTGGCAGATAAATGATTTTACAAAGAACCGGTAACAGTCAGGCAAATTCACATTTAACACAGCATAGTTCTTAAACCAGTCAGAAGCATGACTTTTTTTTTCTTTTTTAAAATATTTTATTGAATGTCTCCCATTAGTTTCCTATCAGAGATGTAAGCCAGTGTCTTCCTTATTCATATACTACTTCCTCCAGGTACGACAGAATAGCCTAAGAATAAAAGTACATATTAAATCTATTTATTCCAATCAGCTCCCGTTTAAATCAGCATGAGCCACATACCCATTGATTTGATGTTCCTTAATTGGTACTTATAACACTGCTTTATTCTGATTATTCCGTCATATGGGACTACAATGGTGACATGCTTCTAAATGCTGTATAGTGAATTTATATCTCTATTACTTTAAATCATTATCCTCCACCAGACATCTTCACCCATCATAATCTTAGTAATCTGTACACTAGACTGTAACATGACCCATGTTTTTGTAATGTATCTATAGTACTGTTACAGTGTCAACTCAACAGCTCCACAAGAGTCATGAATTACTTTGCTGTAAGAGCAGATTTAACCCCATAGCACCACCAGACAAGAAGCAAAAACACTAATGAATGTGACCAAAGCCATATTGATCTAGGTCAGCCTAAACAAAAAACCAAGGTTTTTTAAAAGGTTTTTTTACTTTCAACACCTTGACAGTGTGAGTCAAACCCTTGCCTCCTCTCCACTAACACAGTTTTCTCCCTTCCTTACTGCATTACAGCCTCTTCCTATAAAATAAAACAGAAAGGAGAAATTAGAAAGAGAAAAGAGAACCAAAGGGTGGGGAGAAAAGAACCAAAGGGGGGAAGAAAAGAAAGGAGAGATGATGAAGAAATAATTTCAGTACCAGCAACAATGAAGAACACTGTTCTGCTCCTCTCAGAGCAAGCTCTGCTTTGCTTCCTCTCCTCATCTCCCACAGCTCCTTATCGCAGTTACCATTCCCTGGTGAATGATTGCCTAAGTATCTCTGCTGCTCACACAAACTTCATGCTCTCAGATACCCATCTTCTACGGGAACATGTGAACGACATATCTTGCATCATATCTTCCACATAACCTTGCCCCAAGTGTCATGCAGGGAGATGGCATGCTCTTCTTGGAATAAAAACCGACCGTAAGCAAACTATGCTATGGTGTTACCATATTGTTTCCCTTAAGCTTTCCACACTTTTATGTGTTTGTTTAGAGGTAGAAAGTTTTAATATCTTCACTTACTTTCATTGAGTTTTAGTATTTCTATAAAACTTTGTTTACGATCCATATGACAAAAAACCCTAAACACATTAGAAGAATACCATGACAGTGGCCATGTTAAGCATCCAAAATTTAGGCAATGATGGGTTTATGGCTACCTGTGGAAGTTTTATACACTTCCTCCTTTGTGAATGTGCAGAGTTCACAGTCCTCATTCAGCACTCAGTCTCTCACAAAACAACAAACAGCTGATGCCCTAGTAGCAGGCACACTATGCTAACCTAAACAAAGAAGCAAATGTTCTCTTACAGACTTTCCAATCGCCTTCCCCCCAAGTCACCATTATTTAGCACAATATCTTCATACTACTGGTATGAAGAGAATACATTTTTACCTCATTTTACCAGTAACTAAAGCATAGAAAGATCAGAGTGAGAAGTCTCCATTTACTTGGCTACAAGCACCTATGACGTGATTTTCTGGAATACTTAGAATTATATTTCATACCAAACCAACATTTTAGCCACTCATAAATCTGCAAGTCTTGTTCCCAGAAAGTGAAGAATAGTCAGAGAGCACTTCTTTAAAGTCCGCATTTGTGAACAGCTAGCAGAAAATACATGGTAGAATCAAGGGTAGAATCCAGTTCTTCAAAATTATCCTTAACCAGATCACCCTGTGCACCAGTCTCTTCTTAAGAACATGACTTTTTACTGCCTGTGCAGCCAAGCAGTAGCAGGGAGTGAGGCACACACTTTATCAGTGGTTTCACAGGCACTTGCCAGCAGAAGAGAAACTTATTGCAAGCTTTAGGGAGAATGCAGTTTGTAAACAAGTTTTGGTGCTTGTTTTGGGGGAACTGGTACAAAACTCAGAGCTGACAGTTCTGGTCTGACTTCTCTAATCTATTCAAGACTCAGTCCACGGTGGTTTACTCCTCCTGATGTGGCTGCCAGATCACCCTTATTTCCCCTCATTTCCACCCAGCCACAGGTTAATGGTTTTGACAATTAAACTACCTTTTGAACATAAAACCCCAAATAACCCTTGTAGTATTTAAACCCAGCATTTCTTATCCTCCCCACAGTAGACTTCGGGAATAGCATATTGATTCCTTTAGGCAACTGCTTTCCCTCCCAAAGAATGACTAAAAAAAGCATGCATCCATATGCAAATTCTAAGGAGCTACCAAAAAACTTATAGAAGTCCAGAAATCATAAAATTTTAAAGCTACTGTTTAGGTGTCTTCAGAAAGGTTCACTCATGTCAAATTCAGCATCTCCTACAGTTTTTTCTGCCAGGCAAACTGCCTACTAGCTTGGATTCCTGCAGCCGATTATTCTTAAGCACAGAATCCAGCATTTGTTGAATTGCACCTTATTTTTCTGAATAGTCTGTGCTATTTGTTAAAGTTATTTTAAATTCTTGTCCTGTCTTCCAAAGTGCTTGGGGGCAGCAGGGTTTTTTTTTTTTCTGGTATCATTTGCAAATGCAATTCTTTCTGTTCATCACTGAACAGTACTGAAAGCACATGTTCTTCCACTGTAAGCAGCTCATGGTCGTCATCCATTCTCTGAGTTTATAAGAACCTTGTCTTAGACACACCATATGTTCAGAGCATTGCTGCCAGTAGAGGAGGATTACAAACGCTCTTCCCTTTTGATACTTTTTTACTCCTAAATTCCCATTTTGCCCTTCTTGTAAAGGAGAGCACATGGATGGAATTACAGTTTCATGCAATTTTATTTCTTTTCCTCCTTACAAAGGCCAAAACACAGTCATCACCCTGAACTCATACCTTCTGAATCATTTATGCATTTTAAATATCTGCAGAGAGACCTGACTTCACTGCAATTTATCCATTGCCAAAACTGCAACCGTTACTTTGCAGCAATCATTTATGGGATTTCTATACAAAGGCACATAAGCCCATTATCCTTTAGATTTTTTGTTCTGGAGACCATCCCAATTTTACTTTAAAGTAAAATTTCTAATCATTATTACTGGAAAGCCACATATATATACTAGAATAACAGGTTCAGTTACTTTTAAGGATGTAGTAGACATAGGCAATTTGAGACTGCTGGTAGGATCATGAGCAGTGTTGTTTCCTGTTTAACATCTATTTAGCTGGAAGAAGATTTAGAAGAAAGAGTATACACCATTAAGGAGTTAAAACCATCTCACATGTACAGGCCAAAGAAGTTCAAATGCCCATCTGAACCAACAAGCTTGTGAAGAACTGCCTCAGATACAGGTAAAAACCTGACACATTAAGAACTGCGTGAAAGATAAATTTGACTTGAAAACACATTAGGGCATGGATCAGGACGGGAAGCATTATTATTTCCATCTTTCTCCCTGACTGACAGTATTTATGGAATGTGGTCTGACCAGCATGCAACTATGCAATGTACAAAAGCACTTACTCTCTGGCCACTTCAGCTCAAATAAGCTTTGCAACACACTTTAAAATTCTTCACATCTCAGAGGATTCTGTTGCTTTCTGAAAACGTGCCTAACTTGAACTTCACATGTGGTCCTCATTTAAATGCAAATTAACCAATTAGCAATTTAAAGTATGCTAACAGTTAATTTGTATTTGAGATACTTGGTCTTGAAATGTGTTAAGGCCTGACCAATAACTCACTTTTTTTCACAGTTCCAAAAATGTCTGCTCTATCTTAAATTCACCTGGAAATTGAGTATTTTTATGGTTACCAAATGTACAGATATTTTGCATATTCAAAGCTTGGCCTGGCAAATTAATAACATGCCCTTTAGGCACAGGAAAGATAAAAGCCAAATTTGTTCTAAATTTCATGAAATCTTGTTAAACTGTTGTTATCAGTCTTCTGGGTGCCAAGAAAGCCATCATATCTTATTTGTAGGCTTTTTGCATTGAGGGTATAGGTATAAATATTGTTGTGAAATCCCAACTGCAAAGCAGTCAGGTGTTTTGAAACTAGGGTTTCACTCACAGTACTGTGGTGAATTAATTGATATTGGATATAATTAGTTTTGAATATTTGATTTCATCTGATAAAAACTATTTGAATGTTAAAGGTCATACCTTCACTCAGACACAATCTTATTTTTAAGATGAAACTTTTAGTCAGGTATAATTCTACGAACCCATGACTAAAGAAAAACGTAAATTTAATAATTTTGATAATTACAGAATATATTCATATAGGAGTAATTATTACAATTTGAGGGACAAAATTTTCAAAAGAATCTAAATTCTAAATTTCAAAAGAATCTTAAAATTTATGGAAAATTCCTGTGCATGTACTTAGGTACATTAAATACGTGACACATTAAACCACTCTGAAACGTGAATATTGTCAGTAATTTAAACTTCTGAGGAAAGTAAGCCACGCTTGGCAATTAGCCACAGCACTGAAATGACAGTGGGCATCATAACACTGGTTATCTGTGCTGCTCTCCCACTAACATGCAGATGTAGAGAAGACAGATCAAGCCCTCAAACTGGTCCATGGCTTACTCTGTCTAGGCCATGTGTAAAAATGTATAGTGTAATGATATATAGCCATATCAAGTTTCCTATAAGCACTTCGTTTAATTAACTGAAGGAACACATTTGTCTTTACTTGCTCTCTGATCTTACGGAGAGATAAAGTGTCATTTCCCTGCGGCCATATTTGAAATCTGTAATATAAGGAGCCCTAAGCTAAACACGTGCTGAAGAGAACAGGTGCAGGCCATAGAACTTTTTGGAGGGGATTCTGTCTTAGCATTCCTCTACACTTGCTGTACTTCTGTGCTTACCCTGACCTGACCGTGGTGACATGGAAAACCAGCACACTGATGCCTCCGTGTTTGTCTCGGGACAGAAAAGCTTTTTAAGCAGTCACCAGAACAGTCTGTGCTAACGGAAACACACTTATGGGAAAGCGCTCTAGACTTATTTTCTTCATCATTCTGAATACCTAAACCAGATGCCATTCCTGCTTTTCTGGCTAAAATAGATGAAACTAGAAACCTCTTGCCGAGGAATTTTTTTTTTTTTGGTTTGATTGATTTGAATGTCATGCTACTGTCTTTTCATGCAAAGAAAAAGGTTAAAATAAATAATTGGCTGTTCCTTGTCATTTTTTTCCTCAACTAAATTTTAGGGGAAATTCTTAGAAAATAAATCAATTAGATTCTGGTTCTCACTGGAATATAAACATAAGCTGCACACTTCTCAGTGAACCACCACTGGCTTTGATTTTCAGTTCTGCATACCAGATAAAGCAGCCTCATGCAGCACTCAAAAGTAGCATGGAAGTACCATGATGCTAACTTTAGCCCTCCTGAGGGATTAATATGAATGCTTAATGACATTAATCCACATTTAGCTCATTTATGTTTAACGATATGCTTTCCATGCACACATATACAAATATTAATTTTGGATTGAAAGATAATCGTTCAACATGATAACAATTAAACAGCTGTAACCTGTCTTGTGTTAAGTAATGGAGCTGCAGGCAAGCTTTATAAACAGATGGTCTTACCCACCCATGCTTAATGTTAAAGACTTTTAAAAAAGAGGTGTTGACAATTCTGAACAAGAAGGCATAGTTTTAATGCAAATTGGCAAATTTGCAATTTAGATTATGCTAAAACTAATTTAGTCCATAGAAAAAATTAAGCTGCATTGTAAAAGTGAGCTGTTACACAGCACATCGATATAGCAGGTTCCCCACCAACATAATTATTTACTAATTTCATTCAGCTAACAGAGTTTAATGGAAAAGCAGCTGGAAAAGTATTCATATTTATGGGCTTCCTATGACAGTTACCTAATATACTCAGGGTACATGACAGTTATATCACAAAAAATAATAGACTTTCTGAAATAGTATCTGTTCCAATCTCACAAAACAACTACTCAGACAGGAGAGGGTCACTGAACTCATTGTGAGCCAGGACAGAAAGGAAACAAAAATATACTTTAGCACAACTCTGCTATGAAAACTTAATTACAGAGCAAATTCTCATCCAGGCTATCACCTGGACACCAGCTGTGCATCTGTGGTCTTGTATCCCATTGAGATGCAGGTTGAGCTTCAAAAAATAATATATGGATGTTCACCTCCAACCCATGAATGTCACTTCCAGACCAAATAAACAATTGACAGGTGATTTTCCACAGCTCTGCAGTGAACTGTTGATTTAACCTGTTCTCATGGGGATACAGGAAATTGTAAAACATTACATTAAAACATTTTAGCAGTGCCTGTTGTGACAGAACAAGGAGTAATGGTTTTAAACTAAAAGAGGGTAGATTCAAACTAGACTTAAGGAAGAAGTTTTGTTCAGTGGGGGTGGTGTAACATTGGAACAAGTTGCTCAGAGAGGTGGTGAATGCCCTGGAAGCATTCAAGGCCAGGCTGGATGAGGCTCTGAGCAACCAAATCTAGCTGAAGATGTTGCTGCTTAGTGCAGTGGGGGCTGACCTCTGAAAGTCCCTTCCAACTCAAACTATTCTATGATGCTATGATTTTACTACTACAGTTCTCCAGAGGGAAGAGACAGAAAGCAACTTACGTGCCTTAAATTGTTTAGTATTTGAAACATACATTGCCTGTGTTTAGTTAAAACCTCTAAGATGCTAAACACCAGCACCAAGTTTTGAGTTTTGCTAATTCCTATTAGACTCATTCCTCAAAATGCTGAGCATGTACTTATCTGCTGAACATCTTTGATATAAATATGTGGAAGTATGCATTCAGAGCAAAGGCAGTGTCTCACTAGAGTGGCTGACATCAGGTGTGGTATTGAAGTTGCTCTACCCTGTGCCAAAGACCCATAATGGAACAGTGGATACTAGCAATACCCATCAGGTTTACTGCATTAGTCAAAACAATCTTTTCCACCTTACTCCACACATTACTTCAAAAAAAACAGACTTCCCCCTCCCCACTTTATTTAGTCTACTCTGTTCTCTATCAGGAATCAAAGTATACAAAATATATCTGTATATTATTTCTCCAATCCAGGCTTGTCATCTTCAGCCTTGGGGAAACCCCGATGTTTAACCCAGATAAGCAGATGTCTAAATGTTTTTCTGAACAAAAAAGAAAGCAAACCTTTGCAATCACCTACAATTTTTCTTCCCAACAACCTGAAGTATTGCAATAAAAAAACCCAAACCAAAACAAACAACAATGAAATAGGTATCTGGCAGCTTAGAGTAATTAGAATTTCCTCTGACTAAATTACATTCAAATATTTTGAAATATATGTAAAAATCAGCATAACTCAAGAAGCAAGCTAGGATTTAAATGATATTAGAAATAAAACTAAGGACAATCTTGCTTTAATTAAGGAGACAGGTTTGTTTCTTTCCTTCATTCTATGTTTTAACACACGTCAACTTACAGTACAAACAGTGGGCTAACTGAAAATGAGACTGGACAGAAAGTTAGCATTCAAAAATACATCAAAATTGTTAGCTGAGGTGCAAAACATTTTTTACCATTTTGAATGTCATTAACGCTTCACAAAAATACCATAAACTCTTTGATCAAAGATTCAGATGATTCAGTATATATTCCAGTTAGCTACTCTGTGAGTAATGCAGACACATCTGCCCCATTTTGTACATCCATACAGACATCTGGAGGGCTATTCCTTTCCCAGAAAGTGAGTAAAGTGAATTGCCCTTAAGGTTTACAATTTCTTTGGAATATTCCATTCCCAAAGAAGCTGTTAATTTTGGCTGTTGCACTTCATATGGCTTCCAGCTAATAGCTGCAACAAAGAAACACATTTGCATTTCTAAAATACTTCACAGTAGTGCAGCTAAATGGTTAATGACTTTTAGAAATAAGAGGGGTGCAATTGTTTATTTTTAGACATATAAAGGGAGAGTGAGTAGTTTTTCATACACATAACACAAATTATGCAAATATTCTGCTACTAAGTAGAGAGTTATAAGTAGCATAAAATGCCTGGGTTACAAATGGAGGGTGACAATAAAAAAAATGGTTTGCATAGAGAAATATTCTGAAGTCCCTTGTGTTTTGAAATTTATTACTCAGAAAGAGCTACTACCCACTGTATGGTAGATGAGAGAAAAGCAAATTGACTCTTCATCTGCCAAGCTAAGGAGGCAGCAATTTTTCCTCCACTAAATCGAAATACTGTTGGAAATGAGCAGTAAAACAACCTGGCTTCTCTGTAAAATGGGGCTCCTGAAGAAAACAGCTCTAAAAGAATAAATGTAACAGCAGGCTAAAGCCTGTACCTCATTACTTGCCTTGGAGGCTGTAAGGGCAATATAAACAAATCAAACTATCTTTACAGCAGCAGCCACAAAGTAAACACCCATTTAAAGAATAAACAGGTGGGAAGACGGACCTGCTTGCCCAGTGCTGAGGAAAAACTTGTTTGTGCTTAATATGTTGGAAAAATTGTTCAAGAGCAGTTCATCCGTATATAACTACAACCCTTGAAATGCTGCCAAGGTCAGCGAGACCAACAGCAGAGTGATCTGCTGAGTAATTGCTCGTTGGCAAGTTAAAGCAGTCAAGGGAAAGGCTTTATCCTACTTCTAAATATTTACTTTCTTTTATTGTTCAGAAAGCAGTTCTCTCCCCACCTCTCTACTCTCTTTGTCAGCATGTTTTCTGGAAGCTCTTCAAAAACGTTAACCCTATCGATTCTCCCTGTGATTCTGCAGATGCACCGTGATTACCTCTCCCTCAAATGTTTGAGCAATTTCATTACTAAATAACAAAAACCCAAAACCAACCAACCAAACAAATTTAAAAAATCAATTGTGACTGCTGTAAAAAATAATTTTCAAGTCAATCTTATTACTTTCACACCTGAGTCTGTTCTAAAAAAAGAAATCCTTGCTTCATCTTCCTGGTGCAATGAGGTGGGTATTAATTAATACAGCTGTAACAGGCCCTCATTTTCCCTGCACTCAAAGCTCTTACCACTGCTTCTCGCAGTCACCAAACACAGCAGCACCACCTGCCCCTCAGTCAGGGCTGTAAATTAGCCAGGAACATAGCTTGGGTTTTGCTATTTTCTGGATACTCATGTCCCAGTTATGGCTTAGCTGTGCTAGCACATTCAGAGTTAGAGCCCTTCCAAAACTTCCATGAAAGTTAAAATTCTCCAGCCTGTTTTTAGCTTGTGGCAAAAGCAAATCATATCACATTCACATCCATCAGCTCCACTGCAGTTAGACTTACTGTCCTATCCTGTTGCTTCAGCTACATCACCTCTTTTTACCATCTCTCCTCCATCTACCCAAACGTAGAACTATGTGGTTTTTTTTTTTTCTTATTGGACTTTTTTTTGATTATTCCGATTATCCATGATTTCCTCATCACTCAGTGTTATGCTTGCCTTTGTCTGACCTGCGGCTACCTCCTTCATTGCCAATTCAATCCACCTCAAAGTCTCAGCCACGATGCTTCTCATACTTGGGAGATGTGCCCCATAAATACTTCAGTCACGTTGTTACTCCTGTCCCAGCCTTTAATGAGCTTCATGCAATGCTCTCCACTCACCAAAGTACAAACTAATCATCTCTTACACGTAGACCATTGCCAGTTCCTTTGCCTGTGCTTCCTACCTGTTGTCATGCACAAGTTCCTCTGTGTGCCTATACCGAGATAAAAATTGTTTGGATAGGAATTGACTCCACTGTTACAGACCTGCAGCATCTTGCACAAAGGGGAATTAGCATGGAAGGGAATTTCTCAGCACTACAGCTCCACCTTTTTTTAGTCCTCCCATCTACATGCATAATTTCTCATGCTAGCTCACTGTCGAAGCCTGTGCAGAAGGATATCCTGCTGTATATGGGACACATGGACTGTAAATAACTGGGTAAGAAAAGCTCCACTGATAAAGGTATAGTAACTTCCAAAGGTTTTCAGGCACTATAACTAACTAGGTTACAGAAACAGAGAAGCTGCAGTAAGGATGGCTTCTTCTCAATCTGCTGTATTAAACTGCTGTTACATTATTAACACGTAAGAAATTTGATAGTATTCTAAAATAGAGCATTATGTTGACAAGAAGATAATTTTGGGCAGTTAGATCACATTTATTACATGGTGGCAGTGACACTTTTATGTAGGCAAGTCACTTTTTAGAGCTTCTTCTCCTTAAAAGAGAAAAAAAGAAAGAAAAACAAAAGGAAGCTTCATTTCCAAAAGACATAAAGCTATCACATAAAAATAGAAAAGCACAAATCATATAGTATATTTACAGTTCAAAATAAAAGCAACCTCCCCCTCAGTGAAAGGCAGTTAAAGGGAAAAGATTGAAAAGGAAATTCTTCTACCTTCTTTTCATTTCAAACTAGGTAAGAAGAACTGATGAGCCATTATACAAGCACTTCCTTTCTTAAAATGCCAACTCTTTTCCACAGACTGACACATGCAAATATTCTGTTCGAAGAAACATCCTTCAAAGCAACACACTTCTCATTCAGCCGCGGCCAGCAGCGCCGGCTGCTCGAATTTTGCAGCGAAGACAGGGTAAAGCATAGGCAGCCTACCAATGGTGCAGTGCTCTCCGTTCCATCCCTGGCTACATTCACACTTCCCGTCCTTACAGGTGCCGTGCTCGGCGCAGCGGGGGTGGCAGGCCCGCTGGTTGCAGGCTGCGCCCGTCCAGCCTTCCTCGCAGCGACACGTGCCGCCCATGCACACGCCGTGCGTGCCACAGTCCACCGAACAGATTTCTGCGTTTCAGACGAGATGGGGGCAGAGAAGAAGGCAGAAAGCACAGGGGAGAGAGAGGGAATACATTAATTAGAAGCGCTACATTTTAATTCGACATGTGAAGAATAAGAAAGGCAAAATCTTTGAAAGTTAAATCAAAGGAATTTACTGTGAAAGACATTTTCACGTAAGGTTCAACAGAATAGAGAGCACAGAGTTTTATCTCTTTGCTAATGCTCTTTTAGTTACCCGGCAGACTTTGGTGATGTTTAAGGGTCCACAGCTTTTTCGGTAGCTTGCAGTAATTTTCAAGCACGTTTTTTGTGGTCACATATGTCTTAAGAGTAACTTTTTGTATCTTAGGTTATATGGCACTTAGACCTACCAGAGGTTACACTGTACTCATAGTGACTAAATGTAACATATACCTAGATCATCGGCTGTTGTGAATGAAAATCTAATATGACAAAGTTCATTTTAGCAAGGTTTCCCCTCCATACTCTTCTCCCTGTTTCCTTTCAAAGTTAAAATGTGCCATTTCTGACACATTTTTTCATTATAAAGAATCAGCCTTAGTGAGACAAATTAGCACTATGCTGACACACTGACACATCTGTAAAGTATAAAAGATCATTCTCTTTTACTTTCAGTAAATTTGTACCAGTGACAGCTACGAACAGTCTGGTTTCAATAATACTTTGTTAAAAAAATAAATCAACATACAGCAATTTAACTTGTCATTTACATATAGTAGCAGGATCTTGTATCTGATAGAATAATTGAAAAATATGTTAACAGCCAAAGGTAGTCAGAGGCCAAACAACGCATACTAATTCTCAGCTAATACAAGATGATAATTTACACTGCCAGATTTTGCATTTACAGTTTTGGTTCATTTAGTCAGACTCCAGCAAACTTTACTTCTGCTAAGCAGAAAACAGAAAAACAAAGGGATACAATACAGCCTGAGGGACTTGTTTAGTTCCTTGGCATACATGGCTGTAGCCATGTATTCATTCATAGAAATGCTATATTTAGTTTTTGTTCTCTTGTAAAAGACAGCAAGTAGTTTAGTAATAAAAGATCACAATTATTTTTAACAGCAATAGAAACTTGCATTCAGCGCAAGAAAGGTTTCCAGTTTCCTGATCAACAGTGTTTTTCCTCCCTGCTGTCTCAAAGTGCTGTGGAACATTAAACACAGCATCAAGGAGCTGTGACATTTCCTGTAAGAAACAGCCCAAAACCTTTATGGAGAAAGACAGTTGTAATTTCCTCCTCCCTTCCCCCCCACCAACTATATAGCATTTTATATCTACTTTGAATTAAATTTTTGATTAAAAGACGCAAGATGGTTTGATTAACTTCAGAGTCACAAAACGTCACCACAGCTCCAAGAAAGAAAGGTTTATTTCTCTTCAATCTAATCAATTTTTCATTAGGGTGAAGGTGTTTATCAGCTTTTAGCACACTAGCTTTGAGCAAGGTGCGTCAATCTTTGTAATGAATTTATTAATTAGAGTTAATTTAATTGAAGTGGAATTGAAGGGCTAATTAACGGACAAACTGCTGATGAAGATAGAGGAAAGCTCTGCTGATTTCAAACCTATAAAACCCTCTGATGGAAATAACTCATTCTTTTCTTCATCCAGCAGCTTAACAACATGTTTATGGGTAAGATTTACTTTTTTAGTGTACTCTTCTGAAGGTCATTTTGCACCGCTTCAGCAAATAATCTGTGCATGTTTTTACAAAGCTCTTTTGTGAGTCTGACACACTTGAGATATTTGAGATCAGAAACATTTTATGTTATTTTAATGACAAATCATTCTATGAAACAGAAGTAAAAGATGGAGCATAACTGGTCATCAAAAGAAGCATAGAGGACAATGTGTTAGTAAACAGGGGATCCATGTTTTGCCTGAGAACTAGACAGAGTCTAACATAAATAGCCATTTCTAGTGTTAGAAATGGTCAGAAAAGAATTTTTTCTTCTAAACAAATTTCGCAGGAGACAATATTTTCTTCTCTTTGTCACTTTTTCTTGCATGTTTGGAACTCTATCACTCTCGTATGCATAAACCATTATGGAGTATCACAGATCCTGGTCAGGAAGTACATTTGTTTTAAAAAGATGGTTCCTCATGAAAAAGTTATATTTATTCATAAGCTGGCATAAACCCAGCTAGCCCATGTGTTCAGTTTTCATTAACAAAACGTCTGAGTTCTTAGATGAACTGCTTTAGACAAATACATGTCTCACAGTTAGACATGATTTCTTTTTTGATATGTGGCTACCAAACAATATTCTAAAAACCCGTATTTGTCAAAAAGCTGCTGTCATACTTTATAAATATTTAGATTCTACTCTTTCTGCTAGTACCTCTAGTTTTCTTCTTTTGTTTCTAAGCTCAGACTACGGTTTTAATAAGCTCAGTTCCATATTTCAAGAAATGCTTCTGCTTCTTCACTCCTACCAACTCCTTCTATCCTGGCAGCCTGCACCCTGTCTCGAAAGCTGTTTAAGATTCATTCTTGCATTCCCTTTGCCTTCAAACTTGAATGCTATCTGTTTTGCAAGAAAAATACCTTGAATTAGCTGGAAAGATTCTTAAAACGTGAGCATCCCTGGTTTCACTAGTGTAGTTTTAGGTTTCTAAATAGATGCATTAGGAAATATCCACATATCATGCAAAGAACATTCAGAACTTGCATGGGAAATACCTGAAGCTACTAGATAAAGGCAGCTGAAAGACACAAACAAATATATTGATTTTCAAATCCTTTAAACTCATCAATTGTTTTGAACCTTTGAATCAATTTACAGTTCATGCTGAAGTCAACTCAAAGAAATCAATCAGCTCAGCAGGTCAGGTCCTAACACAAAAATGTCATTAAAATGCTGCTATTCAAGACATCAACGTTTTATAAAATGCCAGTGCTTTTAACTCTTACCATTGGAGCAATCTGGACCTGTCCAGTTGGGGTCGCAGGTGCAGCTACCACTCTCCTGAAGGTAGGTGCCATGACCAGAGCACTGGTCAGAGCACATTGTCTTCAGGATTTCACAGTTGTTGCCACCCCAGCCCGGGTTGCAGTGGCACTCGCCGTGGATGCACACACCGTGGCTGGAGCAGGCTGGGTCCAAGCAATCCGCTGCAGGGAGACAAGAAAGATCAGCTTAAACCTGTCAATCCTAACAACAGTCATCAACCCAAAAGTGCTAACGGCACTTTTGGGCTTAATTCACATTTCACGACCTTATGAAATAGGCAGCATTGCATTCATCTTGAAAGTAAACATTAGTAAGCTGAAGCTGAGAAGTCCACCTTTCTTTCATTGCAATGAATGAGGAAAAGATAGAGTGGACTAAAATACCTTTGTGCCAGCCTCTCTTCTCTGGCTACAAGGTAAATCACTCTTTGTCGTCACTTCTTGCATAGCTGCAATTATCCTCGTAAAAACACCTCCCTTTCACATCACTTTCTGATGCTGTGAAATTTGTGCACGCACATAACTGACATCTGGACAATTACAGATTACCACTGAGTTAATGGAGAATCTTTCAAAGTTCGGTTATTTTTCTGAATTACAGCAAGATTGGCTTGGGTCTCGGGGAACTGATCTTGACTCTGCCTAATCACAGTGTAACAAGTGCTGCATTGTCTGCAGCACTATTCCCTGACCCAATAACTGACCCAATCTACTGCTATATAGTTTTGACAGCTATACAGGACCCTCAACTTGTTTCAGAAATGAATGAGTGGCATACTGTCTATCTGTCTTAATTCACTTGTGCTTTAGATGATGAGATTTAATTTAGCAATTTGACTCAATAAAATGTTACACTTGTAGGGTCAATGGTCTGAAAATTTAATTCCAGAGACTTAATTGCATTACTTTGTATGTGGAGATCAATAAAATCAATTTGATTGAGGAAGAAAATAGCAGCTTTTACTCCCTAAAAAAATAGAATGGAAAATGAACCGTGTTTTGCAGCACACCAGAATGAGTATTATAATGTACATCTCTGGAATACAAGAATGATGCATCATTTTTCCCTCTGATGCATTGGAATCAGCACTTT
This sequence comes from Oreocharis arfaki, assembly GCA_013398015.1. Lineage (NCBI taxonomy): Eukaryota > Metazoa > Chordata > Aves > Passeriformes > Paramythiidae > Oreocharis > Oreocharis arfaki. Next base: position 1,001,397 of record VZRR01007339.1, on the reverse strand, counting down.
CCACAGTCTGGTCAGTGGAAAAGACTACTAACAAATGCAGTAAATTAATGATTTGCTCTATACTGGGAAAATTCAGTAAGGATTTCTACATACATGTTTTATGTGCTTTCTTCTCAGCTGACTTCAGCCAGACAAAATTCAGATATACTGTCAACCAAAAACATTACGTACACATTACTTTGAACTTTCCTACTGCTTACTTGAGAGTAAAGAGAGCACAATAATTCTGTGGAATTCAGTGATACCAGTGATTCCAAAACTTGATTTTTAGTATTCTAAAACGATTTTTGAAGAGACAGGGTTAGTGCATAAGATCTAGAAAAATTCATAGAGCTGGATGTGCCAGCTGTAAACCTGACCAACAACAGCTGGTGCTGGAGTAAACATTTACTCATTTACCTTCTTCACAGTTTTCTCCTTTGTACCCAGAATTGCAGGCACAAGAGCCCATGATGCAAATGCCCCGTCCCCCACACTGGGGATCGATGCACTGACTCGTAGGCACGTCACACTCGGTGCCCTTCCAGCCGCTGTAACACAGGCAGCGTCCTTTGGAGTACTGCCCATTGCCACTGCACAGCACCGGGCAGGCTGCTGCAAAACACAACACAGCACAACAATCAAAATAAAGATCTTCACCAAAGCTTTATAAAGAAGAACATCTAAGATGTTGCTTTTCTGATGTATTTGTCTTCAGGCTTGCTTAAACTGACTTGAGAAAAGCATTGGGTTGATTTACCTCTTGAACAATCGGGGCCCAGAAACCCAGGAAAACAGTGGCAGGATCCAGAAACACATTCACCGTTACCATGGCAATTTCGGGGGCATTCCACCACAGACTCTAAAAGGAAAAAGAGAAGGATAATTCACAGGTGCCCACTGCATGAAGTACCTATCATCTGAACCACTACTAACTGACAGCGTGCTCTCGCTCTGAGAAGTGTTTACATTTGTTTTGTTTGAAGAGCACGAATAGCTGTGATTTTCTACAGATGATGCCCCCAGTATCTTAGGACATTATATTCCAACAAAAAGGCTAAAATTGTACGGGTAAAACTATATGAGCTCCCTACTTAAAACCTAGCCCTGTGCCATTTAATAAATACTTCAAAACAGTGTCCTCCTTTCAAGCACTGTTTCACTAGAAGGTACACGCCTTATGGCTTAGACTAAGAAATTAAAACCCTTATGCCTTAGATCAAGAAATTAAAATATATACTCTGCATTTTATTCTGAGCAGCAAATGAAACATTATAAATGCAAAACCTGCAAAAAAAAGAAAAAGTTAGATCATTTAACTATGAAAACCTATTTATGTATTCCTAAAACACCTGACCCTATTTATCTATTCCTAAAAAACCTGACCCGAAGCTAGTGTTTCGTAAGAGCTTTAAAGATTATGCTTACCTATAATTATGGTATTAAAAGACACCTGCTCTGCATTTTTCCCATCATTATAAAAGGCCAGGTGCCAGATGCCAGAATCCAAATACTGGATAAAACCTGCCTCGTGGAGACTGACAGACCTCGCCTGCCGTCCTGCTCGCTCCGACTCCAGCAGGTTGCGTTGCTCCCTTGCAATCAGCCGGCTGCCATCCAGGAGCTCCACAAAGTCATACTGCAATGAAGAACAGATGGGAGCTTGACAAGTCACGGGATGACCGTGGCACCACCCTGACAATATGCTTATATTTAGACCAAGAGTTTCCTTTCGGAGCAGGGAAGCAGGAGCTGAAACCAACCCTTGCTTTTCTTTTCTCCCTGCTAAGCATTCAAACAAAATCAGCAACTAGTTCTCATGCTTATTAGAATGACTTCTTCAGTGGAAAATGGCCAATGAACTCCCTGCACACAGTGGGGGAAGAAAACAGCAGGTTGAAATGAGTCTGCAGTCATGACTGGCACCTGAACTACAGGTGAGAGCTAACTTTCAAACTGTGTTATATACATATGGGCTAATAATAAAAATATCCAATACCAATAATCTACTTTTCTTCATTTAGCTTCAGATGAAGGATTAACTGCCCAATCTCCATTTTGTAGTCTGGAACTCTGGAGGAAGGAGAGCAAGAGCTTTACTTCCCATCACAGAAGCTCAAAATAGGAGATGGAAAGTAGAAAATATTGCAACTATCAAAAATGACAAACTGACCAAACCCCATGGTATCTCCGGTCAATGGACAGCACATATTGTATTTTTAACAACTATCACAGGGCTTGGAAAAACGTAGCAGCATCTCAGCTGATAAAACAAGCAAACTCCCAACACAAGTTTTTATGCATGTTATGCTTGTTTATGCACCTTAACTAGGGCTAATGGCACCTGGAAGGCTAAAACTGCTCCAGGCCCTACACTGATTTTATGCTATCTGGAGTCTGTTCTCATGGCTTGAAAGCTGTCTTCTGCATGCTGAACATGTAAAGATCAATACGTATAGAGCAAAATTAAACAGGTAGGAAAACTGAAGAGCATTCCTGCTTGTGGTAGAGGGTCTCTGCTTTTCCTGCTAAGACTGTTCAAAGTTTCACTTTTATGGTGACACATGTTTATTATGTGAAGTGAACTGTAGCACATAAACCTCCAATCTTCCCACATGTTGAAGATGTCTCTCAAACGAAATTACATCCAGGGCCTATTAAAATAAAGGCCAGCATGTGAAACCACTGATTCACCTGAGCTGGGATAAGATCAGTTCCCAGGACCAGAGAATCAGTGGTTTTACACCCTGACTTGTGACCTTCAGAAACTGCTCCTGGGACAAAAAAAAATATGATAGCCTTTGTCCTGGAACAACTGCTTAAGTGCTTATGTTCTCTTCTTGAAATTGCAGGCCAAAATTCACTGGTATTGTAAGATTGCTCCTCCCCAGTAATCAGAATCATCTTCCCACCAGCCAGGATGTGAAGGAAATGCATAGTTAATAGGACTCTATCAACACCCGAGACGCTTTCCCAGCTATGTCTGAACGAGTGGAATAGAACATAATGTGATTAGGATGCGCAGAAGCCGGTGCCTCGGCAGCTCTGTATGTGCCGCACCACATGAGAACGAATGGGATCGTTTTGGGAGAGCAATTATTCAAAACCATTCAACACTCTCATTTGTCAGCGAATTAAATATTTATCTTATTTTGTGAGAGAGAGAAAAACAATTTTAGCTTTTTTTCACTCCTGCCTCTCTGGTGGTTTTCACTAATATTTTTAAAAAGGGAAGGCTCAAGGAACTCTGAGTTTTAACAGGTCATTTATAGACATTAGTAGTGACTTTGTAATTTGTATATGGCAAGAGACCACTTTTGTAGATGGACAATTTCAGATTAAAACTGTATTTTTGAAAGAGGAACAAGTGGTTACACCACTTGATTGGCCACTAATGGCTGACGAGCACAGTACAATTCAAAATTTTGTATTTTTAATGTAATAAGGACATATGCTGTTATCAGAACACCATTTTAGACTACATTTAAAAAGCCATACTGAAGGGAATTTACTGTTCATTCTGTCCCCCAGCAAAAAACAATAATTGATCTTAACCCTTTTAAAGGATGCTTTTTAAAATTTAGGACATGGTAACAAAAATAGACTGGAAAAACATTTATCTTCATAAGCAAAACCATACCAACTTTATTTTCCTCCTATGAGGATAAATTAATTTCCTTTATATTGAGTCTAAATGTGATGATTTGCCCTACCATTCCATACAGTTTTGCTTTAAACCAAGGTCTCTTTTCTATGCTTAAAAGTCTCTTTAAATAAACATATTGATTCTCTAGCTGCAATGGAACTGACATTTTTAGAAAGTGTCACAAAGACTTTCAGGCTTGCATTGATTGGGTTTTGAATGGACAGCCACCGTCAATTATTTCTGGTTGATTTATTTATGATTCCTTGGAAAGAGAGAACCATGCATCTCAGATCAGTCTTTGACACACAAATAGTAGCTGTGCTTGAGACTAATTTCAGCACCTAAAGAGAATACAGCAAGGCAACCAAAAATTCTGTCCTGAATATGATACATCAAACCATTTCCTACATGTTATATCCCTGTTATTTTGGATTATGGGACAAAACAAGAGTTACATTTTCTGTATTCTTTTATTGTTTAATAACGGAATTCTAAGCAATTGATAGGAATAGTTTATATACAATTCATCCTGTTACAAGACAAGGGCGTAAACTAAGACTTCTTAACATCTCTCCCAAACTTATTTCTATCATACTTTTATTATGTCCCTTGCAATGATAGGATAATTGGCACCAGAGGTTGCACCGTTAGGGACAGATATTGACTACTGTTTCCTCCCACCCGCTGTCAGGTTTTATCTGGGTACAAAAAAGAGGTGGATAAACAGGCAAAGTGTACAGAAGTGGAGAACAAGGTGGCAAATATGAAAGGCAAGTTCTGCATTACAGTAAAAGGTGACAGCAGAGAGAAGGCAGATATTGATAGAAATACTGAAGCTGTAAGGAGGGAGCTAAAGAAGATTGTGGTGTCTAGTTACACATGTAGGGTATCACAGGCATGTGAGCAAAGACACTGGAGGAGGACAGGTGACAAGGCAACTTTACAAATGCTGGCAGAGTGCAGGAAGTAATGAGTTCTCTACTACTTAACGTGAGATCTGAAAATTCAAATACTGACGTTTGAGAAACAAGCAGCAGTTGCTCATTTGCATAAATTTTGTTATCAGCACTTGTCACTCTGCGACTAGAAGATAAGGGCAGATAGCATTCAAGAGACGCAGACATGAAGTGATATGTATGAGATCCTACTTTTCAAAGTCCTCATGAAACAACCCTAGCTTGACACATCCAGAGATGGGCTCTGAGCCAACTTTTGTCATTATGGGATGAGATCTTTGAGCCATGGTAGATAGATTATGGAAATATGAGCTCAACAATTTAAAAAAAAAAAAAGCAGACATCATTAAGACATTGAATGAAACCATCATAGTTAAACACCTCTTATGTTTTGTGCTGTTCTGGTCTCCACACCTTGAAAAGGCTGCATTAAAACTGGAGAACATTCAGAAAAGGATGACCAAAGGACTGAAAAAGCTATCATAAAAAGAATGACAAAACAGATGGGAAAAAATAAAACTCATTGATAACACTACAGATCCATAAATCAATAGTGGCATGGAGAAGAAATTAATGAGAAATTCTGCCCTGCCTCTTCCAAAACACTACCAACAGTGTGTCAAACATAAGGTACAAGGAGGCTGTCTCAAAACACACTGAGTACAGTGTGAGGTATGTAGTTAAGCCTTGCTGCAAATGTCACAGATGCTAAAAGCTTCCACAGGTTCAAAGGTGACTACACAAATTCACAGGAAAAAAAATCTATCAAAGGTTGTAAAATACGAAGACAGCATCTTTGACTCAGCCTTAAAACTCTGGAGGCCAAAAGCATATTGTGAGAAGAATAACTACAGCACTATGATGCTGCTTTATTAATCCCTCCGTATCTGCTCATGGCCCCCATCACAGACAATGCTAGATGGGCCTTTGATCAAACTCAGCATGGATATTCATGTGTTTGTCTGTTATGTTCCTGTGACACTTGGAGCCAATGAGTGAGCTGCCTTGTCTAATGGAAGGATGCAGTGAAGCTCAACATCAGCTGTTAGTCTGTCCCTGTTACCCATGCCCTTCTTGCAGTTAGGTACTTTTGTCAGTACAAGCCGTAAGAGTTAGGCGAAATATGAAAGCAATAAATGGACTTATGCTTGTAATCCCCTCAGTGTTCAACTTCATTAGATGTCTTCTTGCCAAAATATCTTACTTTGTTTACATAAGCTACTTCGGTTAAGTATGTATTTTACCAGGACAAGTTGTATCTGCATCAAAGTCCTGTGTTAGGACTTTGTTGGAAAAAGGCCTAAACTGTTGAGACGTATTTTACGCCATTTTTTTCTACCCACATGAAGGAGCACGGTTGCAAATAAAACCCCAACCGCTTACTGAAACTGCATTTTCAGGAGATTACTTACATGCTTTATCTCAGGCACTTAAACTGGACATCACTGGGTTCAAGGCCATATAAACGTTCCGATAAACCTGTACCCTTCGGAAGCTTTTAGCAGCCTTTTAAGTTCCCTGGGGCACTGATAAGTAAGCATGCCTAATTTTTCAATGTATCAAGTGTAAGTCAACAGTTTGTAAACAATACTCTAATTATATACCAGGCAAAAATAGGACAAGAGAGCTTGACCTATATCCTGGGAACAGTATATCCAAAATGTCACAGAAACTACAGAAGATAGAGTAGCAGGACTCACACGATTCTTTCTCTTGTATCATACTTAAACATTAATAAGAACTTGGGGTCTGTGTAACACAGACGACAGGAAAGGGATTTAGTAGTCTCTGTGTTTTTGGATAGAGGGCACTCCTATTTCAACCTTTTGACAGGATAAGGAATTAAGTAAAGATGATTTTTTTAATGGGTGCACTTACTTGCATAACTTCTCATATAAATGCATAGTCCAGATCAGGTTCTTCAGTTTTACTCATTCTTGCCACACACGTATTCCCCTAACTCCTGTTATTATTGTTACCATTGAGATGGCATTTGTATTCCAAACCCCTATTTCCAATGGCTGATAACTTTCTGAATCAATTTTCTTTATGCTAGAATTTCTTGTGGTTGTTGTCAGCCTGAGGGTGGGTGTTCATACGTGAAGGTCTGAAGAAAATCCATTTAATCACTATTATGAAGATCAAATTTTTAAGTAAACATGAGTGAACTTTCTGCATTCAGTAAAGCGTTCATACTTTAATGAAAACTAAACTACAAAATAAAGTTAATGTAACATTCCATTATTTCAGCTGCTTTGCTGACCCTTCCTCTGTGGTTTGTGACTGTTAAATAAGTGTAATAGTTAGATATATTTCTATATTGTACGTATTAGGTGTAATAATTAGATTTATTTCTATATTGTACATATTTTAAAAGTTATGCCTGAATAAAAAAAACCCCAAAACCCCCAAAATTTAAATAGTGCAGTAGCATGAAAATCAAGAATTTTTTTAAAAAAGGACTGAATTAAAATATGTGAATTTTGCAGCTATGGATTTGCTGTTACAACTGTGTATCAGATGTAATCAGTCAAGCTTTGATACAATTATACCATTAGGCTGCTATACTTGGATTTGTGTCCATGGCAAATCCATACACTCAAAATAAAAATCACAAAGATGTTTCTCCAAATGGGGTAGAAGAAAATGAGCTAAAATACCTCTTCAGGTGGAAAAATGGATCTGAGCCAGCACTTGGACAAATATTGTGCTGAAAGAAATCTAATGTTGGAGGGTCTTAATTCTTTAAAAATAAAATATGGATATATTAGATGCTAAAATACCATCTCAGGCACTGATTCTCTGTTTCTCCTGCCAATCCAGAAGATGGTTCATTCTTTTATACTTTAACTATTCTCTAACTATGGATAAAAAGTGTTTTTTTTGTTACTAGGCAGCGTGACTATATGCAATAAAAGGTGTTATTAGAAATCTTCTGAGGGGTGGAACAGAATAAATCCTCTGGGACACTTAAGAACAAAGTTTTGAGACACCTGATGCCTAGTGAAGACTGTCACTTTTACAGTCCCAGTTCACTGTATCTTTGTAGATACATATTATATATTTTTTCTTTTATGTATTCATTTAGTGAGACACCAAGCTGTAAATACTGCAGTGTTTGCCTGTCTTCTTGTTTGGAAATTTGGTTAATGTGCTGTTTGCAGGAACTCTCAACCACACCTTATGTGAGCCATAAAATTCTTTATCAGTTTGCTTAGGTTTTTAAATATATGTCCATATACCAAAGAAGAATAAAAGTACCTACAAATTCTGCATGAAACAACTCCATATCTGAAGCATCATCATTGATTAGGCAATAGAACAGCTCATAAACAAGAATATCCTCTACCCCCCTTCCAGAACCCAACACATAGAGTATTACAAATGTTCTGGTCATCACATGAGACCAATAAAGTATAAATAGAAACAGTAAAAATCAGTGAAATGGAAAAGAATGTAATCTTGATAGGGAAAAAAGATACAACAGATACAAGATCATGGTTTTCGATAATGTGTCCTACTTCTAATGCAAGCAGTTCTCACCTGAGTGTGTGAAGGTGGTAAGCCTTTTCGACCATATACTCCAATCAATGCATCTTTCTGAAGGGATATATTGAATTTTAGAAATTGTGGCTGATCAATGAAGAGTTGTGATCTCCAAAAAATCCCAGGGGGCACTTCTTGTATCGCTCTTCGGCCTATATCAAGTTCTCCAGAATCTATAGTGTTGTTTTCTTGTGCAAATCCTCCTAATTTTCCTGATGAGTTAGAATAATATGGAGATCAAAAATTAGTGTTCCTTTCTGGCTTTCAATCATCCTTCATATATATATCTTCAAATATTTAGAATCACCTCAGAAAAATGTTACCTGCCAATATTTTTGAATAGAAGATCCCAGGAATTCCATGATTTGGAAACAAAAAGGCAGAGATACCAGACATACATACCAACTAAAAATGCTGTAGCATCCCTAAGGGGGGGCATTACAGAAATGGTTTAGAATCTATATTAAACTATTACTTTTTTTTACTAGCATTTTAATAGGGGTTTCTCAGAACAAAGTCTCACATTAAAAAAAAAAAAGAAAAAGCAAAATGCAGCATATTTTAAGAATAATAGACACATACGCACAAATAGTCAAGAGAACTAATATAATNTTTTTTTTTACTAGCATTTTAATAGGGGTTTCTCAGAATAAAGTCTCACATTAAAAAAAAAAAAAAGAAAAAGCAAAATGCAGCATATTTTAAGAATAATAGACACATACGCACAAATAGTCAAGAGAACTAATATAATCTTTTCTACACTAAATATCAGAGCATTTATTCAGTATTAGCAAATGCTACAGCTCTGGTTACCTGTTTTTGGTTTTTTGTAAGCAAGCAATGCTGTATTTAAGCAGCTGGCACATGAGGGTGAGGCTTGAGTGAAGCAGTATGAAGAAAAATGGAACAGTCATTATACTCTTGGAGTTTGCTGTGTTTCTTACCAATTCATATTTTTTTCATCAGCTAGTCTATTATAAAAATTGAACTAAATCCATCTGAATGTGATAAGCATGTTCATGTGATGCTCACTTGTTTGCATACAAGTGTTCTGAAGAACTGACAATTCTGACTTGTCTTTTATGTTCAAATTCTACATTATTCATCATCTGATGGAACAAACCGACACAACCTTTTTGCAAACATTTAGACTGCAAAAAAATAAAGATTAAAATCTGAAATGCCAGGTGAGGTCACAGATTGATCCTCGACACTTTTTGTGCATCCAAGATGAACCGAGACTGCTGCTGAATTAAACAGGTACAGAGGCGCTGCTAAGAAGCCTTGAGTGGGAACTTGTGCCATCATCAGCGCTGTGTCACAACGGCATTGCAGTCACTGAAAATGTCTCACAGGATTATCACATTGATCAGAGTGCTGTTGAGAAGAGACAGTGACATATCTGATCTTGAAGAAACAATTTTTTAAACACTTTTCAGGATGAGTCTAATGCTTTTCTAAATTTGGACTTAACCTTTCATAATATTCAAGTGTTATTCTGGAAGATGGATCTGTAGTCACTATTTCAGTTTATTTAAGCATTTGTTTTTTACCTCTTTCTTTGAATTTAAGCATATTGTGTTGAATAAATTCACACACTGATGACTGGTAATCACTAAACAATAAACACTTGTTTGCCGTATTGATCTGCAGCTTCCCCTATTTCTACATTTCAAATGAAAAATAACTGCCTTGTACCACTGAAAAGATGAGCTAGACAGCTTGGGTAAGTGGCGTTTATCAAATACATTAACCACCTTGCCAGGAATGCCTGCTTCTGGGGTTCAGCTCTTAACAGATAACACTCTTACGGACTCCCATGTTCTTCACCGAAGAAAAGATGGTTTTACTTCGTAGCCACATGCCCCTTTAGCACCCCAACACCTCTCTCAAAACTGTCAGTAGTTGTTTGCCACACTAAGGTTAGGGCATTAATTATTCTTTGTTCCCTGTTGTATCTCAATGAGCACAAGAAAGATCTTCATAGTGTCATCATTTCCTTTCCACTTTCTAAACAGTAACAGTTCTTACACACAGCTTTAAATCAAAATATGAAATGTCATGTTCATTCACATTTACTGTGAGGGTGGTTGAAATTTCTCAAATCCAAATCAGAGTATCAGGATATTACCAGGAGATTAGAGAGGGGTGGTACTGAAAGTCGTTCAGCTGTCAAAGTATCCGAATCAAGGCTTCATTGATTCTCCCTTACAGTTTTCAGTAACTAGTGTGATAGCACAGGGCCCCTGCTCCTCACATTTCACATCTAGTTGTCACACTTTTCCTTCTGCCTAACTGGTCCTTCTCTTGTGGTTTAAAATGTGTACTCTCTGTTGTTTAGTATCGATGTATGCTGATAAATGACTACTTATCATATTCTGCAGAGAACAGCATTTTAACACTGGGTGGAATTAACCCTGTTCTCTTGAACAGTATTTAGGGACATAAGGAAGGAAAAATTGATTTGATATCCTTGCTATTTCCTTTTATTTTTGAGGCAGTGTATAACAGGTTTTAGTTTGTTAAAAATATAAAAAAAAATATAAAGGGAAAAACCCTTGTAAGTATTTATAAAATATTTACAAAAATATCAATACATTTTATACAAGAAAGTATATTGGCTATTGAACGCAGAAGGCAATGGGACGATGAGCTGTCACTGCAGCATCAATATTCATTATCCATAGAATAGCATTTTGCTCTTCATTCAAAGCAAGTAAGAAGAACACAGGAAGCGATAATGACTGTCTAAGTACAAGAAAAAGGCAGGAGGATAAAGGAAATGGAAGAAGAAAATGTCCTACTGGAGAAGTTTCATAGGCTTACAAAGATGACAAAAGGAGTGAACTGAGCTATAACTTTTCTATGACTTGGAGCTGTGATAACTTGAAAAATTTTCAAGATGTCAATTGCTGGCAGAGGCTTCCTCCTTCTCAGTGGTAAGGAGGTCAGATGTACCTTGTGAATGGGAAAATGGATTTTTGTGTAATGAAGCAAACACTGCATTCATCAACCATTTAAATCAAGTTTTCCATTCAAAACCTATTGATTTTGAAGCCTCTGTTAGCCAAGAGTGCACAAGCTCTTAAATGTTTTGAGAATCTTAAAGGGCAACATTGAAAAAGGTCGATAAAAAATAATCCCTTTATGTGGTTTGTATTTTAAAAGCTCTTACAACAAAATTAAGAAAGTTTTTTTTCTTACTTTATATATTAGTTGGATGATTCAGACTCAACATTATATGCTAGAGACTTCGAGAAAACAAACGTACATGTTATACCTGACCTATTAAATTTCAGAGAGAAATTAAAAATAAAAAAAAAGAGAAGAAAACATCAATCTATGTAGAGAAAAACCCAAGGTACTCCATAGTGAGGTCCTCATGCCATGCAAAGCTCCTTGATCATGAGTTGCCTTCTAAGCATAGCTAAGAGAGAAGCTTCAGAAACATGCAAAATATTCCTGAAGTGCCTCTTCTGGAGCAAAAACTTCAGAAAAAGTGATTATGGCAAGACATGCAGATGTAATCTTTTGTCCAAAAACTATTTAGAGCTTGCTTAAAGTCCCAAAGATTGAATCTTGGTATCAGGTCCCCAGTATGAAACAGGATGTCCTGACTCCTTGGGCCCCCTGGCTTTGTTGTGGCCATTTCTTCAACACAAGGCCCCTAAGGCAGGATGGTCCGAGCCAGCCTCAGCACCATCCTGCTTTCTCTGGGGACTCCACAACAACAATAAAAAATATTACCACGTATTTCAGAGTAAGAAGAGGTTCCGCTTCTCTGGATATGATGAGAGCTTTCCTATCCTCATCAAATATCACATGTAAATTCCTGTATGGAATTTTGGTTGACAGCTAGCTTTCCTAGTAAGAGCAGCATCATTGCTCAGGATCCATAGGTCCCTTTGCATGCTAGGTAGGAGAAACTCTGTGTTCCTGTTTATCTATTTAAAATTACTATTACTTACAAATGCTCTGTACTTGCATTAAATATAGAGTTTTGCAGGAAAACTGTTAAAGTTTGATGTATGTAAGACACAAAGGAAGGAAATGTTCCAAAAAAAGGAAAAAAAACGGTGTCCATTTCACTTACCATTGTCTCCAGCAGGAACTGTTACAGGATGTGTTGGCACAGTATCAGAATTTACTTTTCCATTCTCAAATGTATCGTTTTCAGTTTGCTGCAACTGCCAGTTGAGGCCAAACAGATGCATTGCTGGTGGTAAAGGATACAGGTTATTGGATGCTTTTAACCGCAATGACAAATCGCACAAATAACGACTTTCCATGCTTCGCAGTGGAATAGCAACTCATACATTAAAAAAATTAAATTACATGAACAAGCATTGGCAGACTAATAGTTCAGCAATGGCACTAAGCAATTACTACCACTGTCCTTTACAGTGCTTTCAGTGAACACAGTTGACAGAAAGCTCACCAGTCTTATTTTGAGTCTTTTACCCGTCCCAAATCAATGCTCAAAAGAATAGGCAGTAATTATGTTCTTTTCTCTTTTTTTCATTTTTGATCCTTCTGAAGAGACAAATCATTTAAGTGAACTCCTAAATGACCTACTAAAAGAAATTATTTTCCCGGCAGATGGATCCATCCTAGTTAGACAGAAAGGGAAAAGAAAAAATACAGGAGAGGAAGGAGGGTGCTGTGGGTGTTGCAGGGCTAACCTAAGACATGAGCACTTCATGCTGTCAACAACACCCTGCACAACCTCCTGTAACATGCCCATTCCCCATGCTAGTCTACAAAATGAGGCCAAGGCCATGAGCAGAGCCAGAGACACTGGGGCACTTTGCTCTGATAATGGTAATGCGTAAGCTAGGTTTCTCAATTACTTAATTCCCCACAACCAAATTCATTTGAAAGCTGATACCACGTTAAAGAGTTTAGCTAAGTTAATTATGAGACAGAGTCAACCTTCCTTGGTGTTAGGGGGAACTTAAGGAACCTTTATTACCAGGGATTAAAGAATGAACCCAGCATCTAAACTTTTAGAGCAAAAATATGGGAAAAAACCCCCACCTTAGTGCTACACTGTGATGCTCAAAACATTGCAATTTCATGCTGTCTATGAATTATTTTCTTCTCTTCCAATGTCTCTATAATGCCACCAAAACTCATTTTATTTTAATTACTCTATGTTGCGCTTGGTGTAACATGGGTTTGGTCATTCCATGACAACAGTTATCAGCAAAGCAGCTAAAATAGTCTTTCAGTGCTACTAGGGAATAAAAATACACTGTGAAAAAAATCTGTAATCATGTATTTTAACTATTAGTGCAAAATATAGGGAAGATAGTTCACTGTACTTTGTTGCTTCTGCTTCTTCTCTCTCTCTGAAGTAGACTACTGCTACAGTCAACGTTACGAATTTATTCAATCCCTCTATGCAAATGACAAAAAAATTCTTCATCCCATTTAGTTTCATCTCTGATCTTTAAATCTCTCTGTATTGACCAGGGCAACCTTTACTTAGGATGAACAGGCATCAATGGAAGTTTAGTTGGCCAGGCAACAAAAACCGCCAAATTAAGATGTTATCTGCCAGATCTTTGCCTTAAAGCCTCCCCCTTACCCTGAACAAAACAAAAAACCAGAATGCAACTAAAGACCTGTTACTGAATACTTCTAAGACTGAAATCCTCACTACAGATGACATATTCTCTTTGTTCCAAGTCTCTGACTCAACTACTACTCTTCTTTCCCAGACCTTAAATTGCCTGTCAAAGTCCAATAATGTAGAATGTTCCTTGACCCTGAAAGCATCCTTCTTTTTTCCCCTCAACTCTTGTTAAACCGTAAATCTGACCACCACCATCTTTGGCACATCACTAGAATTAGCCATTATTATTTTTACCCTCCCTCAGCTGAAATCCATGTTTATGTATCAATCACCTGACAAGTGTATCTGTTTTAATATATTTCAATAAAATCCTTAGGGTCAAACTCTACTATTTGTTATACTTGTTCATTTCACTGGCAGCAATGAAAGACTGCAAATAGCTAAATATTTCATGATTTAAACCCAGTACATTTCTGTTTTCAATTCTGGAGATCTAAATCACCTCTCATAACTTTGCTGTCTTCTTATCCCTTTTATTAGTTCTTCTGGAGAAAAAAAAAAAAAAGAAAGTGACATTCATTTTGTAACTCTAGAAACACAGGAGCTTAGAACAACATCAACATCTGCTGGTGCTATGTACATGCCCTGTGCCTCTTCATGAACTGGGAGATCAGAAGGGGAAGCTCCAACACAACCTTCTAGCCATTCCCTTGTAATTCAAAACAGCTGGAATTTGAAGTTTTCAAAGGCAAGGACTGTGGGATCTATATTGATTACATCAATATAACCACAATTACTACAATGTAAGTGACAACTACCTTTTCTTTGTGTTTGTACTGATGGGAGTCCCACTGTAGTTTACTATGAAAGACAGGGAGTATCAGCTGTATCCCTCAAATACACTACTCCTCTCTCAGCTTTGACAATGAACTAGAAACACGTTCAATACACAATGTTTAATGAAAATAAACAGATGGATAAATGCAGCTGTTTCACAGATTGTGAACGTAGGAATATTTTTTAAGCAGACAAAAACCGTTGCTAGACAATTCCAAAGACAAAACTTACAGCATGTACTAATACACTAAACAATTCAACTACGTAATCTCTCTGAGCTAGTGCTATGGAATTTAGAGAATTCTCCTTTCACAACAAACATGAAAACAACACAAAAGAAACAGGCTTGTTGCTAAAGTATCAAATTACAAGGCAGAATTTCTTTAGAAATTAAGAACTTTAGGAACATGCGTAAATCGACTGATTAAGACAAACTTAGGAACTATTCTGTCAATCAAAATTTGTCTCCTCTCAGCTGGCCATCAGTATAAAAGCAAACTTTATGTCCTTATCAGTTTTATAAGGAAATTAAGGCACCTGATAAAAATTATTGATGCTATTACGAATCTGTTTATCAGCACCTGGTACTGGTACCTCAGCGGGATGTCTGAGACCTTCAAGTCAAATGGTATGAACCAGTTCGGAATTTCCAAAGGGAGAATGAGGCAATCAGACTGCAGAGCTGTATATGTTTGTCTGATTTCCTTCCATCTAGAAGAGGATGAAGGCCTTCTTCCAGCTTTTGGATAGGGATGTAAGAATCAATCACCTTCTCTGTTTCTACTGTATTCAGAGAAATAGTAGGTTTACTTCTTTTTATAAAGAATTTTATATATAAAGCAAAAATTATAGCAATAACATTTGAAGCAAAATGCATTTCATTATTTCCTGCTGCTAATTTGTCCCAAATCTAACATAAAATAGTTTCTTGATTTTTGGATTAGATATTGCCTGTCAGATCTGGTTTATTTCCAATCAATTTGGAATTTATTTGGTGTTAGGCAATGACAATGAAGCCAAGAGACCCTTCCTAGAGTCACTAGTTCTGACTCTGCCAAGTCTATGGGGATACCAGCATGGGATTGACTTTCTTTCAATACTGGCATAACTTCGACAGCAGCAAGGACTTGTGTGAGAATACCAGATGCCTCTAACCAGAAGGCAGGCAGATTGTGATGGTTGTGGTCATGGATCACAACAACTCCATCCAAATAATCCACAGCTGCAAGCACAGATGAATTCTCAGGGGCTGGAAGAAAAGATGGGTTGTCACAATTCCAAATGTGCCTACAAACCCTAACAAAAGCCTCCTTTTACTTGTATCAAGACTGGGATGATTGCTTCCATTGTGGAACAAGATGGCTTTTAAAGCAGGAAAACAGATGATGATATCTGGGAAAAAGGAGTTCGGGAAGGCTGGATGTGCTTTAAAGAAGGAAATCTTAAAAGCACAGGAGCAGGCCATCCCCATGTGCTGAAAGGTGAGTTGGTGGGGAAGAGAATGATCCCGGATGAACACAGAGCTTTGAATGGAACTCAGGGAGAAAGCGAGAGTTTATTGCCCCTGGAAAAGGACATCGACAGCTCAGAAGGACTACAAGGTGTTGTGAGGCCACGAGGGGAGCAAATTAGAAGGACCAAAGCCCATGTAGAACTTAATCTGGCCATTGCTATAAAAGACCACCAATGATTATACAAACATATTAGCAAGAAAAGGAGGGCCAAAACCCTCCATCCTTTCTTGGATAAACAGTGACAAAAGATGAGGTAAAGCCTGAGGTACTTAATGCCTTCGTTGCCTCAGTTGTTAATAACAAGACCAATTGTCATAGAGGTATCCAGCCCCCNCTCCTTTTACTTGTATCAAGACTGGGATGATTGCTTCCATTGTGGAACAAGATGGCTTTTAAAGCAGGAAAACAGATGATGATATCTGGGAAAAAGGAGTTCGGGAAGGCTGGATGTGCTTTAAAGAAGGAAATCTTAAAAGCACAGGAGCAGGCCATCCCCATGTGCTGAAAGGTGAGTTGGTGGGGAAGAGAATGATCCCGGATGAACACAGAGCTTTGAATGGAACTCAGGGAGAAAGCGAGAGTTTATTGCCCCTGGAAAAGGACATCGACAGCTCAGAAGGACTACAAGGTGTTGTGAGGCCACGAGGGGAGCAAATTAGAAGGACCAAAGCCCATGTAGAACTTAATCTGGCCATTGCTATAAAAGACCACCAATGATTATACAAACATATTAGCAAGAAAAGGAGGGCCAAAACCCTCCATCCTTTCTTGGATAAACAGTGACAAAAGATGAGGTAAAGCCTGAGGTACTTAATGCCTTCGTTGCCTCAGTTGTTAATAACAAGACCAATTGTCATAGAGGTATCCAGCCCCCTGAGCTGGAAGACAGACAGGGAGCAGAACAAAGCCCACATAATCTGGAAAGGAATTGCCAGTGACCTGCTATGCAACTTAGGCACATACATGTTCACGGGGCCAGATGGCATTCACCCAAGTATTGAGGGAGCTGGCAGAAGAGCCACTTTCGATTATTTACCAGCAGCCCTGGTTAAGCATGGATGTCCCAGGCGACTGAAGTTGGCAATTGTGACACTCACCTACAGGAAGGGCCAGAAGGAGGATGTAGGGAGCTCCAGACCTGTCAGCCTGACCTCAGTGCCGGGGAAGGTCATGGAGCAGATCACCCTGAGTGCCATCATGCAACATGTACAGGACAAATGGGGGATCAGGCCCAGCCAGCAAGGGTTTATAAAAGGCAGGTTCTGCTTGACCAGCCTGGTCTCCTTCTGTGACAAAGTGACCCACTTAGTGGATGAGGCAGAGGCAGTGGATGTTGTCTACTGAGACTCTAGTAAAGTTCTTGATACTTTCTCCCACAACATTCTCCTGGAGAAACTGGCTTCCCATGGTGTGGACAGGTGAACTCTTTGCTGGTATAAAAACTGACAGGATGGGCAGGCCCAGAGAGCGGTGGTGAACAGAACTGCATCCAGCTGGTGGTCACTCATGAGTGGTGTTTCCCACAGCTCAGTACTGGAGCCAACGCTATTTAAAATCTCTACTGACAACCTAGACAAGAGGATCAAGCGCACCCTCAGCAAGTTCACAGATGACACCAAGCTGGGCAGGAATGTTCATTTGTTGGAGAGTAGGAAGGCTCTGCAGAGGGATCTGGATAGGCTGGATCAGTAGGACAAAGCCAGTTGTCTGAGGTTCAACAAGGCATTTACCTTTGGACTGAGCTGTTTAAGGCGGCATTTGTACTGCTACTGGACAAATTATCTGCATGGCCAGCCTTTAGAGTGTGGTGATAGTCTAAACGGTGAGGAGTGCATTCCCTCTAACAGAGTGGAAAGAAGAGGCACCAGAGATAAGACAGCTCTCTCGGATCTGGGCTGCTCTTGGCATGAATAGAGTACCAGTGCATGTGTGCGTTTGTGGTGCTGGTGAATATGGTTAAATCCACCAGAACAAATCCCAAATATAAAAGCAGTAACCAAATTAAAAGTTGGGCTCTTGCCCTCCCCTTTCTCCCCTCTATCTCCCCCCACCCTTCCCCCACCAAATGGACTGGGATATTCAAAAATTCAGAGCTCAAATTAAAGGAGTGCATTTGTACCAACAGCAGCCTTAATGCTAACATAAAAATGCTATCATTTGTTGCAGGCTATGGGGTAATCTTGCCATCTGTCACCACACAGTTCACTGAAGGGTTTCTGAACCATCTTAAACTGCTTTTTCAAGCTTGGTTGATCTTGTCTTTCACTGTGTAACTGAAGTCTAGTTATTTTGGTTTGTAATCAGTCTACAAAGCCTTCCATGTCCACTCAATAATTAAAATAGCAACTAAGAATACATTTCACAGCAAACACTTGAAAAAAACCCATCACTAGGTTATACTGTGTAAAACATTTTGCAATAATCTTCTTCAGGAAGAAGTTGCCCATTTGTTGTGCATGCTCCTTTCTCAAGCTAGTAATTCGGTGCTTTACGCATTACCTTTACAAGGAACTTGTTCTTGAGCAAATGCATTATACATTACCACTTCGAAACCCTCTCCAAGACTTTCTTGCATCCAAAAAGAAATCAGTCCTTTATTAGCAGGTGGTCAAAGATGGATAATTTATTTAACTAAGTGGCAGAACTACAACTGTGAGGACTGACAACTACCTGCTGCATTCAACTGCATACCTGCTGCATTTGCTGCCTTGCTCAAGATCTCAAAGTTCTCTTCTGCCAAAATTATGAGAGGCACAAAAAAGAATTGTAACAGAAAACCAATTCATGCAGCTGTTTTTCTGTTTAGCAAGAACTGTACTTGTCTGAATTTTTCCCCCCTTCTCATACATTTGAATGCTATGAGGATAGGACAGCTAGTTCATAAAAGAAAAAGACAGGTGTTAGCATGATCCAGTGTCCAGTGTAGCTCTGAATAGAAAATAAAGTTTAGCTCAGATGTGAATATACACACAATGCTGGGGTTTATGACTATCAGGAAAGCGTAGCAATATACAGTAAAACTTACTTATTTTTCTGGTCAAAATTCAAGGTTGTCTCTATCGTAACTCACCAGGATCAACCACAACTTTTTCTAAAGTACTGTAAGTGACAAGTACGCCCACATGAAACACAAAGGGCATAGCAAACACCCTGTGAGCTGTGCATGTGAAAAAATCACAGATGCCGATCATAAGGACACACAAACAAAACCATACACGTACAAGCAGAGGTTTTATTCACAGAAGCAGTCCTACAGTAATGGAAGAGGTAACCCTCTGAAGTACCAGTCAGAAGTGCCAGGAATTCAAGACCTTCCATTTTGAATCTAGCAACTTGTTTCTTGCAGGAAAGAATTCTAAAGGTGACACACGGCATTACAGGAGAACAAGAATTCACAGGAAAGAGGATTCTTTTAAGTAGAAAGAAGAAGAAACAGAGTTGCCTGAATTGGCAAATAGACTTCCAGTGTTCCTCCAGCTTTTCTTAGAATAATGACAGATGAAAAAATTAACACTAGACAGCTATTCTGTCTCTATGGCTATCTCTGAAGAGCAAGCATCTCCTCAAAACCTCTGGAGGTAAGGCCTACAGCGTATGTTTTATAAACATAAAGAACTCAACACTGTAGGGGAAGTTGGCAAGAGGAACTGAATAATGTTGCCGACCCTCCTTCCCTTCTCCCATGTGTTTTACAAGGTATGGTAATCAAGTCTTATTATTCATGAAGCTGTGCTTGAAGATGAGCTCCTCGCTAAGTTATTGAACTCATGTTCCAGGACTGCCACTGCTACATATTTCTGGGTGCTGGTATTTTCAAACCATGATTTAAAAAATTGAGATTTATTCAGAAAAAAAAAATTGAGAATTAATTCCAGAGAATTAATAGAAAAACCTTTATCCACACTTGCACATAAAGAAAAGTGAACATAATCTATATTTAAAGCAATGCAAAAAGATTATAATTTAAAATAAGCAAATTGCAATTATTGCTCAATCTTGTTGAAGGATTATCTTCTAGTTCATCTCCCTGTTGGCAATACATTTTAAAATGAAATATTTGAACATTGAAGTGGTTTTTAAAATTATCTTCCATATATTTTTCTTGCAGCCATAATTAGAATCTAAACCTATTTTATTCTGAAGGACCTGGAGTGGACCAGAAGATGTGCAAATGAACTGTCAGTGATCTGCATTCATTCATTTTTTTCTAAGATAATAGGATACCTTGGATGTTGCTGCAGATCAAATAGTGAATTAAAAATAGTTAATTAAAATGTTAAATAAATCGAATTAAAAGTTACAAAGACAAGTTCTTTATTTATTACTGTTTTCCTCAAATCAATAAAACCCCTGTTATTTCTAAATTTAAAATAACTTTAAAGTACATGCTTTTGAGCACCTTCAAAAGATTAGTCACCAGCAGCATCATATAAAAGTTGCTGAACATATGCACTGAATGTAAAACATTTTAGTGTAGTGCTTTATGAAAAACTTAGTAATACCTATCAAGATCAACGTAGTAACAGAAAAACTGTGGTATTTTCCTTTTTATCCTGAACAGTTGAATGGGTCCATTGATTTTATTGTTTCACCTGCAAAAAAAATCCAACCTTTCTAGTCTATTCCTTTTTTTCTCCTGCAACTTTTTAACAAAGAATTTGCAAAACATCGAAATATTTGCCGAGAAAAAGTATAGCAACAAAGGTATATCAGCTATCTACTATGGATAAACTTGCTCTCCTTGACCGCTAATCAAAGATGATTACATGACACTTTAAAATATTGTTGCATTTGAACTGTTAAGAAAAATGTGTGGTAGTCTTGGTGTAAATATATTTTTACTATATTCACCCCAAGATGGAACATTTATTCCTCTGCCAACTTGTATGGCTAGATGCCTCATTTCAGTTGTCAAGCCAGGGACTTTAATGCAACAACGGTCTGATTCTGTCAACTGCATTATACAAGGCACATTCAATGCTTAAGGGAGAATCCAGATTTCTTAAAACAGAAACAAAGATAATTATTCAGTAGCCTCTTAATTAAATAAGATGTATCTGTTATGTCTTGTTTCAGATTTGCCCATTTATTGTGATGAACAGCAAACCTATCCCATTCAGTAAAAGTCTCCACTATACCTAAATAGTCTTTACTATTATCCTGCGCTTTCTCCTCAACATAGTTGTTTTTTTTTTCCCCCAGCTATTGTTGTTCAGTCTAAAAAGACGGTGAAAAATTACAGGTACAGAAATGATGGGGAAGTGCATACTGGATTGCTGACTCTTTTGAGGCAAGGGCTGTTTTGTTCATACAAAGGCAGGAAAAACATTCTGTAAATTTTGAGTTTCTACCTAATAAAGTCATAATCAGTGATTTTAAACATTGTGGGGAAGAGGAAAATTTCCCTGATTTTCACATTTCAAGACCAGGTTAAGACTATAGTCTAATAACTTTTCTGTATTCCTTCAGGGATTTCTTCATTTTATTGCCTCTCATTCTATAACTATTTCTTTTTCTTCCTTTAATTTGCTTTCTGGAAAAAAGCTGAGGCTCATGGCTTTTTAATTTATTTTAGGTTTTTTTTCACAAGTCCAACAGAAGTCTTGCTTTGTCCTTTAGATCACAACCCTCATAAAACAGAAGTGTTAAAAAAGGCAATGATAATGTAATGTCCCAAAATTAACTGGAAACACCTTTCTTAGGTAAGAGCAGTGATGAAGTGATCCAACCATTTTTATAGTTCAAAAGCCTTATTTATTACAAAGAAACCAACCACTCCAAACCCAAACCCAACAAAACCACCACAAATCTCTTGAGGGATATAATTAAGTGGCACTATATGATCATGCATAGCCTATTTGCATGTTGCTGGCACAGAGAAGTGCAGTCTGATGAAAAGATTTATGAACCAAAGGAAAAAGAAACAGGAGCCAATTAATGCAATGTTCAAAGGACACACCGAGCTGAGAGTTTATACTATGTAGTGAAACACTTGTGTTGCATATTTCCATCTCATGACTGGCTAAAAAAGATCAAAGCTTTTTTATTCCATATTAAGAATGACAGAATATTACAGCAAACATGCAATAAGGATAAATGTAATAAGCTTTAATAAAAGATGATAATAAGGCTTGATAAGAACTTTTGGAATGTCACCAAATCTGAAATGTAAGATGAAAGCATCTGCATGTAGAGATTGTAGTGTGTTATTTGGAACCCCACGGAGCTAAACTGTGATTAGAACTCCATATTTTTCCATAAATTAGCTTTTGTTTTGAATTTCCTGCTGAGATCATATGCAAGTTGATTGAACGTGCAAGTCAATATATAGGTCTTCTAATCCTTTGCTATTTTTTCGGCTTCATGATATCAAAATTACAGCGGTCCACTTGTAGATCAAAGGTACATGATTGAGGCCAAAAGAAAATAACCTATAACCCCTTTACAAAACTTCTTCATGGTGATTTAGACCTATCCATGATAATTACCATTCACTTACCTGAACTGCATAATTATGTAGATGCATAAACCAATCACTACATGCACATCAACGTGCAAGCCCACAGAATTTCCACTTGAATCCATATTTAAAAACAGAATGGACATGCTGAGTTCACCTTCAAGGGGCCTTTTTACACAACTCTACCTTACCTCAACACCTCCAGTGTAAACTCGTAAGCCATTAGCTATCTGCATAAGCAAATAATCTTGTGCAAACCCTTGGTTCAAAACCCCAAGGTTTGCAACAGCTCAGTGATCGCAGTCATCCTCTTATTGCAACATCACCACCACTCCAGGGACTGGCTGTTAGATAGGGCATCCTTTATTACGTAGTCATTAAAACGTTTTATACGCATTGGAATAAAACACCAATGTTCCTCCACTGAAGTGAAATGTGTTTTTTACAGAACTATTCCTGTAAGGAAAGTTCTACTATAGGTACAGGAAAAATACTACCAACAGAAAAAATAATTTACCATATATGATTTATGAAAGGAAACTGTGACAAAGACAAACTTACTGCTAATTGTTTGTGAAGCTAGCGAATTGCTTGCAAGTCAGATTGTAAACCACTTTGTATTTTGTATCAGTTATCTAAGCCTTGGAAAAAACAAGTTAGGATTACAGTGTCACATTGATTTTTTTCCCCCTTTAAAGTTAAATCAGCCACAACACAACAGTAAAATCTTATAGGTGATATTAAGAATAGCCAGTCTTAGCTCTAAAGTAATGGTCACTTATAAAATTGATAAAGAAAACCAAATACTCCTTTTACTGTGTGAAAAGACATTGGATCAGTAGTAAGCATGTGTTTTAAAATTATCCTCTACTTTTGGCTACAGCTGAATTGAAATAACAGTAAGGATTACATCTCTCCTTTTCAAATGTGGATACAATTTCATTACCTCTACTTGAGAGTACTAATAAGGGACAGGAAAGAAGTAGCTAAGGAAATAATTAAAAACCTGGGAAACAATTTGAAAACATAAATAACTTTTCCTTAGCAGTGTGAAAAGATTTAGAGTGAGTCAAATGAGGACCCACTGTCCAGCAAAAATGCCTCAATAAAAAGTGGTGTGCGATTTGAAATTTCAAAGATGAAAGAGAAGGCAAAACAACAGATAAGCCTGGAGCTTTCAAAAGTGAAAATAAATTTATTGTACCCAGTTATTGCGTTACACCTCATGAAATCAGTGGGTAGCAATAGGTTCACTCTATGTAGCTGGATATTGTTTTAGTTCTCAATGAGTATTATTGAAATAATAATACTACTCCTCCTGTACCATAATAAGGGTAACTAAGAAGTATTTTTAAACTAAAAAAACTACAGGTAACACACCTATTTCTATACTTAGAGGTCTCTGGAACTGGCTCATTTTCCAAACGGCTGACATTCATTTATACATCTAACACACCCCCCCCCCATTACTGCTACTATAGAACTAGTAAAAGAGATGCATTTGTGTGATCTTATTTTATCAAACATTGTCAAAACCACTCTGGTTTTGTTTGATTGGTTTTATTATTGATGAAAAGTAAGCTTTTGAAATGCAAATGTCCACATCATCTAAAGAGTTGTAGCACATTTTTTTTCCTGGATTATAAAACTACAGATGCTGTTACAGGTGACAATTCCTAAGACAGTGGGCTTTGGGGTTTTTTTTGTGAATGGAGTTGTCTGAAATGTCATCAATTTCCTGTCTACTTCCGAGGACATCAAACTTTCATCCATAATTAATCCCTGCAGTGGGGTAATTACACCCATATAAAACCCATGTGTTCTTGTGATCTTAGTCATAAACGCAATATCAAATACTATTGCTTAAAGCAAGGTTGGAAACTCGTACTTGACCTTTTCATTCTATAGTGCTTGTGTATAGAGAGGTTTACCAAAATCTCATCTATGTCAGACATTTTTAACAGCACAAATTTTTTTAAAGCATTCAAAAAGAAAACAAGCAGTTCTCTTCACAGAAAAGAACCAAGAAAAGATTGCAGTTTATGGAAAAGATGCAACTTATACACAAAACTACCAGTTTCAATACATGTATTGTAATTCAAATATCAGAGCAAACAGCAGATCTCTAAGACCTGGCTTCTTTCATCACAGGCATGAGATAGAAATTAATTGAAACTACCAGCAAAGAAGAGAAGACTAATCCTGTGTCCACAACAACTTGAGTAATCACCGAAGCGATTCAATATCTGCTTTGCAAAATCTGTTAAACATAAGCATTCATTTGAAGTATTACACACGTTTACCCACTACTAAATACGCTACATGTTTACCTGGAGTGATAAAATACAAAGAACATCTCTAAAACTACTCTAAGCTTGCTGTTTATCAAAAAAATGGTGCATTTTAACTGAGTATCTCATTAGTCTGAAAAACTGCTAATATTTAGGATTCTATCAGAAGACTATAGGAGGAGCAAAGAAGGACACACATCTCCACAAAACATGCTTGCAAGAGATTTCAGTTTTTCTGAAAGCAGCATCCAGATTTAAAAAAACCATCATACTGCATCACAATATGATGTGTGGGACTTATGGGCAATGACATCATCATGTCATCTTGCAGACTATTACTACACCTCTTATATTGCCAGAATTACTGAGTTTCAATTTTCTCCACTGGGCAAAAGTGGAAGGGTGACAGGACTATGGCCAAAAACCTTGCGATAAATCTTAATTAGAATACAAGCCTTTGGAGCAGAGGTGGGTATGTGCCTTGACAGATTAACTTTTTTAATCCCTTGAAATCTCGTCAAGTCTCCTTTAACCTCTTGATTGTCAATTACATGTTCCTACAATCTTTTGTGCGAGGATTATCTTTCTCAATGAACATTTTATTCTCAGTGCCACTAACAATAATAGCAAGTGACATCCACAACACCAATCAAGTATTAACACCCTGCACTCCTGAAACAGTAATATTATGCTTTGCACTTAATCTGGAACATAGCAACAAGATCTTTGCTTTAAAAACATCAGCCAAAGGCATTATCCACAACAATATTCTTGCAAGAGACAAGCAAGTATATTTCATGTTTATGCTTCAAGACATAAATGTTCAACATGTTTAGATTTTGTACTATTTCAAAAAAGATGTTAAAAACACTTCCAGCCCAATAAGGTGGTGAAGCACAACTTCATTTTTGGACTAGTCATTCTATCTCTGTCTCTCACTCCGGAAAGAAAGAATGTGGTGAACATAAGTAATCACATTATTATTTACAAAATATTTCCACTCTAAGGAAGCCAAATGAGCTCATCATCAGTGCTGTAAACATTACATGAAACTCATACAGATATCTAAAACTCATAGCTTTGGGATACCAAGGAAAATAATTTGAACTCATGTTAGACAGAGCTGAAAACCTCTGTAATGCACAAAGTCATGGAAGTACTAGCTGTAATATTAAGCCTCATGTTAAAGCAAATAACCAGTGTGGAAAGTCACATTTGTATCTGAATACCGCCATTTACCAAGCACATGTCAGTAATGAGTGAAAGGAGTTGCCTGAACCAGTAGTAGTAAGGCACAACATACATTTATCAATTATCTGGCTTTTCTGATTCTGTTTTTAAAGATTTTAAAGTACTGAAATGAAAGCAGGATCTTGGTACTTCAGACTTCAAGGACTATTCTAAGGTCCATTCAGGAGTTAAAATCCTTTAGAAATTTCAGGAGGTGGTTTTCTAGCTGCTACATAATTGTGCTGTACTACATTCATGGGTATCTGACCATACAATGAAGGCCCAGTTGAACACACAAACCCTTTGGCCTGCCTTCTAGTTAAACTACATACCTGCTCTTCTGGCAGAAGTGAGCAACATGTGGCACTGCTGTCCAAAACAACAGGCAGGCAGATTTTGTCAGGCGCAGAGCACAGCCACACGCGCTGGGAAAGCAGAGCCCTACACATGGCACTGCCATCAGAGGCAGGTTCTGGCTGCCCCTGACACTCAGAGCTAAGAGAGATATGGAAACATCCATTCTGGACAGAAAAGAGACATCACTCTGTACCTAATCCAAAGCTTCTTAATTTGAGAGGTAACCACTTCCAAAACCCACCAAGCTTTAATTTTGAAAAAAAAAAGGGTGACAAGGAATATTGCTGCTGCCTCAAAATGCACTAGAGACACATGAAACCTTCCCTAAAAGCCCCATGGATTGTTAAAATGACTAGTCAGTCTACACTTTGTAAGGAGTGATGTACTTTCTACAGTGCTGGAGACATTGGCTGTCTTCACAAATCCACATATAAGCACACAGTGAGCAAGAACATGAGAACATCAGTGTGGTTCTGCAAAGTGTGTGGTGTAATCAGGCAATGCTAAGGAGCCATGCTTAGATAGCTGGCTGGCTTTCTCAGAAGGATTTCCATAAGAGAAGTTTCCCTGCTGTAGATTTTTGCATGGTAGTTTGAATACATTGTGATATGTAGATTTGGTAAACTGTAAAACCTCAGAGCACTTCCTTCAAATGATGACAACAGATCAAAAGCAAAACCAAATTTATTTTTAAAGATTCAGATATATAAATATATTAGTTTACCTCATGGCTTTAATTTGTTGGAAAAAGAAATGGGCTGAGAGCATAAACCTGGCTAACTGTAAAAATCTGCCACAAATCTGTAGACAGGGAACATATTTCCAACCCACACACCTCAGTGAAGCTCCAGACATAGCTAAGGTCCCAGCAAAACTGTGTGAAGCAGACAGAAATGGGAAGAGAGGGGAGAAAGCCAAAAGTTCTTGATGAAACTCTCAGTGACAATAGCATTCCAATACTCAAAATTAAATGCATGTCAAAGAGAACAGTTTCTATAAACACATAATGAAAGTAAAGGTGATTAATAGAAATAAAACCATATTCTCTCTCATGCCTGTTAATTACAATACCTATGCTGGTATTGTAATAAAAATTCCATTTAAATGGCATTATTAATTAAGTTGTTTTCCTTATTCCTGGAAGTAACTGAGCTTTACAAACAGCAGAATAACATTAACTTGGCACTGCAATCAAAAAGAAATATTATATTGTTCTTTATTGATAAAGTAAAATAGATTCTTTTCATTACAGGTATATTTAGTCATTGCTTTAGTCAGAAAATTCAATTCTGTAATTGTCATGGCTCTAAATCCATTACTTTTGGGGAGAGTAGTTCTGCCCTACTATGACTTCTGCCCCTGAACCCAACAAGAAGGGCATCTGGTCCTCCACAACCTGGGAAGAGATGTGAATGCCAGCAGCTTTCACACTAAATCCTGAATAATATGGGAGAACCTCAGACAACAAACTCAGAAACAGCATTGAAGACACAGAAAGCTAACCTCAGCCTACAGAAACAGACAATCTAATAATTTTTAACAATTACTTAAAACTCACCTGCAGATAGTTACACACTATCTTTCACACTTTGCATCCTTCCGATGTGTCAGTCTCCTCTAACAATGAAACTTGTTTGCTATTTTTCCCAGACACTTCCTTCTTCTCTTTCTACCTTAAAACCTCTTAAGTTGCTCTGTTCTTATTCTCGAGAAGTTTTTGAGATAACTCTGAAGATACTTGTGGATTTTTAGAAATATACTAGCATACAATGTTCAGCGTATTTTTAATATCTTAGGATGATAAAACAGTAACATTTTCAGGTGGACAAAAAGCATGAGTGCATATTATAATAACTGCAGAATAAGCACAACGTAGCTATTTTTATACAGTGTAGGAATTATTAATTATCTGTAATTATCAAACATGCCTTGCTAGTCTGGTATCTTCTCCATTCACATTTCCTTTGAAATTTGCATTATGATGGTATGGTCATCTGTGTCATAGCAGAAGCCAAGTTTTTCTACTATTTCTCATAGAATGAAATATCAACTAAAATACATGTTTTCCCAGAAGATATTTCATCAGTTAAGTCTAAATGTTAGCTTTCTTTTCTGCCCAAAACGGATTTGCTTAAGTAGTAAAAAAGTACTAATAGATAAAGAAAGTGCTGATAAAAAAATTATAAAGGCAATAGTGACAAAAATAGTCATGTGGCCTTTTTAGTGAAATAAAATTCCTTTTTTCCTTTTTTTGTTTTTCTATTCTTCCTACAGAAGAGATGCCCTTATGTTATCACTGACATGCAAATACTTGCTTTATCACCAAGGATAGCTGGCTGGTGTATATTCCTGTTCTGACCACTGACTGCTGAGATAACGCTAACAAAATTATCAATCCCATGTTACACAGAGAGTAAAATGCTCAATGACTTGAAAGTATGACAGGCTGTTGTGAAGCAGTCAGGACAGGAAAGGCCTGACTAAATAGCTCAGGTCCTACGGTGCATTCAAATGATGTTTTATGTTCATAGAAACTTATTTAGCAGACAGAAGGCAAAATTCATGACAGACACATGCAATTTTTCAGTGTACAACTCTTCACGCTTAGTTGACTGAATCCGGTATTGGGCAATTCCAGCACCGACTGAGGAAAACTGCTCCCCTCTTCAGCTCCATGTGCAGTGAAAATGGCAGTAATTTCTTGTATTGATTTAGACAATGTCAAGACAGTGCCATTGGCAATGGAGAATCAATTGCCAGGGCAACTCCTCGGGAAGAAAGAGGAGCTCTGAGGCCCCCAAATTCTCATTAATTTCATCCATTAATTGCTGAATCCACACTACAGCAGATATAATTAGTACAGTACAAAAAAGTTTGTTAATACAGCTGGTCGGACTCTGTGATTTGTAACAACATATTGGAAACAACTCTTTCTGACTGGTTAGTTCTCTATAATTACACAGTGGATTTTTCTGTTAGGAAAAAATCACATCTAAGAATGACAAGCTCCTTCCCTTAGTAAAACTCAAGTGGACAAGAAAGATCCCAAAAAGTGGAATTGAAGGATGGTGGTTCCATACGAAACTTTGACTTGGTGCTCATTTCCTTCCTAGGAGGTGCTCTATACTTTTCTTTCAACTTTTCTTTCATTCATTCATTTATTCACTGCAAGTGATGGATGCTGAAGGAGGCCATAAGCCATGGGGAAACAAAGGACAAAGTTCTGTGGTGTCTCCACATCGTAAAACTGGACTCTACTTCTGGCTCTCACACAGACTCTCTGTACCAAGTTGGTTAAAACTGTTAATGTGTATACAGAAAGGGGTCAAACAAACGAAACTTCACATTTCTTACTCTTTAATGGCTTTAACTAGTTCTTCCTAGTCTTCCAAACAGGAAAAAAGATTCTAAAATCTTCATGTTGGAAAAAAAAGGTTGCTTTTTTTGCTTGGTTGCAAATCTGGTTACAGACAGAAGTTAAGCAAATGAGCAGCTTAAAGAAATTCCAATGTAAACTTGATCCCAAAATGAGGCAGTTTAAATTCTTTACTCCCTATCTTATAATCCATTATTTCAGGGAGCTTTTCCTTGAATCCTTTACTTTAAACTAGAGATATTTTTAATTCCTGTCTTCTGTATTTTGCTGCACTTTCTTTTGGTTCACCACTTGCATGTTTCTATTGCTTCACTTCTTTCTCAACCATTTAACAGTGGATGAAGTCTCTAAAAAAAGGACCAACATTTTCCACAACTCACTTTATTTTCTCTAACAATTAGCAGGTGTAATTGACAGGAATAGTAAGCTTAAAAATTTTCTACATTGCAGAATGGTTGAGAGAGACCACAAGGGCTAGAAATGCAAGAATGGCAGGGGAAGACTTTCCTTTAAACCGAAATAACATTTTCAACTCCTTGTGATTCCCAAGACTGGGCTTTAGAGTGTAGTGTTTGCTCTGGTCTCTACCCATGCTGACACTCTCTGCTCTCACCTCATCTTCGCAGACTTTGTAAACGTAGGAGTCTTTCCTGTCAGAGTGATGGAAGAAGTGCAAGACATACCAGACTCTTGATGCAGCTCCTTCCTCTGGCTGGGCTAATTGACGGAGCAGTAATTGACTGAGCAGTTCTGCAAAGGCAGACATGAAGTCTAGCAAACTGTCTCTTCTGCCTTATGTTGCCTGAGCAGAGGCAGTGGGATCTCGTCACTTTCTCTACCCCATACTCACTGTAACTAAAATAAGCCTGGGCATGACATGTTCATCTCTCTGCAGTTCTGAGAAGGGCTGGGTTACACCACCACTCATCAGAGGAGCGATCTATTAGCCCTTCAGTCTCAGCTGCCACAGTCACACAATGGACATCAGCCACACTATGTTCCTTATCAACGTGTACTGGCATATTTTGCAGCAATCACGGGTGATTTCCCAGTTCTTGACAGTGACACTTCATACTGAATTCCTTCTTTCATGCAAATGCTACAAGGTGGTAGCATTTTCACACTTGTGGCAACATATCTCTGTGAAGTTCAAAATATGTCTCAAACTGGCTATACGAATGTGACATACCACCTCAGCTGCTGTAAACTTCAGCAGAGATGCCAGACCACTGTATTGGAGGCATGTCACAGGGTGCTAGAGGTCACACAATCCTGCAAGCCTTCCCTTCTTTTTATGTTACAACCAATTTCCTACTCAGTCATTTCCCTTTCACACCTATGTTATGAAACATGTCTCCTCTGACGACAGGCTAAAAGTGAGTTGAGGTTGTTCAGCCTGAAGAAGAAAAGGCTTTGGGGAGACCTTACAGCAGCTTTCTATTACCTAAAGGAGACCTGAAAGAGACCTAGAGAGGGACTTCTCACAAAGACAGGAGAAAGGGAAATGGCTTCAACGGAAATAGTACAGGTTTAGATTAGATATTAGGAAGAAATTCTATGCTGTAAGGGGGTCAGACAACGGAAGAGGTTGCCCAGAGAAGTTGGGGATGCCCCATCCCTGGATGTATTCAAGGTCAGGCTGGATGGTGCTTAGAGCAATCTGGTACAGCACATGTGTGGTAGGTGCCCCTGTTCG
Organism: Oreocharis arfaki; assembly: GCA_013398015.1. NCBI lineage: Eukaryota > Metazoa > Chordata > Aves > Passeriformes > Paramythiidae > Oreocharis > Oreocharis arfaki. The sequence goes on along the minus strand of VZRR01007339.1, from coordinate 969,931 downwards.
TGGCAGGGGGTTTGGAACTAGATGATCTTAAAGGTCTGTTCTAACCCAAACCATTCTATAAAATGGTTAGCTAAGATGAGGGAGTGCTTCCATCTTACATTAACGATTTGTACTGATTTATACTTGGATGGCCTATTAAATGGAGAATATTTCTGATATTACATCTGTAGAGATGGGAAAACCACATATATGAATGAGTACAATCCATTCGTGATTTTATGGACACAAAGTTCTCTAGAGAGCATCCCTGAGTGCTGAATTTCACATTTAGATTGCTGAGCTAGCTGAAATACATGTAATACCACCAGTAGGCATTGAGCTCCCTATTGACTGTGGGCAGAGCAAGGCCGTTGTGCATTGTTTATTTCAGCAAGGATGTGAGCTGGCGTGCACCCATGAAATGAAATGTTGTACAGCTATTTTTTTTTTTTTTACAGGCTATGTGAATAAATGATGTGTGGAGCTTTCAGCTCTTGCTCACTGGAAGGCTTGGTTCTTTTTCTCGAATACAGGAATAGAGGCGCATTAGACATGCTTATATTTCTTAATGTGCCCATGGGAGAAATAATCCGGTACAGCTATCTTCCCGTGCCCCTCAGATTCATAAGTAATCTGGCTCTTTGGGGCTAGCAAAGTGTAGAGAGCAGCTCACAATTGGGTCTCCAGTGTTTTACTGTAGGTATGGATGCTTTTCCCAGCTCCTGGCAGTGATACTTCATGCTGAATTCTTTCTTTCATATTTATGCATTTATTTAGTAGCAGATGTTTACTTCTGATGATTTATGAGGCAAAATTACAGAGACTGAACGCAATTAATGGGTTTTATAAGTGGGATTATTTCAATTCCACTTGACAAAAAGATCCAGTGTCAAAACTTAACTCTAAACCACACCAACTCCTTGCACACGCACACAAAATAACCAAAAACCTAATGATTGAAGGAGGCTGAACAGCAGTGGCCAGGCCTACATTTGCATATATGTCTTTTGCTCTTTGGGGCTGGCAGCTGAGGTGGAAAGGGTGCTCAGGGGGCTCAGCTTTGCTGGGTCAGAGGGGAATTTCTTCAGCTACTCAGCAACCCAGTTTCTTGCATTGTTCACAGGAGTTTCAACTCAGTAAGAACGACTTCAAAGGCTCTATACAGCTTACGCTGTGCCTTGCATTGAAATGCAACAAGCCTGTTTGAACAACGACGATGTGGATTTAAGGATCTTAAGGCCTTCTAGGCTCTATTATAAATTAACACTGATTTTAAAAAGAGGGCAGGAAAGAGAGATTGACTCTCTTCTTTCTATTTTCTTTCCTCAACTCCTTAAGACTGTAAACTTGTGTGCAACCAGTAACTAAAACCAGACCACCACACTTATATTTACGTAACTGTGCTGACCTAAACGTCTAATTAACAAATCAGTTAAAAGAAAGTCTTTGAAGACCATTTACAGACTCAGAGATGAAAAAATCTGTAATCTGGACAAAGATGCAGAGGAAGTTAGGAGTGCAAAATGATCCTGTTCTGTTTCTTTACTAAAGTCAAGGATATTTTCTCATAGCCAAGCACTGCTTCTATTAACTGCCTAAAACTCAAATTATATATTATTTATTGTGAACACTTATGAAAATAATTAAAGTGATGAAGAAATGAAGGAAGTCTTCTAAAATCAAATTTGGGAAATGGAATTTAACAAACAAATAGAGAAAAGTGACAATAATTAAAAATAAACAACACACAAGAGAGGAAGAATTCTACATCTTCACCACATGTTGTCCTTTCGGACAATTATTTTCCCTATTTGGCAATCAAACAACTGCATTAGACTTTTGCTCCAGCTTTATACATAAACATATATGTATGTAATGATGAAATAAGTGATAGTTAGCATTCCTAAAGACTGTATTAGCAATATTTCAGCAAAATGAGAGTTCCAAAGATATGCCGCAAGTTATATTCACATCATGGAATTTTTACAGCCTATATTTTACACACACTTCTAATAAGAACTTGACCCCACATGATTTAATTGTAGTTCAAATACTTCTTTGAAGTTAAATCACTGAACATCAAGCTACAGAACGCTTGCAAAATATTCAAATTTTCTAATTTCTCTGAACAATTGTGACTTTTCATTATATTCTTGTGGCTTTTACTGTTACCGAAGACTTCACTGCTTAAAGGTTAGTATGTCAGAGTCCACACACAGTCCATCAGACACCACTGTTCATAGCGACAATTATAAAAAATAGGACTCACCTATAAAGTAGGACAGCAGTATTGCCAGGAGCACTGAGACCCCTACAGCACAGAGTGCAGTACATTTCCAGCTACAGTACTTTGAAGACTTCTTGAATTTAAAAGCACTTCTGGATAGAGTGTTCCTAGGTAGTGGCCGAGTAGGAGGGGAATAAACAGAGCCGGATGCCATTGTGTACCCTGGTGTTGCAGTACTGAACAGCGGTGTGGTCCCTGTTCCTGTTTTGAATAGGAAATGCCTGTGAAAGAAAGAGCATATGGTAAAGTATAAAAGTAAATAAAGCTGGAGCACAGGCAATCATAACTCTTTTGTCTGATGTTGCCCATTTTTCAAATAGCTAACAACATCCAATCTACACAGGGTCATAGAAGGAATAACTTGTCATGACACTCTCACACAAAAAGACACTTTCCCTTTAACTACAAACCAAAGCCCCCCAAACATAATAATACACTGGTATCCAGACAGGAAACAGAACTACCCAAAATACAGTGTAGCAGGGAGGAAGTCTCTCACAGTTTATCCAACAAGCAGAGATGGGCTTTCTGCTGCTGTTTATTTGTGTTGGCTTCTGCAACAGACTACAGGGAACTCCATTAAAAAGTCAATAATGTGACTGCAGCCCACACTACTTATCACAGCTTTCCTGGGTTAAGTACAAAGAAAACAGCAATCTCTCAGTTACAAACTTTTGGCAACTTTTCCAAAAATAGTCAGTTAAAATTTTTTGGGGGGTGTCCTAAGTACTCAGTTCACTAATTCACATCTACTTGAACATACTCTTACCACAAAAAGATCTGATTACGGATACAGCAGCTAGTTACAGCTTAGGATAAGTACTCTAAAGAAATAGATTTACTATGTGTTCAAGAAGACCAAAAACTAGCAACAGATATGAAAAGCAAAGTCAGACGCACGGTGAGTTACCAGCTACCAGTTTATTTTTTCAATTAAAATTTCCAAAGGAAATATTACTCCATGAGCCTCTCTATGGTAGAATCCTTTAATTTCAGTTCATGCTATCATAAATACTTTGAAAGCACCTCTAAGCATGGTATATTCTACCTCGAGTTTTTCTGCAGATGCCTGTAACACAACTCTACGAACAACAAAACCTTATTCAAAGAAAGGTCTTTGCACCAGGGGTTTCCCACCAATTTGTTATGTTGGCAACCCTGTAGCATATGGCTTGCCCTTACCTAATTAAGCTCTGCAAAATGAATACATTACATCTAAAAATGGTAAGAAAGTATCCTGTGGAGACTTTGAACTTGCCAACTGCACAGTTAAATAGAAACAGAAAGGTGTTCGGGTTTTGCCATAGCTACGAGACACTCATGAATTGCAGATACCCAGCTCCTCCTGAAGGTAAGTGCACGCCTACTCTCTATTTGCCTACTGCCTGTCATGTATCCAGCATGAGCCAGAGGATCCAGCACCAACTGAGCTGGCTGTGCATGGGAAAAGCCCTTCTAATTACACCATGTGGCACTGTCAACTGCTTCTTAGCTGATGGGACTTTGATTCTCTGGCACATGTGCTCAGATTCTTGCGTAGTAATGGACTAATTTACACTGTAGAGACACTAGAAATTAATTTGCCCCACTGCTGCCTGAGAAAAATACCAGCAGTTGATAAACAAGATTTGTTGTTTACAGGTGATTTTGCTATGGGAGGTTAACAGATGAATTAGAATATCTTGGCATAGGCCCTCTACTCAAAAATAATTGCATTTCAAACATGATTCCATGAAATATTTTACATAGGTTACTTCATTCTGAACAATATTAAACTTCATGGCAGAAGCAACAGAAGGTTATGCACTAGATCTACTGATGCAGAATAGCACATCCCAATTTTTTTTTGCTTCTGAGCTCAGCGTATAACCAACAAACTCAAAAAGACAAAGCCCTGGTCGCTTAAATCCTGTCTAAGAAGGTACTTCACTAAAAGTTGTGACATTTTCAATGCAGCAGATACCAAAATAATGACTAGACCTATGTTAAAATGTTTACACTTTACAACGGCATTACTTCAATTGTACAGATTCACAGAATCATGTAAATTCATTAAGTCCAGATAAAATGTCTTATCCACTTGACTTTTATTGCTCTTTCATTCCTGGCTACATATGGTGGATGCGATGTCCAGGTATATTTCACAAACAGTGTCTACACAGATCCCAAAAAAATGCCAGACACAAAGACAGCTGTTTCCCTTTCCATGTGCAATGTGTACTGTTTTGGGGAACAGAAGAAAAGCCATACAGTAGATACAATCATACTCCTCCAATACATCAGCTTCCATGTTAAAAATAAGAAGCTGTCTGACCAACCTGCAATTTTCATATCCTCCTTCTCTTGCTGTTAGACTCAACAGACTAAAAATGGAAATTGGCATTATACGAACACTTGAATAGAACTCCATATACTTCAAGCTTTAACAAAGCAGTGCAATAAAAAGTGGCAGTCTGCCACTGATATTTTCCTTTTCTTTCTCTGAGAAAGTGAGAACTGATGCTGGCTTTGGTAGACCACAGACTACCAGAGACTGTAATCCATATTCTCAAAGCCTTTGAGGAGTTAATCCCACAGATAAACTCGAGAGACGACAGCGATGGTGTGAACTGTCAGAACTCTGACAGTCCACCTCAGGCATCAAGGTAATGAAAGAAAATTGTAACTTTTAAATGTGAATCTTAGAAAAATGTAGGTCGGAAATGACCCTTAAGGTCATTGAGTCCAGCCATTAACTCAGCACTGCCAAGTTCACCACTATACCATGTCCCTAAATGCCACATCTACACATTTTTAAATACCTGGAGGGATTATGACTCAACCACTTCCCTGGGCAGACTGTTCTGATGCTTGACAACCCTTTCAAGGAAGAAGTTTTTCCTAATATCCAACCTAAGCCTCCCCTGGCGCAACTTGAAGACATTTCTTCTTGTCCTATGGTTTGTTACTTGTGAGAAGAGATCAACCCCCACATGGCTACAGCCTCCTTTCAGGTGGCTGCAGAGAGTGGTAAGACCCCCCCAAGCCTCCTTTTCTCCAGGCTGAACAACCCCAGCTCCTTCAGCCGCTCCTCACAAGACCTGTGCTCCAGACTCTTCAGCAGCTTCATTGCCCTTCTCTGGACCTGCTGCAGCCCTTCCGTGTCTTTCCTGTAGTGAGGGGCCCGGAACTGGACACAGCACTCGAGGTGTGGCCTCACCAGTGCCAAGCACAGAGGGAAGATTCTTCCCTGGTCCTGCTGCCACACTATTTTTGATACAGGCCAGGAAGCCACTAGCCTTCTTGGCCACCTAGGGCACACTGCTGAATCATGTTCAGCTGCTGTCAACCAGCACTTCCAAGACTTTTCTGCAAGACAGCTTTCCAGCCACTCTGCCCCCAGCCTGTAGAGCTGCAGGAGCTTTTTGTGACCCAAGTGCAGGACTCAGCACTTGGCCTTATTTAACCTCATATGGTTGGCCTTGGCCCATCGAGACAGCCTGTCCATATCCCTCTCTGGAACCTTCTACCCTCCAGCAGATCAACACTCCCACCCAGCTTGGTGTCTCTGTGAACTTGCTGAGACTGCACTCAATCTCCTCATTAATAAATCACTGATAAAGATTGCTGATAACAAAGCATCACCAGCTGGGCAAGGGAGGTGATTATCCTGCTATGCTCTGCACTGCTACGGCCTCACCTTGAATATTGTGTTCAGTTTTGGGTGCCACAATGTAAGAAGGATATTAAGCTATTAGAGAGCGTCCAAGGGAGGGCAAGGAAGATGGTGAAGGGCCTTGAGGGGAAGCTGTATGAGGACCAGCTGAGGTCACTTGGCCTGCTCAGCCTGGAAAAAAGGAGACTAAGGGGAGGCTTCATTGCAGTCTCCAACTTTCTCATGAGGGAAAGAGGAGGGGCAGGCACTGATCTCTTCTCTTTGGTGACCAGTGACAGGACCAAGGGAATGGCCTGAAGCTGTGTCAGGGGAGGTTTAGGTTGGCTAGTACAAAAAGGTTCTTCACCCAGAGGGTGGCTGGGCAAAGGAACAGGCTCCCCCGGGAAGAAGTCACAACACTAAACCTGACAGAGTCCAGGAAGTGTTTGGACAACACTTTTGGGCACAGGGTGTGACTCTTGGGGATGGTCCTGTGTAGGGCTGTGAGTTGAAGTCGATGATCTTTGTGGGTCCCTTCCAACTCAGCTTATTCTGTGATTTTGTGAAATTAAACGGGACTGATTCCAATACCGACTGCCCTTGGGAACACCACTTGTGACTGGCCACCAGCTGGATGTAGTTCCATTCACCACCCTCTGGGCCCAGCCATTCAGCCAGTTTTCTACCCAGTGAAGAGTGCACCTGTCCAGGCCATGATCAGCTAGTTTCTCCAGGAGAATTCTGTAGGAATTAAGCAGTATGAATTCAGCAATGTGTTGTCTTAGGCAGCACACAGCACAGCTCCTCACTTTTAGCTATTCTCCTTTGCTTTGAACCCCATGAATACAACACCAGAGCGGTCGCACTGTCTGGCTGAACGCTGAGGGAAAAATAATGACAGAAAAGTCAGCCTGGCATCTTCATGTGGGTTAAGAAAATTTGTTTGGATCTCTCTATTTCTAATGAGTGGAGTTACTAACAAAGTTGTCAGAGACTCTCCTGCTACATTAACTCCGAGTGATAAGTATTTAAAGTGTAATGCTATCAGACTTGCACATCTTGTCTGCCTCACTGAGCCATGCCAAACTGTTCCTATGAGACTCTTAGAAGGATATGGTATCTGACAACAAATCCAGGCTGCTTCCAGATAATGCTGAAATTCTTATGCTCTTGAAATATAATCCATCCACAAATGATTTTAATTATCTATATATCTATCTACCTTGTCTTTTCAAACTATGGAACTCAAACAGCTAATTTCTAAAGCCTAAACTGTTTGCACTACTTGACCAGGCACTGACTTACGGGAAATTGCACTATATTTCATCTCACAGGGAGCTTATAGCATCTGCAGTAGTGTATCTTCCCTTCAAAATTGATCACATAACATGCACTTGCTAGAACTTCACGTAAGCAGCACTTTAAATATTTTATTAAGCTACGGAGTACAAAAATCCAGTGAATCATGCTAATATTTTACAAGACAAGCCAGTTCTGTGTTATTAAATAATTCAATTCAACTTTTAAAGCAAATAATATTCTACTTTTACATTCATTCAATATATATTTCTGCCAACTTATTCAATAGATGTTGCTATTAAAAAGTGAAGCTAATCTTAACATTTTAGGTGGGAAGTATTCAGTACCTAACAAATCTAAACTACAGACTGGTAGCAAAATACAAAGTTATGGCATAAACTAATCCTTGGATGTAAAGACAGCAGGGAAATACCCTTATTTCACAAATGGCAGGCATTTTACTTAAGCTTTTTCCCTTACAAGAGAAGACAGAAATACAGCACCAAAAACCTCAAAGATGTCAGCTCAGAAAACAGAAGCATGTGAATAAAAGTAAAATAATCATGCTTTTAATTTAACTCAGTACTCTTCGAGCACCAAGTGCTGGTGTGCACTGGCTGACAGGCAGATGGTTTCTTCCACCTCACACTGCTGGGGGGAGAGGATTCACAGCAAATCACATTTTCTTTGTGCTGCCACTTCCTCTGTGGAAAATCAAAGCATTCTCTACTAAATCCGGTAAATAGGAAAACAGAAGGGGGAAAAGAAGTGATATACACCATCCATGAGTCTGGCAGAAAGATTAAGTTAACTGAAAACTGTGTCTTTATAGAAATGGAGATAGACTATCAAAATATTCAAGGACAGTGAGACTCAGCCAAGAAGCTCAAATAGTTTTGATATAAGATAGCCAGGTGTCCAGCAACAGAAATGTGATTTAAAATAACTTTCTTCACAAAAGGATCTATGACAAGAACTTTTGACTGCAGTTTAGAAGAAAATGGATACTATGCATCAATGAATGCAATATTACATAAACACATCTGGAAGGCCCTAGACTCCAGACTGCCAGAAGCTGAGATACTATATAAATAAACTATCACCAAGCAAAAAACGAATATTACACATTGCTTTATAAATAGACTGGTCTCAATCTGAATAGAGTTATTGCATAATTTTAACATTCCTTATGCAATTTTTACATTAGATACATGACTGTTTTTTTAGCTTATGCTGAAATTGCTTCACCTTGCTAAAGAATAATTTCACTAATTTTGGGCATCATATATATAGCATGCTTTGCAATACCTGGAAGACATAAAAAAGCCTACCTTATAATTTCAAAAAACTTTTTTGGCAGCATTTTATTTCTGCTTTAAATTATTTCATACAGTGCAACCCTGCCAACAGAGTGCTGAATCACATGGCAAGTATGTCACACTGTATCAAAAGCCACACAGGACTTTTACAAAATTTTTACTAAATACAGAATTGTGAATAAGGAATGCCCAGCAAAATTCTACTGAACTTCTCAAAATACATCAGAATATGCATATTTTATCACCCTGCCAGTGAGATTGAATGGCAGCTATTGTTATTTTGTGTAACATTACTACTTAGTTGATGACTGCTATCACAGTGAAAAGGTCAATATTGCTATATTGCTAGGCCTTACATACACACAACAACTAAATACTCCTCATCTTAAGAGCTATAATAAACTGATCCAGAATAAACCAGTATTTAGAAAATATTTGTTTAAAAGCCCTGAATCCTTCCAGCCTAAATCTTTGGATCTCGTGTATCAGTGTACACTAACAGCACCTGAAAAATATGAAGGAGAATAAATCTATTAATTTGGTCATGTTTCTGAATAGAGAGATTCCACTGTGATCAGGAAAAAAATGTCCTAGTGCTATTGCAGTATAGGTTCTCTTGCAGTGCTGTCTCCTATACTGTCCGAAATGCAATGTTTGGCCAGTTCCATGATGATCCAGTCAGTGATACCATGGCTCTTCAGATCATTACACTGGAAGACAAGTGAGGAAGAACAGCTCTAACACTCAGAAGACTGCACTACAAAAGGCATCCAGTGTCAGAAATTATCTCTGGCCTGTATGTCTGATGGAGGTGTCTGTCTAAAAACCAGTGTAAGGGGTAGGATTCCTGAAAGCATATGCAGAACAATGAGAAAGTTAGTTTATTCCAAAAATGGTGGAGAAAGAGAAAACTTATTTGACAGAGAACAGTTACAAAAGCTGTGTAAAACTGTAACCAAATAAGCAGAAACTGGAATTATTGCAGTAGAGTAAACCATCATGAACAACACCTGGTCTGAAAGTGGCCAGTACAAAGGGAGGGAACGAATGCCTTCCAGTCTACTTATTCACTAACAGCTTGCTCTTTCTCTAACCAGTCCAAAACTCATGCTCTCACTGATGTCTTGTGGCATTTTGTTCTGTAGGCTAAACATGCACTATATCAAAATGTATTTTCTTCTATCAATTTCAATTTAAACTCAACTGATTATTCCCTTGTTCTTGTATAACGAGTATGTACTGTTTGCCCCGCAGTACACAAAGACAAATTTTTATAATACTACTGTTTGATTCACTTTATTTTTAGGGTAAAACACACAAAAGCATTAAGAACTAATTGCCTAAAGCCAAAAAGCAAAATTTAGGCTTTTTATGGGTCAGGCAAAGGCAACTGTGGAGATGAGGAAAGCTATTTTCAGATACCTGTTGTTTCAGTGCAGAATAAATCAGAACTGACATTTGGAAGTTGACAAAATAGAAAGTGACTTGAGGAGAAGTGAAAGAGGAAAAAAACCTGATCCCTACCATTTTTTTGCATTTGTTTCTTTTACCTCTAGGTATCAAAATATCCCCATATATTTAGATATATCTGGAACACTCTGAAAGTTTCTTTCATGTAAGCAAGAAGTCCACTAATTTGTTTTATTTGTCTCATCTCTTGCCCTTGCAATTTGAGAAAAAGCCTGGACACAATAGCAACCACTAGCATGGGAGACCACCGTTGACTCAAAAGATGACTGTACTTTACTGGACTCCTCCAGCTAAGGCAATACCATTCTGTTTCTATAACCACAAACTGAATATTTTATGAAATGAGCACACCAATTTTTACATTTTGGAGCACATGTTAATATTCCCCCCCAAACCACCTCAAATCTGCCAGTGTCTAACTCTTAAAAATTATCTATTTGCCTTTAAGCTGTGTGGACATTATTACATGAATTAACACGTTTTCAAGCGAGCCCAGGCAAAATGTCTTACGCATTCTGTTAAGGTCCTCAGTCTGTCAGCCTGGATTCACTGCAAGGCACAAGAGGTAGTATCTACACCTTAGACACTTAGAATTAGAAACACATCAATTGCATTCTCCTAAGGCTCCAGCAGTGGAAAAAACTTCTACCAAATCCACTTCGAGTGAATGCAAGTTGAGAGAAATGTAAATTTTAGTGGCATACGTATGTATCAGGACCAATACTTCAGGAGACCCAACTCCTCTGCTCAGAATTCAATAGTACTCCTATTGACTGGGTTTGATGTTTAATATAATGGTATTGTTGAATTCCTAGGTATAGAAACTGTTAACTATTCTGTTTTGTAATGAACCCAACTGTGATGATTGCTTGCCTGAACCAAAAATACACCACCAGATTTTGCCCCCCCAAATGGTTCCAATTTATAATGGACCTATCTGGAGACAGAAGCAATCAATAATTCTGCTTTTCAAAAACATAAGAAAACCTTCTACAAAAGTTTGGCAGCCTCATGAGGCCAATGTAAGCAAATAAGACATAAGGGTAGCTGCAACTTTATCATTTTATTTTTCTTATATTTCAAATGGGCAGAACAGATTTTCACACAAAACAGACTTCCAAGGTTTGGGAGCTGAGCCTCAAAAACATCATCACTGACAAATGCAGAGATAGTGCACGTCTATCTCTCTGTAAAGACCTAGCATTTTACTTGCCATTTCCATACAAGGATATCAATTAATCTTAAGAAAGCTAAAGAAAGGAGGGATATATCCAGCTGCAGCTATTTTAGTTTGCTCCTACTTCTCTCATTTAAGATTTTCTATTTGTCTCTCCCTGGCTTTCCTTAACGCAAACCAGCTGAATTTTTCCCTCCTGGGAATGGGTTATCATGCTTTTTTGTTTGTTCAAAAACCCTTACAAGATACATTAACTGTCAGAATGAGGAGAAAACCATTAAATGTGTAAAAGACGGTGGTCCAAGATTGCAATCAATCATAGCACTGCACCTACTGACTGGTGTGCCCTCTCTCTACTGACAGACCCTATTCATGCTGGATTGAACTGGGTTCTCTTAGAGAGACCATGACCCTCACCTGCTACCTGACATTAGAGAGCTCTGTCCGATTCACTAATGGATAGATCACATCAATAAATATGATTTCTTGCACTGAGCTGAGGAAAGAGACAGAAAGAAAAGATTAATCTCTGCCGACTGACATTATAGGAAAGATGTAAAAGATAACAGAAATTACTGGCTAGGTTTCATGTGAACTCTGGTTCATCGATGCATGAGATAAGCTTTCCCAGCAGGCTCTAGCAGGAATTGGATTTTTGTTTCTCTGTGAACACTTTATGCCTGTCTTCATCTTCTTTTAACATTCTTCTGAGATGAAACCTTGTAGCTGGTGGTGTTTGCCCTTAGCACAGGCTTATGACTGACTTCCACAGAACCATATGGCTGCACTTAACACAACTCCAAGCCAGCACAGAAACCGCGTTATGCTGTGAATTTGTCTTAGTTTATTTTCCAGGCAAAATTGCAATAAAAAAATTTCTTAGGAAGAGATAAAAGTGAATTTCCTCTTCCTTGGGGTCAGTATTAATGTTATCACAATCCTGGAAAAAGCTCCAAGATCACAGCAGATGAAATAATGATCAAAGTTCGGAGGAAAGAAAGAAAGAGAAGACAGCTATTACCCATATGCAAAATCAGAGGAAACATCTGTGGGAAATGGAGATAAGCCTCTTCTACCAAATTATTCAAATGTTTCAGAAAACCACTTTACATATGGTAACACTTGCTTGAATTTGGCTGGGTTTACTCCAAGGATCCGCCTTCTTTGAAAACTGAACACTGAAATCCAAGAAAGAACAAAAGTACTTCTAGGGCTAAAGTGTCTTCCTTACTGCATGTGTGTTCTTTCACATCTGGCCCTCGCAGGCTACTGGCTGCTGGAGAAAGAATGGAGAAGTCAGGCATAGCAACTTGAAGCTGAAGCTCCAAAGAGCAATTCAGACAAGACAGTGCCCCACTCTGCTGTCAAAGTCACCAGGATATGATGACTTGAAGGATTGAATGCCGACAAAAGTCCCCAGCTTCCTCTCCTTTGGTATGTTAGAGTAAATCTTCCTCTGCATCACCCCTACCTTCCTGGAAGTACAAGAAAGAACATAGTGCGACAGCATGCAGAGGGCACCTGTTATCCTATTATTTGTTCCTCCAAATTCAGATTCGGGCTGCTAGTTCTGGATCCCAGAGAAGGAGGAGTTCATTTCTGTGTATCTATGATCAAAAGAACCAGAATAATCAGATGGCTCTGCCAAGCCTGCTCCTCCATGCTCCTCTCTGCTATGCTGCACTCCGTGAAGATGAACAAGAGGAACAAACTATGCTAAGCCACACTTTGCAGAAATGAGCAAGGGACTCCAATGAAAAGAATGCCTCGTGCTGGGTGAGCAAGGAAAGAAACCTGGCTCAACTGTAGTTACTCATACTGTTCATTGCAGAACTGTCCCATTACTTACTTTCCAGATGAGAGTAGATCTATAATCTATGTATCGCTGAAAAAGTATCAAGCAGCTCTGTTGCCTTACAGGCTTCCTCTGGGTCCCTCAGAGGACTAGTACTTACACAGACTTCCACCTAGGTTACAGTGACTTGGCTCTGGATATTGTTGGTGATGTTCACTTCTGAGGGAGGCAGCAGCTGGGAGGGAACTTGGCAAGCCTTCACTGCACTTTCTGATACTGAATTCAGTATTTCTGATATAACATTCCTGCTATTGCAGTTCTCATCTCTCCAAAGGATGTGAAAGCAGAGGAAAGCATCTGAATTTCGCAGTGAAGACCTGAAATGCTTATGTGACCAGTAAGGATTTATATCACAATTCCTTATCTTCTCTCCTCTTCTGGAACCATACCCTCTGCAGGATAGAGACAGGAAAAGTTGTCTCTGAGATGAGGCATTCTAACCTCAGCCAGTTCCTATCTTAAATATTGAATAAGTTATAGTTTCCAGGCAGAAGATCAAAGAAATGTAGAACACAACTACTCCTCCAATCTTTTTACAACCCTTGCTGTCTTCATAAAGTTGAAAGAGAAAAATTGCTCTAAATGTCTCAAAAGGCACATGGAGAGTATTTCAAAAAGAAATATAGTTTAAGAGGGACCCAGAGCATTATGTACCCAAGGATTAATTCAGAAGTTGGAACAAAGGTTGAAATTTTGTCTGGACAGACTGAGCTACTATTTTAAAAGAAAATAAAACCAGAAGGAATTTAAAGAAGTGAAGTATTATTCTGCCAGTGACTGATAGGATCTGATTCTGCCTCAAGCTGCAAGCAGCCTGAAGATTCCATCATAATGATTCTGTGAACCTTAGCTCACTTACTGATGTCCATTCTGTGTTTCTCCCATAGACAATTCAGAGTCTATGATAACTCGTGATGAACTCTGTGCTGCCACTTCCACAGTATAAGCAGTCACTCACACAGCCAGAGTCTGTCACTACAGCAACAGCACTGTCATAAGCTCTGAGCTACAACCACTGCGACCAACTTGGTGACTGTGCACACACATGATGCAACAGTCATTCCTATTTTCCAGTTGTTGTTCCTTGGTGAAAACTTGAATACTACGCTTGCATATTCTCTCATATGCAACATGCCAAGTTTCATACAACTGAGAGACCACCATTTACAGATTCAACAAGGCAGAGGATTACATCTTATGCTCAGAGGAGGGTGTTGCTTTTATGGTTCTCATTTCCACACATGCCTATTTGCAGCTGAACTTTTTTTTGTGCAATCAGCATTATCAGAGATGTGGAATGCAGGCACTATACAGTCATCCAGGTCTTTGTTTTGCCATGACATTTGGTATTGTTTCCTCACCTGTTTGAATGCGACAGAAAGAATCTCCAGAATCTGTTAAAATTCCCTTCTGGTTCAACTTGACCTGCATTTATTGGGATGGTAAGCTCAGCTGCAGCCAAGGAACTGTAGAAAGAAGTTAGCTTTTAATTTTGCAAGTTTTGTGTGCTAGCTTTATGATGTTGATGATAATTTTTTACTAAAGTGTTAATTTTATTCAAGAAAGTTCGAAGAAATTTTAGAAATCATATTGAAAGCTTTCTTATCTGCATAGGCCATCAGAGACAGAAAATCTTTGATTATTTCTGGCTTCTGTCACTAGTAGAGCATATGCCAGCAGCCAAAGTTTCTCACCGTGTTGAGTCAGTCCTACAGGTGATGAGGTGCATGCAATTCAAAAAGATTTCACAAATAATCACAAGCAGTAAAGAACAAGAAATTATCTTGGTTTTCATCCTAGATATTCAGCCTCTAGTTCTCCAGCATTTTATCTATGTCCCACCTTGCTTAACCAACCAGTCTCAGTTCCTCCTGTGGACTAATCCATCTACCCATTTGGACACCCACTCCTATTGCTTTTGTATTCAGCCTTTTTCAGTTTTCTCCTTTACCACTACTAAGTTTAATACAGCATGCCCTAAACTCAGCTCTCCTGTACTTTCTCCTCAGCAGATGACAAAAATCCCCAATCAACCTCCTTGCAAAGAATTCCTACTTAAATACAACAGGAAGTTTTCAAACCCCAACCCTGCAAAATTACGAAATTTTCGGAAAATGAGGACAATAGAAAATACAGAATATAGAAAAACATGGAAATAGAAAATACTAGCAAGCTTTATCAATAATTAATAAAAATACAGTCATTTGCGGGTAGTGAATCTTACATATTTTCAGATTTTGACACCTAAGCAACTTGGGGTATAGGACTACCAGGTTAGGTAAAAGGAAAACAGACTTCTGACTTCAAACTAAGCTGATTTGTCAACAGGTACACTAATATATGTTTATACGTTAGATAAGAGAATAAAGCCAACAATACATATCAGTAAAATACATTGAAATTTCCAGCTGTTTTATGATAATTAATGCACTATGAATACATCTCTCTAAGCTATAAACAACTATTCTTTAGGTCTAGGCCTATGAATCATTAGAATTTCTATGTAAAATGTCTATTTCTATAATCATTCTTAACACTAAAATTGTCAAATTCATTAGATTAATATTCTCTCTGTAAGCCATACAAATGAAGAAACAGTATATCATAATGTAATACATGCATGACATGAAAACAAAGAAACAAATATATGAAGATTCTAGCTGTGACACAGTATGTTAGTGACACTGATAAACTGAATCTTCATGCTGATAGCATGTTGTAGTCTCAAATCTGTTATGCTTTGGAACTGATGTATTATTATCTCTGGACAACTTTCACAGCAGGAGATGATCCCTGCTAGCATAATTTTAAAAATGAAGGGATTTACAAAGAAGATAAATTTCATTGTATTGTTACCTGAGTTAGTATCAAGGGGCAGAAATTTCATATAACATAGTCCATTTGCTAAAATACTTACATTTGGTGATTCTATTACAAACCTACAAAGCATAAACCAGGCATGGTTCTATTAACACTCCTACAGCATTAATGCACCTGAACCATTATTGTATGGCAATTGTTCTACATAGAACAATAGTATTTGGCTTTGTTCTGTTTTAATACGATATGCTCACATTTTTACTTCGAAGAAAATACAGTGGGATCTCCTGGCAAATATCTGCAATATCTTTGAGTTTGCTGATAATGACTGACTAATTGAATTTAACATACCATTCTCTTCCTCCTGTTGATTTTAATTTGTGGTTAAGTGAAAGCTTAAGAGTTTTTGGGAGAAGCAAATCAATGTACTGTGTCAATATATATTACAGATTAATTAGTGGGCAACTGCAGATCTCATTTAATCAAATAGCACATTGTTCCTTTCATAAAGTTAGGAGTTACCATTAGCAAAACAGAATTTGGACATAAAACTCTGATTTTTAGTGGAGTATAAATGAGCAAAAAACCCTCGTAAATTTATGATTAACAGTTCAGAAATGGTACTGCTTTGTCAGGGTTTGGTTTTTTTTTTTTTTGTGTGTGTGTGTATCAGAAACGAATTATACTAATTTGGCATAAGAATTCCAAAACATAGTTTAAAAATTAGACACAGATTATTGACAAAGTTAAGTAGATATGGAACAGTTCTAAAATATAAATTTAACTTAAATTGAAATACTAATTTATATGGAAATCTCTATTTACAGTTACATATTTATCAGCAGTTGCAATCTCAAAATAGCTGGTAAAAATATTACAGATTAGGTATGTAACTCTTCTTAACTTCTTTGATTGGTCATTGTTTATGCTATATTAATATATTATAATATTTATAAAATAAATATTTGCTAAGTAGTAAATATGTTACAAACTAAGGACCAGATCTGGCAAACGTGTATTCATGCAAATAGCTTGCAACAGCCTGCAGACTTGGGCCATAGAGAATTAATACAATGGCAATTGCATTCTTAATGTCTTAAAGCAAGCAAGATTTGGCAGTCAAAGTTCATCGTTTTGTATCTACTATGAATCAGTATGACAAATTATTTAGACTAATTTTTTAAAAATCAGACATAAGGATGAGTAAGTTTATTCCAGATGTTTTCCTATTGCAATAATTTTTTTAAAATCACACTTTGTCTTCTGTGTCAACAGTTAGCATCATGCAAACACTTAAGAGTCACATACCCATAACTGCTATCGTGATATGTTGGAGAAAACACATCCATCTCTATAAGGTTGTCATGACCATTTGCAAGGACTGCTTGACTTTCTAATTCTCTATACATAAAGATACAAAAAGATGAAATTAGAGGTGCAATTTCAAATTAAAGACCGGGATGATCCCACAAAAAAGAATACATTAATTCTGTTGTGTAACTTTGTTTGTGCAAAACTGAATGTGGGATTTATCTGCCTTCCATGCTGTCGTCTGAAGGTTACACAGTGTTATAAGGCTACCATTAGGTGGTCATTACCCTTTGGTGATCCCTTATTTATGTGCGAGTCCTTGAATAAAATTCCTGACTGCTGTCTGTGGCAAGACAGGCTTAAGGACTGAACAGTGGATAGTGGGGGATGGTGTTTACTCAATGAGGCTGGACCAGAGATGAAGTAATAGAAGTGAACTGAGACTATTAAAAGACAGTCTCTTGCTGGCTATCCGGCACAGCCAGCCAGCCAGAAAAATATGCAGGGGGCTGGCTACCAGAGTGAATGAGGATCTCATGTTCTGCAAATGACAATGCACAGCAGCAGGAGAGGCAAAGAAAGCATCACAGATTCTGGTTCTCTCAGGGAATAGCGAGGAAATGAAGGGGAGAAATTAAGTAAGCCACTATTATTTTGTTTAGAACTGCATATTTCCTTTGTCCTATCTAAAACAGGGAATGATTAACACAGGGAAAAATACTTGGGTCCATTCTTACTTCAATGACTGTGTACCTCTGAAAACGGGAATGATAAACTCAAGGAATACTGTGCGAATGCTACTGAATTCTAGACTACCGGTGCTTGCCTAAGAGCCACGGGACAAAATACACAGCATGATCAAATTCCAAGTACTTATGGTGACAGCAAGGGATATTTGAGCAGGAAAGATGCCAGAGGGATCAAGCGAAAATCTAAAGTAAGACACTATTGACATCAAAGAAAGCTTATAAGCATATGGGCTTGGTGTTTTAGGATTCAAACAGATGCTCAGTGAGAACCCGACAGCAAAAGAATGTCAGAAGAAAACAGAACTTTTTTATTTGACTTTAGTTTTTGAAAACAATACTTAATTCCTAATGTGTTTATATAATGATCCCATAATTATGGCATGTCAATTTTTCAAATGCATTCACGCTGGCAGCAATCTAAGCAGAGTCCTGTTTCTTCAACTTGCAGATCAGCAATGTGACACACCCACAGTGATAAACAAGGTCTTCAGAAGAGCAGGACTTGAACTCCATCCCCAGTTTCTGCCTTTATTTTGTACCATGCACCTTCTCAATAGAAGTAACATGTCTAATCAAGCCCATGTGCGAAAACCTGGAAGACTTACAGAACAGAACAGTTTTTAATTTGATTAAACCAGGCACTGTTTCAGGGTGGAGTGCGTAAAATAGCTGGTTCGAGCAGACTTTAATCTCTAGCAACACTGTGCTTTTGCAGACAATCAATCAGACTCCCCACAAATTGATTTAAAACTTCCCTGGAAACTATCAACACCCTTTCCACACCTTAATCAATACTGAAGGCAATTGGATCATTGGCAATCCACCCCAATAAAGAAATATGGGAATGTTCATCACACTTTAGGAGTTTCTAGAATCTTCACATTCTAAAATGAACTTTGAATGAAATATACAGAATGGGTTTGAAGTAACACATCCCAGGAATTATTTTGTCTATACTATTTCTGAGATATTCCAGTACATTTTGATTAAATCCTTCAAAATGCTAAAATATTTTCCAGCCATCAAGTATTTCTTCAACCAAATCATTTTTTCTCGGTAAAATAAGTAGGTAGGTAGCTGAATACAGTAATGTACCTACCACTCTACTTTTAAGACTAAGTGGCAAAAGAAGACTAAGCAATATCTGTATAAACCACGAAAAACGTGTTAGTTTCTTGGCTAGTTTCTATACAAAGTTCACAGTCCATCATACAAAATGCAGCCATCTTTCAAATGAGGTATTTTATGCAGCAAATCTAGTAAGAAAAAGCAAAGCTGTTCTGTGATTCACTGGCACATTAGCACAGATTCTGGATAAAGTTATATAATATTCTCAGAGATTTATTCCTTGACTGGAATATGTAAATTTCCCCTTGCCAACAAATCGATCTTTTACATTCAATGCCTAACATTAATGAAATACTTCCCAGAAAATGCACTAAGAGATGCTACCAGCTTACTTTTATCTACAAATTTATGAGTTCTAACACACTTTTCCTCTGTGCATCTCTAACATTCATAATTGATTGTGAATTAGAAAAATTCTGCGCATTCAAATATTTAACAGAGAGAGCATTTAAAGAAGTAATTTACTATGTATTTTTAAATATCAGTAATCTAGATTCTACTAGAACCCAAAGTCATGAGAATGTAACTACTGATAGTGGTGCTCAAGAAATCATTACTAAAACTAGTAGTTGAACAAAAACTTAAAGCTCAATGATAATAAAAATCCTACTAATATTTAATTACTAAATAATCTTTTATCATATTGAGACACCTGACTTGTAGTCATATATTTGCATGACTTTGGCTGTCCAACTAGTAATTCAAAGAACAAAATGGAAAGTTTTTTTATTTCTTCCAAAGTACACGCTCTTCTCTGGTGCTGGCTCCTCCAGCAGATCTATTGGCTCTACAAATAAACCTAACTTACAGCAGGCTAGGGACCAGTCGAATAGTAGAGATCATTAAATGTTCAATGACAGCTCTTGCAGTCTGCAGGAAATCTATGGGAAATATTCTCTTACTGTCTTGCTTTTTTTGTCAATGTAGATTTTACTGAGCCCAAATAGAAGCGAATACAATTTCTGCTTCTGCTCGGTAACCTCATTGTCATTTAAAGATGGCATCAAAGATGAAAGAAGCACTCACATAATTCAATTCATTCAAGTTACAGTTGTAGGTCCTCATAAACATTTAAGCAAAGAGTCTTTTCATATTTAAAAAAATGTAAATTGGAGCTTCTGCTGGACATCACTGATCTGTTACCTCACAGTTCACCTATTTAGCCAGTAACAGCAATGCTTCACACAAACGCATTAATTCTTAACAGTATTTTGCAAAGAGCCAAATTGCAGTATGTACTATGAAATACACAACTGAATCCAATATAATGAAATATATATTTTGAAGTCACTTCCACTGTTACTGCAGAGCGATAGGGACTAAAACCTCCTCCAGAGTTTGCAAATACAAGCATCTCTCCTACATGCACATACACAAACCCAGCCAATTCACTGCCCAGCTATACATGACAGCAAACTGTATGTCATTTTTATGCCACCCATCATCAGCATGAGCCCACAGAGCTAGAAAGATAGTTGTGTGTATATGCTGACATTCACATTCTCTACCTCCAAATGGCTGTCATGTAAGTCAGATAAAAAAAAAAGAGAAGAAAAGACCCCCCAACAATAAGCATAAGCTAAAATATTGCCAAACGGGAAATAAACTTTCTTTTAGTCCAAGAAAAGGTTGAAGAAAGAGACCTATCACAAAGTTGGTAATATAATCGAAACTGAGCCTGAAAATCACACTCAGTAGGAAACCTTAACCAAAAGGGGAAAAATCAATGGCAAATAAGATGCGTACTTCACCTCCAGAGTTCCAACCAAGTAAGGCTATTAGAAAACCCACAGTAGTAGGGCTGTGTCAGATTTTACATGAAATTTTTACATTTTACCTCTTTCACAAGCGTTCAAAACTTGGAACACTCAAAACACCCTTAGCTTTTCATCAGGAATATTTAAAAGATGAAAAGACTTTGCTCTGCAAAAATACTTAAGGTTGGAAGTGGCATTCTCATTCAAGTAGTCCTACACCTTTATAAACACAATAAAAATATGTATGGCAATAGAAGCAAACATCAAAGACCTTACCCATCTACTTAAGATTAACTAGTATCAGGAAAACATCAAACATCTTTTTCCCACTAAAAACTTATCTCTTCTATTAGAAAATTCATTCTTAATGTACTAAATTGTTTGAATATGATGATTAAATCTCTTCAGTGGAATGCTGTTCCACAGTGCTTATGTCTCATAAACAACACAGGAGAGTCCAAGAAAACTAGAAGGAATAGCCATTTCAAACTGTCTAACAGAGGAGTTGCCTGACACATCTATGGCGACAAAAACTACTTAGAAGAGAATCTTTGGGTCATGTACCTTTTAAAATCAGTCAAAATCATCTTTACTTTGCTATAAAATGTAATCTAAAGGGATTCAAAGAGTAAATTGAAGGGATTTCATAAATATTTTCAAGAATTACTGTCAACTTCAATATAGTAATAAACGCTCAGTTTAATGACTAAATTGCAATATTATGGCTTTCCTTAATAAAAAATTAGTGCTGATTGAGTGTTTCATGAGTACTAATTAATCAGGTAAATTCAGCTCTGTCAGTATGTCCTATCAATTTTTTTTATAGATCATCCTACATCTAAAAAAGCTAGTGTCACCCTTCATATTAGCTGCTTCTTTCTTAGAGCCAATTATCTAGGACAAATTTATCATTACACCAGAACTGAATTATTTTGCCTCACCAAATCCTGGGCACCTTTAAAAACACCTAGTTTTACATAAGTATTTCTTTAAAGGTACCAAGTATAAGAGTTAAAAACTACTACTGAAAGTTATTTGACATTTGATCTGTACGACAGTATATGTTTGACACATAACATATCTGGCAAGCAAAGCAAGAAATTTCTTCAAACAGGCAAAATTCAGATTATGAACAGGAGGGAAAATGCTTGTCTGGAAAAATTTAATATACTCTATTACTCTGGAATAGGACTGTAAGGGAGAAGAGTGTCATTGTGGAATTTAGAGTGAGGACAGATTTTTTAGGGCTGAAAAGTTTTCAGTTTTGCTTGCTGAATGAAGGGAAGTATTAGCTGCGGGTCAACTTTCATTAAGCTAAATGCTTTCTTTAGAATTTCCAGAGTCTGTAGCAGTACCTAAGTAGTTACCTGCTTTCCAGTGGTGCATTACTGCCAAGCACCCAGCTGTCCTGCAGCTGGACTGACTCAGGTGTGGTTTGCAGCTCGGCGGGCAAAGCAGCCGGCGGGGCCGGACTCTGATTCCTCCTATTCGTCAGTGAGTTTCTGTTAAGAGAGGTGATGGATGGGTGATGCTGTGCTGAATGTTGCTTGTGAGAAGGTGGCAAAGGCTGCAGGGTCGACTGGCCTTGGTTATTTGGAGGTTGTTCTAAGAAGAAAAGAAATTAAAGTTCGTTATACAACATCTTGCCATTTGC
Organism: Oreocharis arfaki; assembly: GCA_013398015.1. NCBI lineage: Eukaryota > Metazoa > Chordata > Aves > Passeriformes > Paramythiidae > Oreocharis > Oreocharis arfaki. Next base: position 947,492 of record VZRR01007339.1, on the reverse strand, counting down.
TACAACCAAAGCAGAATGAGAAATTCAATATAATCCTATCATCTAATATATTTGCATATTATTCTATTAGCAGACATTCAGTGACATTCTGTAAGAGCAAGTTTACCCTTGATATACCAAGTTCTAATTAATATACAACAGATGGTAAAATTGCTTTTGGTTTTAATTTGTTTCATTTTTTTTTTTAATCTGGTTTTATTAACACCTACAGAAAATAGCATCTGACAGATCCCCTAATGTGCCTTTAGACTTCAGCTTTTTTTAACAAACCAACCCTGAAATTAAATGGGTAATTTCAGTAGAACACAAAGGTTTTCAAAATGCATATAATCCCTATAATTATTTAATGGAGTTTTTTAAGCTTTATTTAACTGCAATAAATTATTACAAGCTAGTTGCTAAACAGCAGTAGACTACTCTAGTTTAGTGCATTTCAAATAAGGCAGATCTGCACTATGATCTGCTAATAGATGCTAAGTATTTTTTAGCAGAAGGTCACTCTGTGAAGCAGATGTTGCTTCATGGATATTTAACAGACTGATTCACATCTGATTACAACGTCAGAAGACTCATATACTTAATGACCGTCACATCCATTAGAACACACACAGAACAGATTTTCCAATTTCACACCATGCAATATAACTACAGCTTGGAGGAAGTCACAGGTGATAAGAGAGTCAGGCCATCAAAACAAAAGGAAATATTTTCTGACTTAACCAAAGCACACAACACCCATAAAGCTTAAACCCAAAACCTCAAAACAGCAAAACCTGCAACCAAATACCTCCATCAATGTTAGGTTTTAACAATCTGTTTGGTAAAATCAGTGGCAAATAAGTCATAAATTGAAGACAAACCTTTTACAACACGACGCACACAAAACTAAAGAAACCTTGACACTTAATTTACCACAATTTAGCAGTGAGCGATGACACTTAAACATGTAACACTTGACAATTATGTAATTCAAATTGCAATATATTTCCTAGACTAATGTAGCAGAACATACTTCACAATATAAATGCAAGTGTTAAGCAGAGCAGAAGACACAGGGCATGCACTTTTCTTGCAGCGCAAAAGCTTTCAGGTAGTTTTTAAATTAGTTGTTTGATTTCCATAAGCAATTCCCTTTTGGAACTGGTTATAACTGCAAATTGTTACAAACTCAATAATAAAATACAAGTACAGAGAACACAGGAAAAGTATTTCTGCTGAAACAGATGTTTCCAATAACTTACAGGTGACTACTATAAAATTAACTTAACTGTGAACAATTTCCCAGGTTGTGAACATAAGACAATAAGAAAATGTTAAGAAATAGACTTAAACAGAAAAAACAAGTCTTCGGACTAATTTCCTTTCTGAGAAGAACATTCTCCTTTCCAGTGATTTTGCGCAGTCAACATGACTTTTGTCACAAACAACAGCAATGACGAATCTCTCATTAAACGAATGACAGCATTTATACTGCCAGTAAGATTTTCAACACCAAATCCCTAAAGTATTAACGAAAAATTCCCATCCAGGTAGGATACAACTGATCAGCTTTATCTTCACCAACACTGACACACAGGCTGTCACTGCATGTGATTACAATCGCTATCAAGGGCTTTAAGCCACATTTCAATAAGCCAGCTAAAGCAAAGTTAACAGACCAACATTAGAGCAAAGAATCTTCCCCGTATCTACTTAATTTTTTTTCTGATTTAGATTACAAGCTATTTATCACCCGGAGCAAAATTAACTGTGGCCTTATATTTTGCAATATATAGATGCATGTGTATATAAAAAATTATATATGTGCACGTGTTTGTGTAAGTATTTACACATGTGTATATGCAAATATATCTGTATAAATTATTAATTACACAAATTAATTACAAAAAATTACAGAAAAATGGCAGGTGGAATGAAGTAATTCACACAAATTTATTTTTAATCAGATAGATTAATTAAAATCGTTCTTAGAATCTGACTTTTCTTTTTAATTCCCCTTTTTGACTCTCCTACCTGCCTAGTCTTTTGGGACAGTTTTGCTACGATCAGTGCAAAACCCTCTCCCACTGCAGCTCCAGCAGCTAAAATGTTATCCTGACAACTCTCTTGTTCATTAATTTCTCTTCTCATTTACAATCTCTGCTGAAAATGAATCTTCTAGTCTATAATTTTTAGTACTAAAGGTCTTGCACCATTCTTTGCTAAAGACAAAATAGAGGATTAATCATCATTGTTCTCCTGCACAAAGGAAGGTGTGAGTACCAGGCTTGTCTCAGGTAGGTGTCAGACCTTCCCACACACTCTACTTCCAGTGAGGAAGATGGATAGTGAAGGTTCTGTAAAGGATATTTATGTACTCCCCAAATAAATGCACAGATCCAATAATCACCCTGATAATATGCTGGAAGAGTGAAATTGCATTACTCAGACCGTAGGCCTGCTGTCAGGGATTTAGATGATTCCTCTATAAATTTACTATGAACCAAAAGGCCCTTCTGCTCTATAACATATAAACATTATTGACACTGAAGATACAGAGGAACATATAAAAGAAAATAAGAGAGGCTAGAAGGGAGCTAGAAGGCCACAGCAAGTGCAATTTGGCAAAGATCACTTGTCTTCCAATCCCACATTCTCTCTCCATAGGATGCTGATAAGTGACATTTTTCAGTGTCTGAGGGTGGCTTCAATTGGCAGGGGACCTACAGCTTCCTCAAAATCAAAAATGCCTGAAAAATCTGGAATGATTTATTCCTTTTCTAATTGCACAAAAGCTACAGGTAGTATTGCATTTAACAAGGTTAGATTTTCTATAAATCAACAGAGCTAAAATCTATATTCCTCTAAATTTCCTCAGTCTTACACTGTCCTTCTGAATGAGAGATCACTGAGGACTGCTCTTTGGATCTTTTCTTCAACCTGCCAGATTTCCCCAACACACAGTTCTTCTGGTTGCTGCACAATTTCTAACAAGAACCTTAATGTTGCACCACTGATTTGTGAGGAAGAGATAATCATCACAATAGTCATGTTTTGAATACTGTTTTTAAGCTGGAGCCAGACTCCCTTTTTCACTCTTAAGAAGTTAAGAGCTAAAGAACAGCTCTCAGTATCACTGAGGCTTTCATAAAACTATCAGTCTTATGGAGTAACACCCTCTCAACATTCCAGTGAGACTGAAAATATTCTCACTACAGAAGCAGGGAAACTGAGGCATATCTGTTAGGTGATTCACACAGCTCTCCTGAGAAATCAGCATTACTGCCAGAAGAGTTCCAGTTTTTTTGCTTTTCCTACTTGAGGAGTTTATGAGGACAGTAGCACTTGCATGACACAATATGCACTTCATAAACTCTGTAGCACCGGACACTACTCCCTGTAATAATAGCCCTGCATGTGCCACAATGCCTAGTGTCGAGATTCTAACTCCTCTTTCCTCCCTACCAACCACTGTGCTGGAAAATGGGAGTCCTAGAGGGAAACACTTCTTCCCTCGGTTATTGAAAAGCCAGCAGCCTTGGGGCTTGGCCAGCTCTCTCACAACAAACCGCTTATTAGAAGAAAAAGTATTCCAATCTGATTAACTGCAATTAGGTTGAAATACTTAAAAACTATTCCAGAAAGGTACAGTTGCTTCGCTTTAAATTGGATTTTAAATGCTATCTTAATTGATTTAATCTAAATGGGAATGTCTAATTTACACTAAAAATAAGCAGATATTAGGGTACAGGTAGGCTTATATCTAAAAGTGTTAAGTTTAAATTATAATGTTCTTGTTCAGTCTAGACCTTAATGACTGTAGAGCAATCCCATTCATCTTAAAGAGAAGACTTCTGCAGCAAGAAGCAAATGTAAACTGGCCCAGCAACCAGCCTGTCAAAGTTCTTCAGGTGTAACAAACAAAGTCCATATTTCTGAGGCAGTTGTTGAGTAAGTCAGCATCAGTAATTATGTGTGTGAACATATGTACTGAGCTCAGAAAAGTCACAAGAAATTGTGTAGAAAGCTGTCTTACTACAGTTACGTGATTTTTGCAAAACATATTTAAATTGTTATTTATCCTAGGGAATCACAGTGAAGCAAAGCAGCCATTTCAATTGCAGAGGTAAATTATATGCAGCTCTGTAGCCTTTCACAAAACCTTTTCCTCTTTCATTTTTCGAAAAGTAATTTACATTTAATTAATTTTATCATTTAATTGTTGCAGAATTTGAACAGCATACGAAGGAGAGACATTTATGACACTTACAGCCATGTGGGGGAAAGGGGTTAATTCAGAGGCAGGAAAGCAGATCAAGTACCCATGAAAAAAAGTAATTTGTTTCATATTTTGTGTGATAGTCTTCCTATAACAGATAGATCATTGAGACCTGTCAGCTAGCTACTTATCTAAGAAAAAGACGTGATTTCCATTTGATAAGGATTAGGCTTTTAAACAGTGTATAATTAATGTGAACTTGGAATTTCCATGACAAACACAAAAGCAAAGTCTTCCATTATGATATAAACATTTCAAATGTGAACAAAATGTTATCCGATATCTACCTCTGCAAGAGTCTTAACTCTTTCTGGTCAGGCTACTCCCTTTCTATTCTCTCTTTAGAAGAGTCTCTGCCATGGTAAAGGAAATATCCATAATACATACTAAAAGTAAGAATCTGGAGTAGACTGAATGTTTTAGAAAATTGGTAACAAAAAATACAACCTTTGATTTGCAGGTCACTGGGTCCCCAGTCTGCTAGCCCTTGACTGCTAGCAATAAAAAGTAATTTCTGTAAGAACTGTTTTGATTTCCCCAATAAAATCCTTCAATGGACTTGAAATTTTACCTAGTTGACACATGGTCATATCTCCAAAAGAACTGTAGGCAGAAGTGAGATTTACCTCAGAAGCCCCTGCAAATTGAAAAGAGTGGGTATTATGGCTTAATTATCCCTAGCGCTCCCAAAGGAGCTCTTTTTTAAGTACCTGCTTACGGAGCGGTAACACAGGCTACCTGTACTGCTATGGCCACGGCTTCAGGGATTCTGTGGGCAAGTAAAACCGATCACTCCAGAACGTTCTGCTCTTGGGAGCACCTTCCATGAGAAGTCACATTTCATTAATGAAAACATAAAGAAGGTTATGTGTTCAGAAAAAAATGGAGTATTTAAGTTTTCATTTGTAATGAGGCAGATCTGTCTTTTGAATGAACCACTGCTTCAGTTCAGTTTTTCCTGCCAGGGTGTGCAAGGCTCAAATTTCTGATCATTTACTACAAGCCATAGGGCTAATTCAAGACAAGTTGCTGTATGTACTTATTTTGTGGTTAATCCCAAGTATTTGCTTAGTCTCATTCACATCCAAATTGGCTCTGCTCTGCCAACTGCTTTAAGGATCCAAACTGCATGCTCAACCCAGGGAACGAGGGGACACACTGCCTATCACCAGGGGAGAGTCCTTTCACTCTAATTTGTTGTCAGTTTGCCCATCCTTTTCTGCGTGGTTTACAATTAACGGACGTACAGATGGAAACAGAACTAACCTGCAGCCACTGCAGCTGACTTCCTCTTGAAGCACTCTGTGCTCCTGTGCTAGATAGATGGTGACAAGCATAAGGAGAAGTGACAAGGACACTTTGATCCAGATATGCACCTTGTGTGTGTGTGTGTATACTATTATAACAGAAAATGGGCAAAATGCAAACAAGTAGCTTGATCAAAGTGGGCCAATGCTCGTCTCCTCATCAGTACAACGTCTGTAGAGTCTGACAATCTGTCAAGCTACCTGGGAGTGAGAAACTCCCAGTGAACTTAATGCAGGATAAGCTCTGAAAGATTGCATTGCCTTGCTCATGATCCTAAGTTTGGCAGAAATAATAAAGAAAACCTTAATTTTGTTACTTATATTACACATTTTCCTTTAGATCTCAACATGACTTTACTTTTTAAAGAGAAATAAACACTTCGGCTCTGAATGAGAAGAAAGACTTATTTGATTGTGGACAAACTCAAAATGATCCCATGGTTCACATGTGGTGTCTAAGACCAGATGATGAGAGCAGAGAAATAGCTGGAGCTCCCTGGAGGGCAGTAGGATACTCCCTAACATGCAACATTAGTGTTTAAACCACAAAGTACATGTTGATAATTTCCCACACCCTATAAGGACACAGTTCTTTACCAGTTAAAAATTCACAGAATGACAAAGAAACAAGTCATGCAAAATAACTGCAAGCTTCAGGAACTGAAGAAAAAATACTTTTACCAATGTCTTTCAGTTGTGTTATCTACAGGAGCTTTATACTTCCAGTTGAAGTTACACTTGTAACTTTGTCTATTTCACATCCACTGAGCATAGCATTTCCCCTCAACATCTTCATACTGGTATCTGTGCATTCTCAGCTGTTTTATAATTCAGCTCTCCCTAATGATTTAGAACCATACTGCAGAAATAGAAAGCACCAGTTACTAATCTATTCACAAAAACTTTGTAAAGTATATGAACTGAGCTCCAAACTTACTTGAAAGGCACATTTTTTTGTCCCTGATATTTTTAGAATAAACAAGCTGAAAAGCTATACCCTATATGACATGTGACCCTATGAAGACAGATAACATAACTTTCTATTTTATGGCATTTACTTTGAAAATCTGATTAAGATAGATGTCTCCAGTTCGTAATTCTTCAATGTCATGTTGTCATAGTTCCCATCAGCAAGATGCTTTAAAGCCTTTCGATTAATATTGTATGCCAGAACTGAAATTACATCCTTTGTCGTTTAGTTCTTAATGGTGCAAGTGATATCTATCAAGCAGTGTTTTATGAACCATGTGTGATTTTTATTACAGGCTGTTTTCACAAATCTTCTTCAGGTTTCACAAAGACTGTTCATGGCTCACAACAAATATGCCTTGCATTTAAAATCATGCCAATTCTCAAAGGAAAACAAACCTTGGATTTTTCAGCAAGGATTATGAATAGAACAAAACTCTTCCTTAATTTAAATCTGTACATCATCATAATAATTAGCAAAGCAAAAATATTACTGTAAGCACCTCACTTTGCATGAGAACTCTAGAGTAAAAAAACCCTCCCAACAACAAAAAATGTAATAACATATTCACAAGTTTCACAAGTAAAAGGTTATGTTTGGCAAATCTTCTAAGTGCCCTAATATTTAAAATAAAGATGGCACACAGGTAAAACAGAAGATGCAACATGCCCCTGTAATCCAAGTACAACAAAGATCTTAATTTGCAGCATCCATATTAGTAAAACAAGACATATATAGGCAAAATTTCTTCAATTTACTGGAAACCAGATAGTTAGGGGCAGCTGAGAAGGAATCTTAGGGTTGGTTATTTTTGGTCAACCTGCCATTTAAGCAGAAAACTTAGGCCTTAGATGACACATGAGCAGAACATATTTTTCAAGTATTTTTTTGTCCAAAGACACAAAGAACTGTCTCTTGATACCCAACAGAGTAAGGCAAATACACTGCAGGAAGAAATACTGCCCATTGAGAAGAAAGTGGGCATTTCTTCCACAGATGGTGGTGAAAGGAAAAATCGCAGGATTTACTTCTGAAAGGTTTATTAAATGTTGTTTCCACTCTCTGTTGTTCACTGTGGGAACGCAACCAGCTCACTTTTAAAGCATTTTTTCCATTAGCTGTAATCGATTCTCAAAGCATTCCAACATAAACACCTCCAGCCTGCAACCACTCCATTAACCCCTTCAGTACATGTGTAACACACAGTCAACATTATGGCAGGCAAAATCTGTTGAATTTAAATACCATACAGTGATAACATCTTCTTATCTGGTACCTATACAGGGGCCCAGCTAACAAAAGGTAGATACGAAAGTGTGTGGGGTGACAGAGCTTAGATTGGGAGAACGAATACACCCGGCTCAAGGAAAACCACTGATGTTACCATCCGTAAGGCAGACATTTAAAGCAAAAAAGTAAACTGGACTTTGCCAGTTTTCAACTGAACTGTGGAAGCTTAATCACCTTATGAAAGCTGAACCTGAGATAAATATTTCAGCTTCAGTGAAAAAAGCTATAGCGGAACTAGTTCAGAAAACAACCTCCTAATAGTGGCCTCCTTATCCTCAGAGGGATTTCAGAAGAAACATGAAAAAAGAAAAATACAGAAACACCTCTAAAGTAAATTGAAATTTTACCTGCTGGGGTAACATACTTAGGGTTTTGCTTTACAAGAAAATGAAATAAAACAGAGAATATAAAACCCATGATGGCCACTATGCACATAGGATGAATGAGAAGCAATAGTGTATTTCCAATCCTGCTGTTGTATCACACGAATGCCATCTCCTTCCACCCCAGCCTCACCCACATAGCAGTTAGCAGGGATACTAATAGACATTATTTATATTTCCTTTTTAGGACCTGAGGTCTGTAAAACCAAAAAAAATCCTCCACAGGTAATATGTCATTGGCTTATTTCCAACAATTTACCTGGAGATCAAACTGGGAAAAGTTGGTATCACACTGTGAAACATGAGAAAAGCTTGCTCACTTGAGACACAAAAATGACACTCAGCTTATATTATCCAGAGATTCAAAATATAATAGTGCAGCTTCCAGTGGTGTGCTCCTGGCCTGGCTTCTCCACAGTGGGGTTCAGATGTTTCGCATGACTGTGGGCTCAGGGCTTTTGCCCCCACTGGGGCATAGCAGTCTCCTAGAGCAATAGTCTGTGAGGAGGGGGATCACCAGGACCATAGGCTTCACTTAGTCACAGTTTTTTCTATTCAGAATACACCTTTCTGCATCTCCATAAATTAAATCAACTTTCATCCTTATTTAAAGTCAGAAGTGAGAAAATTATGCAATTATTGTTAGCTTCAGACAACCTTCTTTGCTGCTAACTCATGGAAATCAGTGGAGAAACACGTTTTTAGTTAACAAATTGAACTCTTTAATCAGAGAACTGAGGTTTTCATTGAAAGAAAACAAAACATGAAACAAAAATGGAGAAGTCCGGCTGAAAGACTTTGTATGGGGAGAAAAAATTCAGCTTTCCAAAATGGTGACAGGAGACTGGAATTAATTTGAAAAACTTTTGAGCACATAGCCAAAACCTGCCTGTAAAACACAGGTAAAATGATGCAGAGTATGCCACTTCCCACTTTGCTCACCCCGCACCTTATGTTTATACCGAATACAGACAGACACTTAATCTTGACTGCAAAAATTGTGATTTATAAATAATGTCAAAAAGAAGAGCCATGCTTCAGCTGAAAGCTGAGTAAGTTCTACAATGATTCAGCCACAAAGACAGTGTGTTAATACGTGTACTCGTCTCATACCACATGCTTAAGTGGAGTTAAGTGCAGTCTGCATTGCAAAGTCTGATGTATGACTTCTTAATAGAATTCTTAGCATTTTCAAGTGTTAGATAATTTTGGTTCCTATCCAAAATCATTAATCCAGAGTGAGCTGTGTGTATGTGTTTTTCTTTGTCTTCTGATTTTATTTCTTACCACTTCCAAAAAAATAACAATTTGCCAAAGCTATTTATTTTAGAAGCATAGTTACTCCTGTACAGGTTAAGAAAACCTAAACTCTTAAAACCTTTAACCTGAAAAACTACACTCTCAAGTCATGATTATGTAATGCTTACAGATGACACAACCAGTGCTGCAAAAACCTGCCTTTCTGCCCAATAAATAAAATAGAATCTAAAGGCTCTTTTACGACTAAATGTGACTTTTACTGACATATGGCTGACATTCATGAAGAAGGAGCAAAACCCTAGTTTTCCTTAACTTCAAGAGGCAGAGCAAAAATTCTGCATTAAATAAGTCAACTGAAATTTTTGTCATGGACTTGCAATAGTTAATGCCTTCCCTTGAACATTTTGCAAATTTACAAATCCAAAAGCAGTTCGAAAGGCCCCTAAAATTAGTGTATTATAAGCAATTAAATCCTTTACCAATTTCTGCATGCTCAAACTTGTCTGTACACACAAGGCCACACTAATAAAATCTGCGAAAGATAAGCTAGGAATGGGAAAACACAATATAAAACTTCTAAGCAAAACCAGGTGAGTTTGTTTCATCAGATTTGAAAGAACTCAGATAAGAGGGATTCATGTTTTGCTTTGGAGGAAATGAAAACGGAACAGGGGCAGTGACATGAAGAGAAAACCATGGGGGAAAAATGGTAGAATTGTACAGGAAAGAGGCTGAATGAATAATACACAGAGGAGCCCCCACGAAAGCGAAGAGATGAGACAAAAGTTCTGAGAAAAATGAGAAAGCATATACAATTCCATTAGAAGATCATAATAATTAAAGTTTTATGGAAAACATAGAAGTGAGATGCTTACTCCGGCTTGACTTTTAAAGAAGGAATTTAATCCTGGCCTCTAGTGTTAAGGCAAAAATTCTTACAGACTGCAGTTAGGGCCTTAGAGCAAGAGAGAAGAAAAGCAGTATGTCACCAGATGAATTTTTGTCTCCAAATCAATTAATTGATCTCTTATCAAGTAGAAGAAATATGCAGATTATGAAAGACAGGAGAAGAATAGGGAACCAAGCTTCCAAAATAGCTTTTAAATACTTTTTCTCTTAACTGTGTCAAGGAAGAGAAATGCATAATAGGGGGAGGCCTCCACAAGAGCAAACTGAAGAACTATTGTTCTCTAATGACTTTAAATAAGCTTTTTAGGCTTGCATGTGAATTAGAATTTTGCTCTTCCTCCTTACAAAAAAACCCCCAACAAAACCTCTCTTGATTTTAGTAAGATATTATTCTATTCTAATGACAATCAAATCTAGTTAGGTATCAATCAAAAGAACAAATCCATTGCAAAAGCTTTTTTAAAAGGTATTCTGGGTTTCCAGTACAGCTGCTTCCCTTTTCAGAAGGAAGATTAAGTCATTAACCCTCAAATCAAACCTCACATTTGAATTGCTAGGAGTTGAAACAAAAACTACCTTTCAACCTGACTGCCTCAGTTCATGTAACTTATCAACAAAACTCTCCCCTACCTAGCACAGCATTTTAAGCAAATCTATAAATTCAGAGATATAAGTGGACACAGAGAGTGATTTAATTAGACGTTTGTACGTGTTCACTATTTATTTTGCAAATGCTGTGAAGGACAGCAGTATGCTGCACAGTTTAAACAGACTGTATTGTAATTAATGATAATAAACAATTTTGTTCAATACCAAACAAAAAGTTAGGGGTGAAAGTTCATGATTTTAAAAAGAATTTATAAAATATAGAAAAATCAGAAAATCAGTTTTCCTTACACTTAAATTCTCTATACATTTTCATAAATGACTGTAGGCTTTTGTCTTTCCTGCATGTATTTTCATCGTCCTGGTTGTGTTGCTGCTACAAAGCTGTTTCCAGCAGATGATCTTTCACATCAGTTTCCAGCTAAACTTTACAGCTTCTTGCCTGAACCAAGCTCCTTAAAAAGACATGGCTGATTCATGTCATAGTAAGCTGTTCCTTTTAATAACACTGCTGTAGTTGTCAGACAGACACTGACAGAACCAATAAAAGGCAGAGAAATCACAGCTCACTACTACCCCCTTTGATTTAAATAGCCAGCAAAATAGTATACCCAAAGAGATCTCAAAAGAGCAGAGCTAAAGGAATTTTTTTGAAAATAAAGTTTTTGAAACAATGGAAAAAATACACAAATAAGCACAAAGAATATCACCACCACGGTGCAGTGAAATGTAAAGAAATCTCCCATACACCATTAGCAAACGCAAGCTGAATTCATTCGATGGCGCTCCTGACTTCCAAGCAAATGTAGCAGCAAAAGAGACACTGCTGCTTCTTCCGGGATAAGTAAAGGCTAAAAAAAAAGATTAATTGCAGTTTTATGTCATTCTGGCAGAATTATAGATTCCACATATTATTTAGTCCTTAAAAAAAAAATTTATCTGGAACCTCCTAATAGTAACCTAATTTCTACATACGCAGAATTTGCGTTTCAAATTACTTAAGGTACAGGAAGTGTGTAAACTCCCTTTATACCTAACAGCTGTCATTTCACCAGCAACAAATTTGGCAAAAGCACTTCTAGGTATGCTGGGAGAGCACTTGCGAAGACAGCTTGCTCACCATGTAACACTGCTGATTTATGAAGCAAGCTATGCCCCAGTCAAGGGGGACAAGATTTTACACAGGCACAGAGCCAGCGGAGATCTGAATGACTGCACTCCCTGAAAGCCTGCTGCCTTCCACTTGTGGGGAAACACCTCTCTATTTCTAGCATAATCACACCCCCTCCACCTGAACATGTTTCCCAGGTCCATCTTTTGGCTAAACCACCATACAGAAAAATATCTTTCTTTTTGTCTTCCACTGAAACAGCAACACTGGTGACAAGAAACTCATGTGTGGGGGTGGTACATGATTGCAAGGGAAACAGATGGTCTCAAGCTGAGAAGTCTGGTATTTAACAGGCTTTTATAACTACCACCAGGGGCTAAAACCAAACATTTCAGGATGAAGAACTGTTTCATGGTAAGATCGCAGCAGAGCACGTCAGGAAATCTCTTTTTTTATTCCTGGCATAGCCAGTGGTGTGACCATAAGCAAGCGAGAGCCTTGGAACATCCAGCGGTCTTGCTGCTGAAACTGGTTAACAATACCTGCCAAAGCACAGGGGGCTGCAGGAAGCAATTATGTACCCAACAGATCTTTTCTGCTCTTGGAATGGAAGAGGTTCTACGGGCGAAGCTCCTCTGCTCTCAGACCAAATTTACAATGACAAGTACCCAGACAAACATGTTTGCAGAGAGGTGGAGGAAGTGTAGGCTTTGTCTGCTGAGGGGTGACTCCACACTGCTGCCAGATTGTAGAATGGGAGAGGACACTCAGAATACCAGATTTTCTTCCGATATATATAGGTCAGGTTTCCACCACCTGTGGGTAGAGAAGCACATGTAACCCACCCCAACTGCTCCCTACAGAATTCCCTGCAGCCCAATTTCCCAGCTCCGTGCAGGTGTAAGTGTGAAAATTTCATGAGCACATCCTTACCCAAGGTGCAAGGTTTCACAGCTGACAAGTGGCATTACAGGAGAACATCCTGTCTTCCACAAAGATAAACCAATCTCACAAACAAGGTAACATTTTTCAGGAAAAGCTACTGGGGGGCTTTGTAAGCTCAGGTGAATTAAATCTACTAGGGATTCACACTTTGGAAATACAACTCCAAAGAAATTAAATACAAACAAACAGGAAGTCTTCGAGGTACATTAGCAGCAAAAATTATCTCAGAAGCAAATGCTTTTAGAAGCCACAAACATGTACAATTAGAAGTATTTTTGAAAGCTGAAAGCCTAAATAGCTGTCAGCAACTTCACCAACAAGTGCAAGTCATTTACAACAGCAAGCAGACAGATTATCAAGATAACAGAAGCACTGATTAATTGTGTAGCCTAAACTGGCAATGAAAACACAGTAAAGCCCTGTATGTGTGAATATTTATTTTTAAATAGGTATGTTTCAGTTCCAAGTTTTCCTCTTTTAGTTGTTACCATTTAATAATAATAATCATTGAATCAATTTGCTCTTTTAATTTAGTAAAACATTTAGAAGTAAAAACCTGACTTAGTAGATAGCCTCCTAAAGACTTTTCAAATCTCTGAACACCACTGAAATACTGAACAGAAACTAAGAGCTATTTTTGAGTTGCTACAACAGCTAAAAAATAAGATGCTTTCATTGCAATACTCTTCCATAACATCACAAACTTCAAGCATAGATTCCAAAATATTTTATAGCTCTCAGTAAAATTTGGGTGAAGATCTCTCGAATTTTGGTAAGTATAGACTTCTTCATGGCACATTACATGTATTATACACCCTCCTTTTAGAGACAAATTGAAAATCACAAGAGTTTTAATGTTCAGTGGTCTATATCCAGAACTTTTTCTAGTTGTACAGAACTTCTGAAAAAGACAAAGAATAATTTATCTTCAAAATACCTACAGTATGCTGGTTTTGACAGTGTGGAGTCCTACACGACAAGACACAAAAAGCGCTGAAGGACAAAGTGAATCAAGTCAGTTTGCAGAAGTGACTTGAAGTGAAGCTGGCTTTAGACATTGCTGAACAAGAAAAGCGGCCAGTCCTATATCTCTGTACTAAATCAGGGACAATGGCAAATTCTTTGTGGAGGTGGCTACAGCAATGGAAGCAGGCCAACTGACAGTGGAGTGATACACCCCTCTGGGCTGCTGCATTTTGGCAAGATATTGCTGCTTGGGTAGAGAATGTGATTGTAAAAGTACCTCACAAGATGCTCACATACCTAAGAGTTGGGGCACTGAAAGAATCAACAGGTTGCCAAGCTGCTAGAATTGAAGTGGCACAGATGGAACTGGACTGGAAACACAAGGATGGGCTATTTTTATAGCTTGACGGGCTGGTGACACATCAGGACATTTAGGGAGAGATGCAACAGATAGATGGGCTTGTGGCCAAGGGGTTGAACTTAAGTACTGATGCCTTTGCATAGGTTATCCAAGAACGTCAAACATGCACCATAATCAAACTAGTAAAGCAGCTAAAGCCTTTTTGGTATAGAGGGTGAAGGCTGAAATAATATGGGAAAGCCTGGCAGATTGACCATATCACACTACCATGAACCTGTTTTACCATGTGCTTATAGTGGTGGAAGCAACACTGGATGGTTGCAAACATACTGTGACCCATGCAACCAGTTGGAATACTATCCTGGGCCTTGAAAAGCAGGTTTTATGGTCACACAGCACCCCTGAAAGAACTGAATCAGAAAACAGTACTCATTTCTGAAACAATTCATAAACCCATGGCATTGAGGGGGTCTATCACATCCCCTATCATGCACCAGACTCTAGGAAAACTGAATGATGATTTAAGTTGCATGTTATGGGAATTGTTGTATCTGAAATCCCTCATTGCTAGCTGGGCTAGGAGCACAGGGAGGAGTTCACTGCAATGTTAAACCTTACAAACTGGCCCAAAGGGTCGAGGGCTGAAGATTGAAATGTATATACCTTTAAACTGTTGTAACCCATTATTTGAGTTGTAATTTTAGGAATTACTACAGTGTTAACTAACTAAACCAATGGAGGAGAAGTCTTAAAAGAAGCAGTTGCAATGCAGCAGTGACCGGACCCGAGTTGCTTTTGGTGCCCAATAGCTCTGTGCAGCACATCATCTCTCCTGTCCTGAGCAACCACTAGAACAGATGAACAGCCAAGCCATGGACTAAATGAACTCAGTGGACATTTGTGGATATTTATGGACTTTTTACAGACACTTCACAGGGGTGGTCCATAGACTAAAGGAATGATATCTCTGTATTGTATCAAAGGTCCTACATCTGGGCTCTGGCAACCTCAGGCACACCTACAGGTTGGGTTGAGAATAGCCCTGTGGAGAAAGACTTGGCAGCTGATGAAAAACTCAACAAGACCCGGCTAATGTGCACTTGCAGCCCAGAAAGCCAAGCAAACCCTGGGCTGCATCAAAAGCAGTGCGGCCAGCAGGTTCAACGTGCTTCTCTCCCTCTCCTCTAGTGAGATAGCACTTGGAGTGCTGCAAACAGTTATGGTGTCCCCAACATAAAAAGGACGTGGTACTGTTGGAACAAGTGCAAGGCCCTGATGTTGACAAGAGGACTGGAGCACTGGAGACAGGCTGAGAAAGTTGGCACTGTTAACCCTGGAGAAGAGAAGGTTGTGTCGAGACCTCATAGCAGCCTACCAGTATCTGAAGGAGGCCTAAAGAGAAGCCAGAGAAGGCCTCTTCATCGGGACCTGTAGCGACAGAACAAGAAGTAACAGATACAAATTAAAAGAGGGGAAATTTAGGTTAGATATTAGGAAGAAATTTTTTTATTGTGAGGGTGAAATACCAGAACAGGTTGCTTTGGGAGGTTGTGGATGCCCCAACCCTAACAGCATTTGAAGCCAATCTGGGTAAGGCCTTGAGCAACCTGGTCTAGTGGGAGATGTCCCTGCCCATGGCAGGGGGAATTGGGACTAGATGATCTTTAAGGTCAATTCCAACCTCTTAACACTGGTTATATGATGATTAATGGGGATCATGGTTAATGAGGATGTATAGAAATTTGTGAGACCTGAACAGGACTTAAATGGAATAAGAAGTTGAGAGTCTGTTGGTTTTGGCTGGGGTAGAGATAGTTTTCTTCACAGTAGCTGGTATGGGGCTATGCTTTGGATTTGTGCCAGAAACAGACTTGATAAATCAGTGATGTTTTAATTATTACTGAGCAGTGCTTAGAGAGGTAAGGCCTTTTCTGCTCCTCGCTAAACCCTGACAGTGAGGAGGCTGGGGGGTGTGCAAGAAGCTGGGAGGGGACACAGCCAGGACAGCTGATCCAAACTGGTCAAAAGGATATTCTATAAAATAGGGTGTCATGCTCAGCATACAAACTAGAGGCAAGGTTGGCTGGAAAGCCACTGCTCAGGGACAGTTGGTAGGTGATGAGCAAAATTCTTTTCATTTGCATCACTTGTCTTTCATGGGCTTTACTTATCTTTATCTTTGTTATTTTCCTTTCCATTACAATTTGTTTTTCTTACTATATTTTATTTCAACAATTAAAATGCTCGTCTCAACCCACAAATTTTCTCCCTTTTCCTGTTACAAATTCTCTTCCTCCCATCCTGCTAGAGACAGGGGAGTAAACAAGTAGCTGTGCGATGTTTAGTTGCTGGCTGAGGTTACACCATGACATGCAGCTACCAGCCAGACCTTAACATCCTGGAAGTCTAGATACAAGAAACTTACACCCTCATCCCATCAATCAAAATGGATATACTTTTTCTAGAACCCAGCTGGCTGAGGTTGCTGGCATGCAGAAGTTCTACCCTTGGCCAGCACATGGATGAACATGTCCTGGTTTTGACTAGCTCTGACAATAACCTGGGGGCTGAGTCAGACTAGTAGGAGAGCATATAAAATGAAGGCACTTGCAGTGCCCCTGGGCCCATGCCTCATTCAAGCTCAGAGACCTGACACAAATCTTGTTCATTGTTTCTTTCCAGTAGGAGCTTTGTAGCTTCTTTAAGTAAATGCCATTTGATTATTATTTATCATGTCTCCAAAACATTAAATTGCAGAAAAACATCACATCTGCCAGAGGCATGACTCCTGCTTTATGACTGTTTATATTCAATCTTCAACCAAATGTAGGCCATGGGGGCACTACTGAATATTCCTCACACTATGAGAATACAGATGAAAATCGTTTGGGCCATCAAAATAAATGACTCATATACTGAAGTGAGAGATTATGCTACCTTTTCTCTAGTAAATCCCAAGAAAGAAATTTGATGGCTGATGTGCTGCTGCTCATGCCGGTGTCATTTTCTGTAACAGTTAGATGTACAGCTAATCTCATGTCAGTTTTCATAGTCCCAGCTGGTCAATTCATCAGGTTTGTGTACAACAGGATGTGTGAACTCCTCTGACATGATAAACTCTCCAGATACTCCAAACTGCATCGTACTTGGTAAGATCTTTGCTGAACATAGGCAAAGATTTACTCCCCCTAGAGTCAGTGCTCAGTAGTTTGTTTAATGGTGGAGACTTCTGTTAATACCAGTAGTCTTAAACAGCTTTATAACAGTTTCTTCTTCTGGATAAAAGCAGAGTAATTCTGGTTACTGGTACTTAAGCCATAGAAGTCAACACTAGCTGGTACGTGTCTCTTCTACATCAGAAACAACTTTCACTAAACAGAGATGCACTTCGAGTTTTCCAGTTTGTGCACACAGAACAAGAGAGAATAGCAGACTAGTTTCTATGCAGATGGGTTTGTCCCCATTTAAAGTATCCTCAGTGTCTATCAATTAGACCATTTCATTGAGGCCTGAGCTTAACCCTATCCACCATTCCTCAACTGTATTTACTTCCCTTTTTTTGGTGGAAACAGGGAAATTCACACACAAGAATTATTACTGAGCAAATAAAATCTTATTTGAAAAATAAACATCAAGAAAGACCATTCAAGAAAAGTACTTACTAGGTTCAGTCTCACTCCTACTACTGCAATAAGTTCCCTCTTCATCCCCAATTCTTTTTGCATTCATATATGAACACAGTGAGGAACACAGCTCTAAGAAAGACATCTGTTCTTACAGAATAAAGAATAAATCATATTGTGTTTGATACTTGCAGCACTGTTACAGCTTCTGGAATATGAATATTTTACACCACGCTTTAGGTATTTGCGCATATACATAAAAACTTACTGTTAATAAAAATATAAATACATGTCAGAAATAATTTTTTAAACTTTATGAATATCTTTTATACTCATGACATGTCCTTACTGTTTACTAGCATACAAGTGAGAAGTTACTGTGTCTCGTGTTGCCTGTGATAATTTACATCTCCCTAGGGATAAGGGTGCTAAGCTTTATTCAAACCACTTATTCTTGGCACCAAAACTGAGCAATTACAGCTATGTCTCACACTCTGTCTTTTAAGGATGTGGCATGTTTATTACTTGCAAGAGAAAAATGACTTCTCCAATGACGTTTTAAAATCATTGGGTTCAGGCTAAACAGAAAGTGCTGTCTATAAAAGACAAAGTTAAATTTGTATACAGCTCCTATCTCTATGGTGTATGATCACAAAAGCCCCAGGCAGAAAAGTATTCCTTTCTTGCTTCTGCTCCTAGCAGTACAGAGGTACTACGGAAATTTCAATTAACAGTTTGGAAAAGTTTCCACAAACATTTTGCTTCTGTACTAACCACTACTGGGTTTTGACCTAGAAATTATTATTTAAAATTCAATTGCAAGTATATGGTGCAATGGCAAGTTGCAATCTTCAAAACTACAAGAGCAGCTAATGGGAGTTTGCTTGAGACTTTTAACTTGTAAAACCATAGACTTAGTCCCGCATCGCACATGCCTAACGTGTAAATGCAAAAATAACAGCAGCTTAGAAAAAGACCTCAAAACAACTACACGCACAAGAGCAATTAGGAAATTGGTCTTCAGCTGCAAAACAAAAAATGTAACACTGAATGCATAAAGCTGTCCAGTAAAATATATTCATTGCACCAAATGAAGGATATGATGATTACAAGTACTTTCCATAAATCTGAAAAGCAATGTAATAGAAAATACGCAGCCAATAAAATATGAACAATTTTGAAAAAAATAACTCAAGCTATTTGTTCTGAGATACAAAATTATATTGGTCTCATTAATCAGTTCAAAATATTGTATTAACAAACAGAAATTACACTCTCGTATGGTCTTTCCTTTACAAGGTAGTTACTTCTGTAGAGTCAATGTATCTGCTTTCTATGTACTGAGCAAGAAAACTACAGAAGAAAATATCTATAATTAAAAAAAATTAAAGGCCCATATAGGTTTGAGGGATTATAATAATGTGAGACCCACTCTGGGTTTCTTTTTCCTTTTTTTCCCCCACAGTTTTTATGTGATTCATTGTAAATTTTAATATACCCTGGGTAATTCACTTTGTTCTGTTGCGCAGT
The DNA here is from genome assembly GCA_013398015.1 of Oreocharis arfaki. Lineage (NCBI taxonomy): Eukaryota > Metazoa > Chordata > Aves > Passeriformes > Paramythiidae > Oreocharis > Oreocharis arfaki. Next base: position 927,973 of record VZRR01007339.1, on the reverse strand, counting down.
ATTTTATTATACCATACATGTAATAATGACATACTGAATGTATGACGTACAGTTGAGAAATATAATGGCAAAATTACTGGACTGATAAACTGATAACATAATCACATGCAAAATTCTCGTAAAAGTCTAAAACATGAAAGAGATGAAAAAAAAATTATAAGCTAATTTCCTTGTGCCTTAAGAAAAGCAATTTAAGTATTCCCCTCCTTCCTTTAAAAAAAAAAAATAGCCTCTGTGTGATGAAATCCCTTAAAAATGCAAATATCTGGGAAAGGAAAAAACAAAGCACAACGGCAAATACGCAGACACAAGCACTCAGACACATGAAAGATATTTCTACTAGCATACAAGAGAATGATAAAATACTGAAGAAAAAATGGTGAAAGATGTTTAAAACAAAATTGAGAAAAAAACCGGCAAGGGAAGGTCAAAGGGACCCAAGAGGAACTTCTGTCCTAGGACATAAAAGCAGCGGCTATCTTGTTCGTGAAATTTTCTTCAAAGGGCAATTCTGGATTTGTTTTTTCGTTATTTGGGGTTTTTTTCCCCATTGACAATTATGCACGATGCCTCAGAACTTTACTGCCCATATTTTCTTTCCTTTAAAGTAGACTGGTCCCAACCACACAACTAGAGCATTGGAAGAGATCCTGCTCTGCTTATCTATGCCACAGATGTTCATCCACTCGGCATTACAGTGGCACCTGATTCCCTGTGAGCACTGGAGCCCTCTGGAAAGCACCAGCACAGCCGCAGGGCTGCTCTGCAGGGCACGCCAGGCCCCTTGGATGCTGCTGGACAACCAGCTGGGGTGCTGGGGGCTAACTTTTGAATTAATTGCTGGACAAAACTGACTACTGAGCTTTCTCTGAGGACACACATTCCTCAGGTGTGGAAAACACCCTCAGGTGTGATCTCACTTGTGTGTGATGTGAGTCACCAACACAGTGGTGTGTGTCCAGCCAGGTAACTTTTTTTTTTTTGTAAAAGCGTCCATACTGTAGCTAAAATGCTGTGTGTTTTTTTCCAGCACTTTTAAACTCTTTTATCACCTGTCCAACAGTTAATCATTCATCTCACATGCAGACACAACCGTGTCACTGTCACTGCAATCATATCCTGATGCCACTCTAATATTATGATCCTTCCACTTACGCAAAAAGCATTCTTATACACAGCACTGCTGCTTAAGTCCTGCTTGCTGACTGCCTCTCACCTCTTGAACAAAAATATTTCCTCTAATGGGATGAAGTGAGCATGAAACACTATAGAGAACGCAGATCCTAATACTGCTTTCAGTAATTCATTTATATCGTTAATGTCTTCAGAGAAATTTGAAATCCCAAACTTGACATTTGTCTGCTAAATATATGAATTTTAAAATATAATCTAATAATATTAACAACATTTGTGGCGAGTAAGATCCTTATTTCTAGAACAGATTTGTTTCTGCACCAATTGTTAGCTTCAGCTAGTAAAATCTAGCCATTTGCACAACATTGTGCATTAACAGCAGGCATACAAAACTGTATAAAGTAGAAATAAAAAAAGATGGAGAAAATGGTCAGAGAAAAGCACAAATCCAGATGTTAACTTTCACAGAGTGAGTGTAAAGAGCCACTTCATATCAAATTCACACATTAAGGCTCCAACATTTCAGGTCAAGTGGGAGCATCTCACCAAGAAGTCTGAAAACAGCCACTCTACAGCAAAAATGGTCACATTTGGGGAAATTAGTACTATTACCAGTACCAACATCTCCTGCATTTCTGCTTTTAATCCTCTTGTAAGGCTATTAAGGTATTCAGAAACATCTTGGTTCCCTGGGGCAGACAAGTAGCCTAGCACCCAAAAGGTTCAGATTATCCTGCCCTGTTAAAACCACATGAGATTGATAATTTTCTGTATCTTCTGGCCTCTCTGCAGCTGCGAATTCTCCCAACAGCCAAACCAGCCATCAAGAGAAAAGACCGCATGTTTTTTTAATCAATTTTCATCTCTTCTAATAGCTTTCCTGCCGCAACAGGGTAAGAAGGATCACAAGCAGGCAGGATGTTAGTTTTCATCCCCAATTATAAAGGAACTACATTTTTAAGTATTCGTGTTTGTGTTTTTGCTGACCCTTCTACAGATGGCTGGACTATTCTCAGAACAGAAAAGAAGGGTTAAAGAAAATTCTAGATAATAAGTGTTATAATATGGATTAGAAGCAAAATTCTTATTTGTTTCAAAAAACATACACGTTGCGTAGCATTCCGTTCCTTTAATGTGAAGACACTAATATTAAAAAAGAAATATGACATGGTTATTTTAATTATGTAGAACTGTAATTGGCATTTATTGCGTCGGGCTTCAGAGGGATACGAGCATGGGATGGAAAGCTGATTTTTTCATTAAACAGCTGCCCCAAGGCAGATACATTCTGAACAAAGCACCTTTTCATGAGATATACCTGTCCCATGGAGAGAACAACAAAGGGAATGAGGAAGGGACGTTGGAAGCCTGAACAAGGAGAGAATGATATGAAAAGAGTCCATTAAAAAAGAGGAAAAAAAAGGATAAAAGAGAAAGTAGTAACTAGGATGGAGTGGCATAGTATGGTCTAATAAAGGTTAAATGACTTAATCAATAAGAAAAAGATGCTTTTAAAGAAGAAGGGCAAAAAGAGGGAAAGCAGGAAATTAAAAGAGCACACTTTAAGGATAAGAAGGATTAAAACTAAGATGGAACAAGAGGAAAAAACCCAATACCCAACCTCTCCAAAGAATGAAAACAAAAAGGCAAAAAAAAAAAAAAAAAATCACATCCATGCATACAGATCACTTCAGGGAGTAAAAGGCTCATGCCTTTTTGCATCTGTTGCATTGTAGATTTGACTATATGGCATTCCTCAGAACTTTTGACTGCTTAAGGAGCATTAAACAGATGAGTCATGAAGGATGAAGTTAAGGGCAGAGGAGTCCATGACAATCTCTACTTTCTCATCTGCACTCATTTGTTTCCTGCTTTGCCTCAAGGTGGCTACCAGCAGTTTGGCTCAGAAAGAGCCTGAAAAGAACATCTCTCTGCCTTTTTTTCCAAGATGATGTGTGGTGTTAGAAAAAATTATCCCCTAACCAGCTGCATATGCTTCTAGTGGAATGGGGGATTCATGCCTGCTGCTCAATAAGACATCTAAACAACATCAGAAATTGATACGGAGCGTAGATGAGCAGTCTCCCTTATTCACACATTTAGTTTTCTACTGGTACTCCACAGCAGCAATGGAAACCTTTATTCCTATCATGGCAAACAACAAATACACCAAGAAAAAGAGATCTAGTTTTCTATGGTGTTCAAATCAGAGACTTTGCTGCATCACCACTCGGCTTTGCTCGTATCTCCTGGTCACTATTAACAGACAGTTACGGCAAGAGGCAACCTCCTTCCCTTCTGAGATTCAGACAGTGTAATGGAAACAGCTCACCATTTTAGGGCTGTTAACCCATGAAGCAACAGAGCTTTGCACTTGGAGGCAGAAATCATGGCAAAGGAGCTGTCTGGTATTTAGGCCAGCAGAGAGTATGTTTTTGAGTGGTGGAAACACTGCATCTGCCATTATTTTTTTCCTTTGCTGCTCAACATCTCCAAAAGAACCAAACAGCAATAGAGCAGCACTGATGCAGCAGCAAAAGAGCACAGCATCTTGAGGTTCCTGTTCTTCATACCTCTTAAGAGGTTTTCCCAAAGGCCGTCTGCAAATGCCACTGAATTGTTCCAAGTCTTTGTAACCACAGGAATATGCTTTTCACTTTTCATTTCTTCAAATACATTTTCAGTTCTGTTGTAATCATGGGAGTGCAGTAACAGGAAACACAAACATATGCATATATTAACTACAACTTAATTCTGCCAGGATATAAGACATTATTTACAGTTGTGCAAGTTGAGAGCCACTAATCATCATCACTAAGATGAAAGGTTAGTGCATTGTTTATAGACTACTTAGTATTCACATTTGATTATTTCAGGATTAGTGTCATAGAAAAATTATATACTACTAACCACACAACCCCCCCTGAACAATCTTTCAATAATTCTCTTAATCTTCTTTCTGCCTTCAAATTTCTTGAACTTTTTGTAGAAGCAGAATCCTATCCATCACTCGAAAATACGTAAATACATGGTAGTTTAAGATTCCAGGTGCAAAATTTATAGCCACTGTCTGTTCCTAAGATATGACAGAATAGATTAAATCTGGGGCAGCACACCATACAAGAACATCAACATTGCTAAAGCATGCATGAAGGATATGGAAGCTTCTCCAACTTCCCTAACACAGAACTGGTACTACAGGACACTTACTTTTAGAGATGTGGTTTAAATGCCTAGGCATATTTCATCCTTTACTAGTTTGAATTTTAACTCTCTCTCAAGCAATTTTATATACCCAAATGGGAAAAGAAATCCGGTCTGTTGTGGCCATGATCATAGAAAGTTATTATATTATAATGAAGCAAAGCTGCACCCAAAGCTCAAGACTGTTTCAAAAGAACTTCCAGATAAATTTATTTAACAGAAATGTTGATCTGAGTACTACTAATGATAAAGCAACTAGATGAATGTGGGAAGGCTGTACTGTTTTATTTGGTCGTTATTCTGCTGGTCTTTCTCTACAAAACTTGCCATTTTAAATGTCTAGCTAACAGTATAAATCTCTGTAATAGGGGAAGGAAGAATTTCCCTTTCAGGCTCAAAACAATGCAAGTACACTGGCTGATTCCTTCACCCTGCCTAGGAATGTCCCTCAGGGCCTCCAGTCCAGAAGGCTTGCAAAGCAGTTTGTTCTGGAGGGCTTTCTGGAAGTTAGAAAGGAGTTTTAAAAATATCTAACCTATCCTCCATCTCTGCCTTCCTATTTACTGGCTAAGGTACACAACAGCCAGAATTCACTACAATTAGGGGAGACAACAAAGACTTTTAAATAGGAGAGTGGATTAAAATAAGAAATAATTCAACTTGAGCGAGGAAGAGATCCATACATGATGCTGTGGTGCATTCTGATGCCAATTATTTTGAGTTATTCATACAAAACTATAAACAAACAGAAAAACATTCCACATTACACACCAATGATTAAAGGCCTGGAGGAAATAGATCAGGAAGGACATCTGAAGAAAAATACTGCAGTGAATTTTGAAATTTTGAGAACCACACATTACAAGGCGTAACAACTATACGGTATCACATGAAAAATACAGTAAAAAGACTTGAAAAAGACCTATGATTTTTGAATTATCCAGGTAAATATGCCAAAACTCCTGCATACCTGAAGGCACATTAAGATCTAAAGTACTTGGAAATTGAAAATTATGAGGTATCAATTATTGTTTCTAATGGTGGATACTTTTTTTCTGAGCATTACTCTATATTCTGATGTCAACAAGATTAAAATGGTGAAGGACTTCTTTCTAATTTTTCAGTACCAATAAAAACCAACAGATCTTTGGACGTGTATCACACATCCATAACAAACAAATTCTTTACTAATATATGGCTGCTTTAAGAAACTGTATCTTTCAGCTTTTCCATTTCTTTAATCCCCATCTAGAGTGCCTGGTGGCAAATCAGCAGCATGTAAGAAAGGGGTGAAGAACATGAAGATATATAAGTGTGAATTTCATGAAGTCTGTTGCTCCCTCTGTGTTATGTATTCTTGGCCAGTAAAACAATGTAAGTACTTAGCTTCAAAACCCCATGTTGTGCATCTCACCCCAGTAGCAATTACAGGAAGAGTCCAGCTGTAAAAACCTGACGGAGACGCTGTGCAGATTCAAAGAATCAAAAGCGCAATTCATTAGAAGTGCTTCACTTGCTTTCTGAAGCAATTTCGAAGCTGGTGTACCCAGAGATAGGGGAGCAAGGTCACTCCTGCCCTTGCCTTTTCACCACACAGCAGAGGACAAGCTACCAGAAAGTAACCCAGAGAAAAGCCACAGACAGTATTTTAAAGCTTTCCTGAATGCACTGTAGGATGCCACTGTAGGATGAGGGGAAAGAAGGGAGCATTCAACAAAAACCCCTTGTGGTCTTCGCGTTTCAGACTGAGCAGAAAAATAAGCCCCCTTACACCAACTACTAGCAACAAAATCAAGAGAAAGCTTTACTCTTCCTTGTACCTTTCTGAATGAACCAAAAGACTCAACCAGCAGCAGCTATTTTGTACTCAGCGAGAGCCAAGTCAGCCTCCTGTATATTCAGATATGCATGCTTTATTACAAATAAATTCCATTGTATGTTGTTTGAATAGCTACCGCAGTGTTAAACTGAACCTTCAAGAAATGCATACAAAGTAATATTTAAGAGACTATTTCATGTGGAGTCTCCAGGTTACGGCAATAAAGGGATAAGTTTACTGCTGATTACTGCAAAACAGAGTATCTTTAAACACAAAGATGAGTTAGACTGACAGCAAAATTTACAGTAACTGACTTCCTTTTAATGTGCAAGTATCCTGCAATTACAGTACCTCCAAATTAAGGACTTTGTTCTGTTTGGTTTTTTTTAAGGACAACAAAGTATCCCGTTACATAAACAGAACTGTTCTTTGACACTGTACCTTGCTGCTAACTGTTATGGGATTTATCTTCAAGAGAAGAATAGCAATAAAGAGGCAAATTAATTCTGTTTTCTGTAACTGCAGCAGGCATACTAGTGTAAACATACAGAATTCCCACAGAGAGAGTATTTTTAGTCTTTTGTAATAAATGATCAGCAACTTAGCAGACAGAAACATCCTTACTTTTTTCCTTCCCCCCCTCCCTCCTGGCTCAGAGAACATATCTCGTACCTATGAATTCTAACGATTAAAATAATTCTACCAATTACTTTGCTGCATTCCAGTATGCATAGTCAAGTATGTAATGCAATAAACTATGCCTGAATGGTCTGTTTACCCCACAGCAAGTTACAAGGAAAACTCTTTCGCCTTAAAGGACTTGTCTCTTTGGAGCATGCAGGCTGGCAAAAAGCCAAGAGAAGCTGGTGCTTAAGCAACCAAGACTGAGCAGTGCCTGTGTGCATTGCAATCTCAGCCAACCGCAGTAAATGTTATTGGAGTTTTTGTGCTGTAAAATTGCTGCTTTCATGCCCACTGCATCTGACAATAGGAATCCTTGGCCTTGCATGAGAAAGGAAGGCTGATGTGCCTTCTAGTCAGATCTCTGCATCCTTAAAAAGCAGGGTTACTACTCCTGTGTACTCCAAATGGGTTAGTGACAAATAAATTCATGTCAATGCTACGTCAGACACAGAAAGATACTAAATGGAGAAATCTTTTGTGTAGGAGAGAGAAGAGCAGACAAACCATGTTTTAAGCACAGTCCTCAAGCTATTAAAACTATTGATAATATTTCGAAAGATAAAGGATGTTAAAGGTGACAAATGTTTAGCCTTTCCCTTTTCAAAACAACTTTGAGATAAGCTGTTTTCATAATCATCCAATGCACATTTTTTTTTTTGCTTAGTGACTCAAGCACAAAATCCTTAGCATTTCTCCTATGAAAGACTGCAACAAGTATCTGCCAGCAGAATTTCTAAGAGTCCTGTTTACTTTCAGCGAGCAGCATGTTTTAAGCACTGAAACATGATCCTCCAACTTACAGCTACTCACAACAGAGTTCAAATGGATACCAAAAGGCAATGAGAAGACAAATCAGAATTTAAAAAAATTTTGTCAAATAATCTATTTTTTTTTAGCTACAGGAACTTTTCAACATTACAGAATAAAACGTGTGTTGCAGTTTCATTACAATAACCTGATTTCTGTATTAACCCCCCACTGGCAACTTCCATTTAATTCAATATCAGTTTCATAGAAGCACAGAATCAGGCCATAGCAATCATTGGAACTACTGAACAAACTAGGTATTAAAAAAAATTAAAAGTATTTTTAAAATCAAGACTTTATTAAAACCTCACAACCTCCAACTCATTCTATGTTTCTGGAAGAACTTTTGTATTCACAAATCCATCAAGGCTCAGTGAGCATTAGAGCTGATATGAAAGGCTTGTAAAACTGTAAATTCAGACTGTTGCCACCAAGTGATGAGCACATGGGAACATGTATAGGATCCTGAGTCCTCCCTTTCTAAAACAGGCTTTTTAAAAAAGATTTTGCATTGCAGTACATTGTTAAAAATATTAGACCTTTCCCCAAAATAAAATAATGAAAAATCAAAATAAAAGAGCTTAATGCGATGATGTGACACACCTGCATCTGCTTGCATAACATTTGTTCCTCTGGAAGTCAGTATAAGTAGTACCTGGGTGAAGCCCTCAGCTTTGCAATTCATAATGAAAAGAAATTCTCTATGTGACTGTTTCCTTCTCCTCTTACTTTCTGTATTACAGATTAATTTCTACCATAAATTTCTTACAGCCTACTCTCTGCACAAGAGCAGTACATCCTTGTTCCTGATTGCGACTTCAGGATTCTTCCATTAAACTGTGACAGAATTTAAAATTCAAGCTCCTTATCTTGCAATTAGGAATGTCTGTTCTGTAATCAAGCAGTCAAAGGAAAGGATGTGTGTGCAAGCACGGGCAAGAGGGAAGGATGGATTTCTGACTCTTATGTTCATCTATCACGCCAGGTACACGTTAGTTTACTTCAAGTGAGCTGACATTTGGGTGCAGCATTCTTCCGTCAATAAAACGATATTCTGCTTTAATGTTTCACTGTATTTCAGAATGAATTTATCTTCACAGATTTTCTTAAAATGCATGATTTCTTGTAATATGATTTTTGATGGGGAAGGAGGAGTGGAGGAAATGTCTCTACATCAGATCATATCCACACTACGATACACAGTTGGCAGGTTGTCCCATCTGGCATGCATTCGCGTATAAGATGGATAATTTGTCACTCTGAATCCTTTGATTTGTGAAAAGGCCAAAATCATCTCTGGAAAGATATTTTGCGGCTAATGATACAGGAGGTGTGGGGGAGACTGTTCTTTGAAGGCTACAAAGGCCACAATCTGAGGAGAAATAATTGGGTCTTGGCTCTTCTATTAAGTAACAGAGATTGAAAACTACAAAAATCTCTTAAGAGCAAAACATGACTTACAACAATCATATGGAAGAAGGAATTGCCCACCACTTTGCAAAATTTGATTTTGGAGGGGTGAGGGTGAGATTGGGGAACTTTAATTTGCTCTTGGCAAACAGACTGAATGCTTAATTAAACTGAACAAATGTACATTTTTGTACATTAAGGGAACAATGTTGACAGAAGTTTGGCTTAAAAAACAGTGAAAGAGGATAAAAAGATGGATTAATGAAATTGAAATCAAATATCAAAAAGAGATAAAAAATAAACTGGCTAGCATTCAAGACACAATTTTCAAGTTTTTAAGGCCACTACATTTGCCCCAAGGAACTGGAACAGATAAATCTGTTGATCTATAGTACCTGAAAGATATTTGCCTTCCTGCAATGTCTGACTTTGGACCATAAGAGATTTACGTGCTTCTATAGCTACCGAGGAAGGCTGCAAGCACTGCTACACAGTGGCTGAAACAGAGCTGTCTCTGGCCTGAGAAAAAAAGTCAGCATGTATTTTTATAACATGAACTTATTCTGTATTTACAGAAAGCTTGTCAAGTACCTCTATTCAGCATCACGGGCTTTGTGAATTTATGGGTATCCAACATTTTTGCTTACAAAATATTTACATGAGTATGTACATGCCCAGAAGACATTGGCAGTTTTCACTGAGAGTTGGGAATCTTATTTTGTAATTTTGCAGGATATAAAATAGTCCAGCACGTGGGAAGGGAAAACGGCTGTTTTGCAAATGATTTATTGTGGAAGGACAATTTCAGAATGAAGTCTGGGCTACAGGAGAAATCATTTTCTGTTACATTTAAACAGGCAATGCATTTCAACATGCAGGCTGCCAGCATAACACATTTAGCCATAGCTTAGTACAAAAATCTCTGTCATAAACTACAAACTCATGTATCCCTGATCTGAAATGCACACAAGTATTACTACAAAAGCTCCAGGAGGTTATCTCAGTCCACCTTCTCCTAATTGAAAGTAGGTTTGTTCTCAGCAGTAGGAGTTACATTTTTATTTATTTTAATTTCATGTTACAAAGTGACAGAGCTTCTGTCACTTCCTTGGGACAGACTTGCATATCTTAATGTAGTTCACTGTTGAACAGTTTTTCCTAATAACGTGCCTAATCTTCCTTTTCCTTATTTTCATCCTATTACTTTTAATTGTATCTCTACACCACACACAACATGTTCCATTCTATCTTTGGTTATTAGCTTCCCTTTGCCAGCAATTAATTATTGCTTAGGCCATGTATTGAGTCAAAGTTTTAATCTCTTACCTATTCCCACATAGTAATACCTCTAACCTCATAATCGTTTTCATACAAATGTATCTGAACCGTAAAATAAAGAGCAATAAGAGAATTCGACAGGAACTTTGAAAAAGCAAGATGCCTGAATTCCAAACTTATATTCCATTGATGCTATGTCCAGGAATTCCCCCTTGCTGAGATATCTGTACACCCAGCTCAAACTGTACTCATGAGCCAGACCATGTTGCAGATCGATGCCTAATTAAAACTATCATCATTTCTCCTTAGATTTTTCCTGAATACTCTGCATTTCAAACCAGCTTATATTTTTCAGTTCTAACTTCATTTTATTAGTTTCTGGCTATACAATTAATGGTCTTTCCCTGCCCTCCTCTATTAACATTTTGTCTCCAGTTGGCACTCAGAACACTCGCTATTTAGTATCATTGAGAAATTTTTAGTGCCATTTTACTCCTTCATCCATATAACTAATGAGGATGTTAAATAAAACCAAGATTATAGCATACCCCCGTGATGTTCTTCAATACAACTCCTCCTGGTTTGAACTATTATTTGGAATTTATTATCACAGACTATTTCAAACCAAACAGGTCTGAGTTAATTTTTCAAATTACATGTCTTACGGCCAGTGTCAGACCTCAGGACAAATTGTGTGTACTGATACAACAATGACAAAACTTAATTTATCATGAATTACGAGATAAGAGATAAAAATCTCATTAAACAATGTGTAAGACAACAGTGAAAACAAGGCATGTGGATACCCTCAGAGATTCAGATGACTGCCAGTTTGGAGAACGATGAAAAGAAAAAGAAGCACATTTATACTCCACTGAAAAAAGCCCTAACAGCTTTTAAGCATTCAATCTCATGACCTCATGTTTTTTCCCCCGTATCCTAGAACACCTCCATGCCCCCTTCCCCTCCTTGTGTTCCCCAATAATCTAAACTACTAAAATGCAGTTCATTAGAGCATGGTGCTAATAATGCCAAGGCTGTGGGTTCAATCCCTGTGTGGGCCATTCGCTTAAGCGTTGGGCTCAGTGATTCTTGGTCCCTTCCAGCTAAGAATATTCTATGAAATCAAAAGAACTCCTCCTGTGAAATTACATGGCAGGTAGGTGACAGCCTGGCTGCCAAGTTCTAGCTCACCAGCACATGCAGTTTCCTTCGTGGAACAACCGTGGCAAAGCAGAGATGGAATAAGGACCGTTAAGTGTTTAGTAGGCACGAAAGCCGAACTACCAGAAAGCCACACAAGTTAGTTCCACATTGGCTAAGACTTAATGTGCCATGGGCCTTTTCAATATTCATAGGTTATTTCCAACCTTCTCACAAACCAGTTGGGTATGAAGGGGGAAATCCCATTTTCCTCTTCCCACCCTCAAAGGAGCTGCAAGGGAAGAAAAGATGCCTTATGCAAGGGAAGAAAAGATGCCTTAAAAGTCACTTGCATCTTCCACTAACTTGTAACACAAACCCCTCTGTGTACTTCCAATCACATTTCCATTTCATTTTGCTTTTGGTGGAAAGAAAAGGCGGAAGTGAGGCAAACTGTTTAGTTATGCTGGTTATAAATTGTGGTATCTGTGCAGAAAAATAAAACATGAGAAATGGAGGCAAAACCTGAAGAGTAAAAAACCCCTAACAAACACCTAATAAAATTCACATCCATGCTCTGTACATGTGTTATATATAGTTTTTACTGGTGCCAGGCTTGAGCATTGGGCACCTATTCTCTCAGGTACTGGTACAAAGCAGAAGGTTCTGACCTTGGCTTCTTGACATTCTGGGATAATAAAACCAATAATTTCTGTATGGCAGATGCTTTTGTATAAGCTCTCCTATCAAGTTCTAATGAGTCATCATGAACTAAAGTCCTCAATTTAAAGGAGAATTAGGCCACAGCACATTTGGTGTCTGTAGAGTGAGATGTCCTATAATGAGACCTCTGAATGCAGAGAGTTCAAATATGTTTTCATTCAACCAGCTTTATTACATTATTTTTTCTCTTTCACAAGTTTAAACTCAGAGTTGTGCTTTAGATTCCCAAATTTGTAGGAAGGCTTAGCCATTTTGAACTGAAAAGCCCATCAATCTGCAATTCCCATGTGGCTGGAGCAAAATCTTGTTTATTGTGCATTACCTGGCAGATCCTTGATCAAGGACAACTGAAAACCAGTTTATATTATATTGAATTTTTTTCAGATCTTCCCATTAGATAAACTATCATCACAAACTGTTATTAAGAAACATGAGAACCTTGATGTTCAAAGGCACTATACAAATGCTGCTGTGAAATACATACTTCTCTATTTTGCATTTTATGGTTCCCCCATAGTATTTCCAATTTAAGGGGTAAAAATCCTGAAATCTGAGTTTCTAACTCAGACACTTCAACTTCTTTGTCAGTAGTAAGCATTAAATATTAATTATATCTTGTCTACATACTCTGCTTAATCTAATAATTTAGCACTGTATTTCTCATTATAGTAAATTCTGTGTAAAAAGATAAGCTGTTACTAATTTCAATAAATTTCCCTCCAAATTCTGACTCATCTATACCTTTCCATGGAAAGGGATTAAGAAATTTATCAAGATGCTTAAATACAGATATTACATTACTTCTATTGTTTATAAGCAGACTTAATGACATAAGGAAATACTCCACCTCAATCATATTCAAGAATCCTTTCCTCCAAGCTCCTACTTCACTCTACTCTCCCTCTCACTTAAACAACTGTTTCATTCCCCTGCATATGTATTCAGATGTTCCTGTTTCTTATAAACCACTTTGCTGCACTTTCTAAAACTAATAAACATAGTAAATAAATTGTTCTAATATCGGTAGGCAAATAGGCTGACTGCTGGAACAGTCCATATACTGAGCTGCACCCTGAGGAAGAGGAACAAGTAGAACTAATCAGAGATGCTATGTAAAAGAAGAGTTATAACTGATGGTCCTAAAATTTATCTCTTCCTGAATTTCATGACTTAATAACACACTCCTTTTAAGAGAAATTAAATGATTCCTATTAAACTGTCCACAACAGTTGGACACTCACTTGATCTGAATTTTTAAAGCTACTACTAATACTTCCATGAAGACTTTAGCTTCTCGTTTGATAACTCATTTTACTAATTCTCTTTTCTCTTTTAGGTAATTCCAGAAAAGGAAGCTAATTCCCATTGGTAACAAAACAAGCGAATCAAACCTAACATCTTAGATTAATATAATTCTACACACATATTCAGATCCTTTAAATTTTGAGTGAGCTGATCAAAAAAACTACATTGATCAAGTGAACTCGTTCTAAAGGAAAACAATCAGATGTTTGAATAGACTAAGGAGATGTTAATTCAACTTGCTATTCAAATAAAGTCAATACAACTGAAAGCAGTTCAATAATATAATTGTTTTCAGTCAGCACCTTTTTTATCCCTAAATACTTCAACAGTGATCCCTCACCCTCTTCCAACACAAACACTGGACAAAGTCATCTGGAATATGGCACTGGATTTACTTTGAACCCATTAAGATTAGACAGCATTGAAAGCTTACATGAAGATGCAAGAGAAAAGACAACTGGTGGGAAAAAAAAAACCCCTCTCTGTGAAAGGGCTATGCATGCTGCACTACTTGCCATTTTAGCTAAAGAAAAGGCAATAATCAAATAACAGCATACTAAAGGCCACAATTAAATGATATTTACTTGATAGGGTAGATTTGGAGAGATCCACATACTACAATGCAAGGCTAGACAGCAATGTATATCATCAAATAGAAGAAAGTTGTAGCTAACTTATCACATTCTGCTTTTCCCCATTTTACAAAGAACATACTTCTTCCCCATCAACAGGCCATCAGCATACGATATGAGCAACCAACCATAAGCAAATCAGGTAGATAATCCAACCAATATTCATGTACGTGCTGTGTGAGAGAAATCTTTCTTCCAGTAACACAAATGCTGATCTTGCAGCTGATCGAGGAAATGAAGTCCACTACCCAAACACCTCTGATCTTCTCCTTATCCAGCAGAAAACCAACAAGCCTGACTTAAATTATGGCAATTGCTATATACACAGTATACACGGTTAGCAAGTTGAAGCACTTCTAAGAACAAGTCTAATCTTGTGGAGAGAAAGATCATTTGACAGCAGGAACTGCGAACACTTCTACTACACATATACACTGAAGGGGTGAGTATCAGACATCTGCAGGTAGAGGAGACAGGGGAGAACAGCGGGCAGAGAGATGGAAAAGGAAAATGAACACATACTATGCTGGGTTTTCCTCCTGCTTAGCAAAACTCTTACAAAGAACAACTGTCTCAACATATACCATGGCGCTAACTCCTGTCCTACTTGTAATCAAAACCCCTCGTATGGTGTTCTGCTAAAAGGCCAAGACTTGACACAGGATCAGATGAAATCAATTTAGCTAGTCCGAGACAAAATAGATTAAGGAACATTCTCGAGAGTTGGTAAACTCAATGGCAAGCAACTGTTCAAAATTTCAGAAGCAGCAAAAATACTAAAACTGAAAGGCATGATGAAGACTTACTAGCTTCCTAAGAGGCTAAGAGATGCAAGCACATCATCCCAACTATCCAAAAATTGTAGCAGTTTTATCTTGCTTCTGCATTTTTCATTTATAGAGGAAGGGTTGGAGTATATAGTAATCTAAATATATTGACGTATTGAACTAAATCAGGCTACCTTTTGGATAATGCGTATATTTTCAAACAAATTTCATCTTCCTAGACATAAAAGAAAGGTAACATACCCTGATTATGACAATGCATGACCACTTTTTTGAGTTCTTCACATATAAAATATTGAGCAAATTGAATACACAAAAATAAAGTTACCATTATTAAATTTAAAGATCTTAATCCAAATGTGTCAAATCCACATACACAACTGCTCTTAGCAGACTGGCCTTTTAGACACAAAACCAAAATTCCACTCAAAGCTAGGAAGAGAAGCTCAAAGTCAGTGTTTTGCTTGGCAAAATAATTCTGTCCAACCAGCTGATGTGCAATCTGCAGAAAAATATTTTTCCAAACTCCCTCTAGTGGTTCATCTGTAGGTGAAATTTTCAAAATCAAAAGATGGAAATGGTTCTTAGAATGTGAAGTGGCTTTGCTGATCTACCTGAGAAGGGCTGTGAATTAAAAAAAACTATTCTTCCAGTCTGCCTACACCAAGAAAATCTGTTCAGTCATGTCATGCAACAAAAATGTAAACCTGTGGCTAATATATTTTCTCATCTTAAAAAAAAGAAAAAAAAAAAAAAAAAAAGAGAAAAAAAGGGTTATTACNAGAGAGAAAAAAAGGTGTTTCTTTGGGCATAGTGTTTAAGCAGGCACAGTGTTTCAAGTATGTCACTCCTTTTGCTTACTGATACTGTTTGGAAGGAAGAGAAGCATGGAAACGTACATCTCAGAAGCCACCACTGCTCCTGTCATCACACAGCTCTCCTCCTTTAGAGCTTTTTCCTCAGTCTCAAGTGCCCTATACAGTAACAAACATTCTGCTCTCCTTCCCTTAGGAAATGAAAGGAACGGCTGGAACCTGCTCAACTTGATGAGGTTGTAAAAGACAACTTCTACATTATTCTGAAGCTAAATATCATGACAGTTAACCAACTTCAGCCTACCCTTTAAAAAGTACAACTAAAGGTTAGTCACTTGCTAAAAACTACATTACATAATAAATCATTAATAGCTATTGCTTCACATAAGCATTGCCTGTTAAATTACTTCAATGAGCTTTTATATATTAACAGTAATTTTCTAATCTTGCTTATCTTAAGTAAAAAAACAAAACAAAACAAACAATCTATGGCATTTAAGGAAAAACCAGTTTAAAATACAGAGTCATTCTGATATATTTAAGTTTTATTAAGACAATTTCTTAAGAGGATGGAAAACAAAAGGGTATTTAAACTATGGACAAAGTGTCCTCTTCTTACCATGACCTGGGACAGATACTGGATTAGCACCGGTCTGTACTAGATATGAGCCGGCAGTATAGTCCTCATCTGTATCAGAGTCCTGAACTGGCTGGCTGGCATTATTACTTAATAACCACCTCTGGTTGTCATGGAGATTGGGTGATGGAGGAGGGGAGTGTAAATGTTCAGTAACTGATGGACTAGATGAGGAGGATGGCATGGGAGGACCTATAAAAAAAATAAAAAGAATTTAAAATATGGGTCAAGATATCATATGAAAAACAAATTACTTATTTCTTGTATTACCAAAAGGGGAATATTGTACTTCAAACAAGAAAAAAAGATGGACAAATAAAATATGTCAATGGCCTGAAATAAACTGGTTGAAGTGCTTTAGAAACCATAACTAAATGACATTACTTGATATTTTAATGAACAGTGCTTATCATACAAGATTGCTTCTTTCAGTAGGACACTCCTGTCTAAAATTTACTAATGAAAGAAAATAATACAGATAAGCAGGCACAGAGACAGAGAAACAGGACCAGTTTCCCAAGCTCACATAAACTCACCGCTGTATATTTCTACCACAGGAATTATTCTGACAGAAACTTTAGTTTTCAGCAGTGTTTCTCAGACACTTATGCTATTTAAAACCTATCAAAATGTTTCACCTGTCAAACTTGTGTCCATCTGCACAAGTTGTTTTAAAACATGCATACAATGACTACATCTCATTTCTGCATCTTGAAAGTATCTTAAAGTCATCAGGGAGGAAGACAGATTTATATAAAGCCTTAGGATATCATAACAATGCATTTAGTCCTTCAATGAAACAATAATCAGGCCAGAATGCAGCAGATAAAGAGTTACCTAATCCACCCTGTGAATATATGGGTTCTTTATAGTCTTTAGTGAGCACAGATCTTACTCAAAGTAAGACTGCTAGACTACTTTTGAATAAAGAGTTACGTTGCCTGTAGGTGGGGAATGTACCAGAATATGAAGAAGCTTTATTACATAATTTATGTTAAAACCAAAATTAGATTAACCTGCATGGTTATCATTCATAACTATAAATTTAAATTTAAATTAGAGGAAAAGGGGCTTTTTTTCATCATGTAATGATTTGGTTTTATGGTACTTAGCTGTATAGTTATGCTGGAGAGGTGCTGTGCTTCTCAATGTTAAGTTTAATACAATAAATCATACTGGCACCAGTAGCTTGAATCACCTTCCCTCCACCTCCCTTGTACACTGCTAGACTCATGCCAATTATTATTTTTTTTCTTTCATATTCAGTTTATCCCATCATATAGTATCTTAAATATCTCTATAACATGTTGCTAAGTCCTAACCAATTGGCTTCCCTGGGAAGAAATCTGACAGCCTCACCACAAACTATTTACTTAATGCTTCCACATACCATGTACCCCTTCTTGTAGAGAACAGCACAATGCATATTATAATTTAAGATGCAGGCTTGGTCCTGGAAGGAAAGTCAGTACTTACTATTAGTCAAGTAACTCCTGTGTAAAACCCAAGGTTCACAATCAGGTAAATAACAAGGATGGGGGAACAACATTTTACAGGGCTCAACTTGTGAATTTAGAAGTAGAGAGCGGGCAGATTTTCTAGTTCGAGATAAAATGCCAGCAAATTTTCTTGCTACACCTTTATTTTTCACATTGCTTGCTTCAGTAACCTGAATTTGTGGTTATTTCTTGATGGAATATTTAATACATTATTTATGATATACTCAAACTGATTTAGGTAGCCATTATATTTCATTTTTTGAATAGTTAAAAAAAAGAAAGTAGGGGTTTTTGTAATACTTATTTAATCTTGGAACAAATCTCCTTTACTTGCTTTTGACCTCTCTTACTAGAGAGGAGAGCTATAGTAACACGTTCCAGATGTGTATGTACTGTCTGAAGCAAATCAGTATCTTAGTAGTATCTTTGGACTTTATACCCAACACTTTTCAATATGCTTCCTTTCTCCTTCTCAATTTACACTCATTAACTTCCAGGCATAACAGAGCCTTGATTGCACAAATCATAATCATACAAAAAATACCATGTTGCCTGAAAACGTGTCATGGCCGAGGTTCCTTAACTGTTTTGTAAATTCCCTCATTTACTCAAATCTATTAATTGTCTCAGTGCTACATGGCTCGTTGATGCTGCACTGCACTGATGAGTAGCCACCCGGAACATGCATCACTGGGGTGCCCTGGCCTACTGAATTTCTGGTTCAGAAAACACCACGTGTTGGGTGCGGGGTGGAAGCGCGAGGATATTAGCAAAGCTCCCATTACCACACTCAGCAGGGACAGATCTCTGCTACTGCAAAAATCAGTTGATTAGGGCTGTAACACCACCAGGAAATTATGCAACTTTTTATAAATAAACCTAATTCTGGCAGGCAGGTCTTACAATCATAGAATCATTTAAGTTGGAAAAGAACTTTAGGATCATTGAGTGCAACCTTTAACTCAGCATTGCCAAGCCCACCACTAAACCATGTCCCTAAGCTCCACATCTACATGTCTGTTAAACAGCTCCAGGAACAGAGACTCAACCACTTCCCTGGGCAGCCCGTTCCAAGTTTTGCTTACCCTTTCAATGAAGAAATTTTTCCTAATATTCAAGCTAGACCTTCCTGAAACACTTCTAGCTCATGTTCAGCTGTCNACTGCACTGATGAGTAGCCACCCGGAACATGCATCACTGGGGTGCCCTGGCCTACTGAATTTCTGGTTCAGAAAACACCACGTGTTGGGTGCGGGGTGGAAGCGCGAGGATATTAGCAAAGCTCCCATTACCACACTCAGCAGGGACAGATCTCTGCTACTGCAAAAATCAGTTGATTAGGGCTGTAACACCACCAGGAAATTATGCAACTTTTTATAAATAAACCTAATTCTGGCAGGCAGGTCTTACAATCATAGAATCATTTAAGTTGGAAAAGAACTTTAGGATCATTGAGTGCAACCTTTAACTCAGCATTGCCAAGCCCACCACTAAACCATGTCCCTAAGCGCCACATCTACATGTCTGTTAAACATCTCCAGGAACAGAGACTCAACCACTTCCCTGGGCAGCCCGTTCCAAGTTTTGCTTACCCTTTCAATGAAGAAATTTTTCCTAATATTCAAGCTAGACCTTCCTGAAACACTTCTAGCTCATGTTCAGCTGTCTGTCGACCAGCATCTCCAGGTCCTTTTCAGCCACTCTTCTCCCAGCCTGTAGCATTGCATGGAGTTGTGACCCAAATGCAGGACCCAGCACTTGGCCTTGTTGAACCTCAGACAACTGGCCTTAGCTCATTGATCCAGCCTGTCCAGATCCCTCTGTGGAACCTTCTCCCTCCCAGCAGACCAACATTCCTCCCTGACTTGGTGTTGTCTGTGAGCTGACCGAGGGCACACTCGATCTCCTCCAGATCATTGATAAAAAATTTAAACAGGCCTAGCCCCAGTACCAAGCCCTGGGGAACTCCACTACTGACCAGCCACCAGCTGGATGCAATTCCGTTCACCACCACCTCTCTGGTCCTGCCCATCCAGCCAGGTTTTTATACCAGCAAAGAGTTCACCTGTCCATACCATGGGAAGCCAGTTTCTCCAGGAGAATGTTGTGGGAGAAAGTGTCAAGAACTTTACTTAAGTCTCGGTAGACAACATCCACTGCCTCTGCCTCATCCACTAAGTGGGTCACTTTGTCACAGAAGGAGACCAGGCTGGTCAAGCAGAACCTGCCTTTTGTAAACCCTTGCTGGCTGGGCCTGATCCCTCATTTGTCCTGTACATGTTGCATGATGGCACTCAAGATGATCTGCTCCATGACCTTCCCCGGCACTGAGGTCAGGCTTACAGGTCTGGAGCTCCCTACATCCTCCTTCTGGCTCTGCCTGTAGGTGAGTGTCACAATTGCCAACTTCCAGTCGCCTGGGACATCCATGCTTAACCAGGGCTGCTGGTAAATAATTGAAAGTGGCTTGGTGAGCTCTTCTGCCAGGGCCCTCAGTGCCCTTGGGTTGATCCCCAGAGACTTATGGGTGTCTAAGTCGCACAGAAGGTCACTGACTATTTCTTCTCGGATTACAGGGGCTTTATTCTGCTCCCTATCCCACTCTTCCAGCTCAGGGGGCTGGGGACCTTGAGGGCAATTGGTCTTGTTATTAAAGACTGAGGCAAAGAAGGCATTAAGTTACCTCAGAGTCTTCCTCATCCTTGATCACTGTATTTCCCCCCTTCAGCCAAGAAAGGATGGCTACTCTCCTTAGCCCTCTTTTTGTTGCCTTCTTGTCACAAAGTTACATGGTCTGCAGAAAAAAGGGAGCCAGCTACATTATGAGCCAATTTTTCAGAAGAACCCTAGGCCAACCAGCTGGGACACGTATTTCTGTACAACTTCATCCAGCACTGGCAGATTTTTGCAGTGAGCTCCTCTTTGATTCCAAGTGAAAAGAGAGATAGCTATCTATATTGCCATTTATAGAATAAGCTACACATTAAGAAAAAAACTTAACACACTTTCTAGAGGAGTCGTAAATGATGTGCATATTCCTTTCCAATTCTTTTTTTACATGGAATGAAAGGCATTTAAAAATATTTGCCAATATCTCCTATTGAAGTCTTAACGAACTCATTTATAAATCATAAAAATCATTAACTACGACAAAAGCCAATTAGATTGATTATAACACTTTTTCCATACAGCTTAGAGGCACACAACACTAAGAATATTTCATACTAAGAAAACCCACAAAAATACAACCTTTGATTTTCTCCCCATTCTGCTTCTTTTGGTATCCACCTAGCAAAACATTCTGTTGTTCTGCTTTGACTTTCTTGCCCATATTTTAAAAAAGCAAAACTTCTTGTTTTTAATATGCGCACTTGAGTCAACAGTAAGCTATTTTTCACAGGCAAATATACTGGACTTAAGAGTATTTAAATCTCATGTTTTAGGTCAGTTATAAGGAAAAATACACCTTAATTAGTTGGCATTTTCATAATTGAAAAGATATAACTTTAAATAATCTTTATGTACTTCAAAACATTATCTTACATGAAAATGCAAAATAGATTTGCAGAAAAAATAGGCAAACTCCAGTAAGAACAGATTCAATACAGCAACATGTGAGGAGGTGAATACATTTGCTAAGGATATGAGTCCCCAAAGAAAGTAAAACACAAAGAAAACTGGTTGCAAGAAGAACGTTAAAAAGGAAATACACCTGAGCTAATAATGGATTCATTAAATACATATGTACAAGATAATTATGTTAAAAAAAAATTGTAGTGTTCTCTGCCACGATCAGCACTGATCTAAAAGATGGCACAAATTAAAGGCTGGAAGCAGAACTGATGTCATATATGGAAAAGCTCAAAGGGACAAGTATGGTAAGTGCAACCCATGAAAAGATAGCAAATAAACAGTGGGGAAGACTGCAACAATGGACTGGTAGTAATGTACAGGAATTTCTATATTAAGTATTTTAAGGCTTAACTAAGTCTAAGGCTGTGCCTCTGTCAATTGGTGCTGCCTAACACCACAGATATGAGAGCAGGGAAGTGGAGTGGGGCTGCTGCAGAGTGTGGGAAGGACTGGGGGCAGAGCAGGGCAGAGCTGTGCCTTCAACCCCAGAGCCTCAGGCACTTCCACCTGGCCACAACCCACAGTTTACAGTTACCTACAAACTGCCTTCCCTTACAAATAAAAAAAAAAAAAGAAAAAGGAAAAAAAGTAAGCTGCTAATCGCAGCATTTAAGCTTATTTACAAGGTTTTACAAAGAATGAACCCAACAACTACTCAGATTTCATCCTTTATAGGTCATCACATGCTGGAGAAGCACTTTGCTTCCACAGCACCAATGGGTGCCTGGATGAACTACGTCTTCACTAGATGTATTTTGGAGAAAACAGTACTAGACACTTTTGGAACATGGTATTTAGAAGAAAAGTGGGATGGGACGGAAGCAGTAGTAACAATCTCCTGTTGTTGCAGAGTGTGCAGGCTGAAATAGATAACCCAGAGTCTCTGAGGAGCCCTAAACCACATGCACTCACAAAATCTTCCCACCAGATTCAAACTCTTAAAGCAGAGAGATTGTGCTGGCAATGGAACTAAGAAGAAAGAAAAAACCTAGTTTATTTTCTATTCTGATTATAAATCAGATTTTTCTGACTACAATTCATGAAGCAACGAAAACTTTCCTGAGCTGAAACACGATCTTAAAAATGTGTAGTTTTCATTGCTCCATGAATTTCTTTAATGCAGAACGCTTGTTCATATATCTAGGTTGTCCCTAAAAACCTGGCATTATCAATTTACTTCCTCAAGATGCATTGCAAGTTACATACTTTGAAAAAGTAATTTCACTCCAAAAATCTGAAGGGCCATTATTTTCATCTCAATCAGGTTGCATAAATCCTATACTCAACTTACATGCAACTTCTGATGGCTGCTTGAAGCAATACAACACTAGACAGCTCTGTTTAGGCTGCTCAGCTGTAGCAGAACAGTGCATTTTTCTTTTCACAGTCTTGGCAGCCCTCGTCACTGAGACTGAAGAAAAAAATTCCTCTATCTCCATCTCAAATACACAGAAGGAGAGTCTTATTCTGAAGTGGTAAAGAGATTCTTACTGACTTCAGTGTCAGTAAGAAAATAGTATTAAATTACAAATTGCAAAGTAGATATCTCTTTACTAAAATTAATGGGATTTTCGCTGGTGAGTTCATGGAAATGAAGATTTCATGTTATATTAAATGACACTATTGCATCATATAAACCCAAAACCATACCCCATACTGTGGAAAAACATGTTATACATATAATGGATCACTAAGAAAAGCTATATATCTCTGTTTTGAACTTCGCTGCTCATAACAGGACAAGGGAGGTTCCAGGGGGGTTTTTCTGTTTTCATTTTTTTTTTTAAATAAAACAGTTTAAGGATCTTTTAAAACTTGGATGAGACAGGCAGTGGTTTTTGAAGGTCAGAAATAACATGTCTTCTGGCTAAATTAATTAGAAACCAAAACACTTTTAAACATGAAGGACACTTAGAAGCCTTCTGAATCAAGCTGAGATGACTCTTTGCAATCTGTTCTAGGACTTCCCAGTGCGCTGAAAGCTGTACACACTCTTGTTAAAAAGGGCACCTATACCCTCCTAACAAGTT
Source organism: Oreocharis arfaki (assembly GCA_013398015.1). NCBI lineage: Eukaryota > Metazoa > Chordata > Aves > Passeriformes > Paramythiidae > Oreocharis > Oreocharis arfaki. The sequence continues at coordinate 904,435 of VZRR01007339.1, read as the reverse complement.
TACTGATCACATCCCAAAATTTCAATTTCCAGTGTATCACATGTAGATTGACCCAAAAAAGCCCCTAAAAACTCCCAAACCCACACACCTGGTATGTACAACCCTTAACAACTGTATTTTGGGCCTCTTCGTCTCTGCATATAACACAGTAAGTTAGTAATAAGTGAGTTTTAATTTTAAACTGATTTTTCATTACGGATTTCCTGTATGCTCTCCAACCTGTATGACTTGGCATTGGCATTTATCTCTCTGCTGGATCCTGCAGCCTTCTGCAGCCAACCTGCAGTGACAGTTATCTCTTAATTAATACTCTACATGCAAACGGAACTACCAGAAAGTGCTGTTGCATAGCACACAAAGAACAATTACTTATAACCAACACAGTTCTCTTTATCTACTTACACCAGAGTCAACCACTGTAGCTACTGTGAAGATCTCCCCAAGGAAATCTATGCATAGACAGTCTTCTAAATATGTACACACATATAAAAATAAGACTGTATAAATCCATCTATACCGGATGCAGTGAGAAAAACCCTGCAGTGAGAAGAAACTATCTGCCAAGAACTCTTTTAAAAATAAATGCTTTCAAATGCATAGAAATGATGCTTGTGATCTACTGCGAATTTTCCATTTATGTTTTGCTTTATTTGTAAGCATAATGGAAAATTGACCCTCTTACCCTTGAATTAGGAGGCATACTTCTGAAGTTTCAAACCCTTCTGATGTGCCTTCATGTCAGATGCAAACTTTAAACACAAATGACATCTACTTTCCCTAGATTTCCCCCAAAAGTTAGTACTTCCAAACAAAACAGATCTATTATGTTGACATGTATCCTAACTCACGAAGTTGCAACTACTTCTGAGGACTGAGAAAGTTAAAACTTTGCAAGACTATAATCAAAGGACATTGCCTTGAAAAAAAAAGTAATCCATTGGAAAGCAAGAGAAATACTGGCCTGAAATATTGTAATTGTTTTTTTTTTTCCCCTCTTGGAAGTGTAGTATAATAACCAGAGTCTGTAATATAAAACTGGGAATTATCTTCTAAAAAAGAGAAAGATTTCTTAAGAAAAATGGTTATGCCTTAGAACAGACACTCATTTCTGAAGCAAACACTTTATGTTTTGAAGCATTTTGGTTATTTCAAAAAGTTAACAGCTGCTGCTCAACAGATTGTTAATGAAAAGGAGTAGCCTGTTCTTACAGGGGTCAGACTGCATGACCATAACAGCTCCTTCTTCAATCCTGAATTCAGGCAGTGCTCATTGTTGCTTTAAATGGGAGTTTTGTCTGTAAAGAAATTGCAGAATCTGAGCCTTAACTGACAGAGTATCCTAACCGAAGTGCATAGTTCTTACTTCTTTTTTAAAAAAATCTTTACTATTCTTATTTTCAAAAAGGAATCACTTTTAAAATTCAGAGCCAAGTGCACTCCAGAGCCAAAGGTCCACTCACCAAGGCAGAAAGTCCTTAAGCTGAACTAAAACCTCAAGCATCTCTAGCATCCCAGTTTTATTTTTCAGGAGCTATTCTGCTCAACTCCACTGAATCTTATCTCCCCCAATATTAGTTAAAAGTGGGCATGCAAAATACTGGAAGGGAACTGAGAGCTATTTCCAGAAGAGTGAAAATCTTCACTCTTCTACTCAGAAAAGCATTTTAAGTGATAGGTCTCCATATTTTTAGAAAAACATTCCTCTTTTTTGGGGGGTGGGGGCGCAGTTTTGGACAGAAGCAAGCTGAAATCAACGCCAGATTGCAAAATATTCCGATTAACTCCTATCTTCACTTGAGACATAGAAGTTCTCACATGAAAATGTCACCTCTCCATTTAGAGCATCTGCTGGGATTCAGACTCCTCTGCCTTGTGATGGGAGTCTCATACAGCACAGCCAGGACAAGGAGACACCAGCTCAACCACCGACCCAGCTGTACAAGTTGCACACTCACAGTTTTGGCCCAGCCAAGTACCACTCGCAACCAACTTGCAAGCCCTGGCAGCCAGCACACAGTAGCTCGAGCACGGCAGCCAGAAGGCCTCCAAGGGCACGTAGCACTTGGACTGTGCACGCAGGGAAGCTCCTGGGGTCCCCATCTGGGTCCTGTGTAACTTGGCCACAGACCTGGCCCTTCCCTAGCACAGCAGTTGGTGCCTGCTCAAGCGCAGCCAAGTTGTAGAGGTGCACGGTCACTGTGTGCAGGCACACACGCACAGCTGTGCGCCTGTGCAATGCAAAAGGCACCTGTGCATGGCCAATCACTTCTGCCTCAGTCAGAGCCCTACATGGCTGTGCACATCTGCCTGGGCCTGCTGCTTCACTGACCACTACATGGCGGTGGGGAAAGGGCAGGAGAGATCTCTCGGGTAGTGGGAATGTGCAGCCAGTCATTTTCTCTACTCCCTATTCGTCAACTCACACGCGGAACAAACTAAGCATCACACAGTGCTGTGAGAACGAAACCAGCCCTTCTCAAAAAACTGCCAGGATTTTCACGTTCAAAAAACACAAACTATAAACACACCACAGACACAAGCTAAAACCAGGAAAAAAACCTACCAAGTTTTGAGGGTTCTTCTGCATTTCCAGAAATGGAGCCAAGCACCAAAAATGGAGCAGCTGGCATATACTATAATCAACATAGGAAGGAAAACTGCTCTCAGTTTTCTCTTATATTCACTCAGCAATGACGCTGAAGTGTTTACCAAGTTTCCACTCTCAATCGTGACCTTTGTAAAAGACTGCAATTTTTCTGGATGCTGATACTCTTTCAGATGGCAATTCATAAAGAGTAATCACCTATAAAAGTAACCTTTGAAGAAATGCTTCTTTGTTCTTCCTATCCATGACTTTTTATTATTAGAGGTGAAATGGATTGAGACATGTCACATCTGGTTTATCATTCTTCCAACATGACTCAGTAGTAGTCGATACACTTCGTATTTTCACAGTTGCTTTGGGCTAAATTAGGGTGGGGAGAAAATGTCTCTTTGGAATAGGACAGAAAATGCATCTTGAAGAGCACAAGACAGCTTGAAGGTTTTTTTGGAAGGGAGTGGGAGAGAAGCTTCTTAAAGAGGAAATAAACCTTCTGAGAATGATTCACAAATCATTCAGTTTTTAGAATCAGGTAATTTCCCACCCTCGTTCCTCCCACCCCTGTAAGACGCAGTCCAAAGAGGAATGAAATCAAATACTAATTAACTAAATTTGGTTTTCTTAATTCTACTGGGTCCTATATGAGAAAAGCAGCCTAAGCAATGACAGGGATAACAGTTTTGCCTACTTTTGCTACCAGCGTGGCTACTGCCTTGCAGTCTGCCATAAAGGGAACAACATCTTTGAAAAAAAGCATCTAGAGAAGCTCTTAATGACATGAAATTGCTTATGCTTGCAGACCACAGAATATGACTTGTTTTCTCAGAAGGAAACATAGCAATTTAAAGAGATTTCGATAGATGTGAACAAAGAGCAACAAACTGCTGAAAAAGTGTTCTAGAAACCTTACTTACAAAAAAAATCCTATTTCTTATAATTCAGAGGAATCACAGAATATTCTGAGTTAGAAGGAACCCACAAGGATCACCAAGTCTGTCTCAGGTAAATGGCCTGTATGGGGATCAAACCCGTGACCTTGGTGTTGTTAGCACCATGCTCTAACCAATTAGTTCTTTTGGTGTGGTTATTTATACCCCTGCGAGCTGCATTTTTTGGATCATTGCTATTTCAAAAGACCAGGGCTGCAGCATTGCAAAAGAAGAGGAGGAGAAGGAAGAGAAGGAAGGATACAATGGCTGTCACCCTCTTTGCCGGCTTCTGATTGCAAGCTGCCCCAGACACCAGCACATGCTCCCCCACAGGCTCTGCGTGCCTCCCAGCACGGCTCTGCAGGGACCAGCACAATGCCGAGCAGCCATGAGAATGAGCAGAACTACTGCCAGAGCCTTCCATGTGCACTAAAACATCATGCTGCTGCTTCCCTGCCTTCTCCCAATAAACTGAGGCAAACCAATAAAATTTCCCATAACACTAAAGAACCACGCCATGCCTACTGGAGTGCGCATTTAGCAATGAGGAAGGAGAAAGCAGTCCTGCCAATGAAACATCAAACTTGCCTAAGCAGCAGTGAAGTCTTGAAGGGCCTGAAGGTAACACCACTGAAACAGGTATTTTTGCTAGTTCCTTGTTGCTTCATTTTCAAAAGCCCTTCCTGCAGCACTTTCAAGTTTTATTTTTTGTTAGGGCTTTTTTCTGCTACATTAAATGTAGCTCCTTAACAAAGGAATTTTGGGGAGAGGAGGAATTAAATGATTACCAGAAAATTACTGACTGTTGTCTTACACAGTACCACTCGCACAAGCAACAGGACATTTACTGGACATTGATGTCTCATTACATCTAGTATGTAATTTATTTCCCTGCTGGAAGAGAACTTATCAGTTTTGCCCATGTGGAGAAAATGCTTCTACTTTAGAAAGAAATAGACCACCACAGGCAAGAAACTGTAAAGCTTAAATGAAAACCCACTGCACGATCACTGAAGTCAGCTCGCTACCAAAGCCGCTAGGGCAGCAGCGTTGAAATGGGCCAGAGGTGGCATTTCGGGGCCAGATTTTTAACAAAGCCTAATGTCATTGAGGAATTATATAGAAAACCAAGAACAATAAAAACTATAGGCTACTGAGAACTGAGAGAGAGCTGGACTCTTTATTTAGGTATCTCTGGAAATTCAGCATTAAACAAAAAACCCACAGAGTCCATTATTTTTGGCTGAATATATAAGCAATAATGTATTATCTGATGAGAAAATTTTGTGAAGTGCTACAAAGTTGCATATTTTTAGTCACTCTTCCACTGTAAGAAATTATTGCTATCTAAAATAGAATATATTTCGACTCGTTATATAAACCCTTTATTTGATAGCTTTTAATTTTTTAACATTTTATCTGTGTTTACACTTAGCAGAACTGGATAAGTGCTCTAGCAACATGTACAATTTAAAACCATAAATTTTAAATAGGGTTATCCATTCAAGTTCAAAAGAAAACAGACTTAACAGTTCTTTAAAAAATATACAAACCCCTCACATTAGCTTAGGTAGGTCAGAAAATGCTGAACAGAGGTAAAAAAATACCTTTGGCCTCAGACTAAACACAGAAAATTTCAGTCCAAAAGTGCTTTTCATAAAGTTATGAGCTAATGAACAAAAGGGGGTCCTAATAAAGTTTCAAGAAATATGAGCCATAAAATCCAGCAGTAATACCATAATCTTTATTTCTTTGCCAACTTGACCACTTCAGAATAGTAAAAACTGAAACACAGTAAACCACACCAGTTACTGTGAAGAGGTTTCATCTCAAAGAAAATAGAAAAGGCCCAAAAGATTGGGCCAAAATACATATAAGGAAAATTCCAAAACAGAGAAAATACTTGTTTATGCCTGACTGGAGCCAAGGGTAACAAACTCTCTTTACCAAGCTGCTTCCAGCATCCTTGGGCCTTGGCCCAAGGACAAGGGACATGCCAGCTGGGCCATCCATATCTGCCGGCAGGCAGAGGTTATCCATCTCTTTGAAAAGGGATGAAAGGAAATTGTTGTCTGAGCGCTTTGCAAACTCTGAAACAACTGCTTGTCAGCTAAACAGTAGGATTGCCAGCACAAGCTGTACAAGTCTCTGAGTTCCTGAAAAATTATTAATGTTGAAGTAGTCTATTTTCAAGATGCCCCCCTCAGTACCAGTAAAAGCTGCCATATAAAAACCAGTTACTACACAGAAAGCATTTAAAAGAATTGGTCTGGAAGCCCTATCCTATAAAACTAAAATTCCCCATATACTTTATGGCATGTGCTTTCCAAGACTATCCACTCCTTCCCATCAACTTTCATGAATCTCTACTGCCAAAACATACACCAAAGTACTTACTGATAAGAAAAGACAACGAACAAATTTCTTACTTGACTAGGTTTGTTTCCCCTCTGAGAAACACACTTTTTAACAGGTTCTTGGCCAAGGTTACATTTGTATTCACACAATGCCTCTGTTATGAAAAGATGTAATGCAACCAATTATGAGAGCAGCTCCTGAAAAAGCCAACTAATGGCTTGACTTGGTCCACATTCATATCAACACAAAATAACTAATTTTATATGATACTTGATAATGCAGCACTATGTAAGGAAGAGATTACACAGGAACACTTAAAAGATGCTCATTCTGAAAGGATCAGACCTTACAAAATGCAATTTATAAGCACAGAGATAAAAGAAACAGAACTGAAATGGGGTTTACCCATATTTCATTAATTTTGTCCTTTGGCATGTTAATGCCTAACACACATGCAAGTTTTCTGATGCAGTTGCTGTTACTTCACAGAACCTAAATTAGCCTGCTACACTTGAAATGTCATGGTTTCTACATGAGGAGATAAAGACAAAGGAATAGTCTTAGCTCTCTTGCTCAGTTATCTGAGATGCTTTTTTTCGTGTTTTGTTTGTATTTGTTATTTATCTTTGAGATATGGTAGTGGTCCAAGTACTCATTCATTACATGTTTTCTGACACAGTTACCATTCATTATATGTTTCCAAAGCAGCTACAGCCTGCAAAGTCAATTCTTGGTCAGAATCTTTATATACACAAGCAGAAAACAAATCACAGGATACTTCAAAGTCAGATCCTGTGACTAGAGGAGGGTGTTAACTAATGCAGTTTAATACAAAGCCCTCTGCCACACTGATGTTAAGATTATGTGTGCTGAGGAGAGCAGGCAGTGATATCAAGAACCATACACAAATTTCTTCTGAATAAAAATGATGCATCATCCCGTAACATTCATCAGCCTATACAAACTCTCAGGAATCCAACTTTCACTGCAAGTGTCTTTTTGGATCTATTTATTTCAGAAGATGTGGTATGAACGACAGCATAATAAGTTTTACTACGTTTTAGGCATAAATGACTCATACATCATTCCATTTGAAAGAAAAAAATCCTCACATGCAATACGATATGTTACCGCAGCTGCTCCATGGGAATAACAACATATCCATTTGGAAGGCAAATGCATTTATGAAAATGCCTGATTAGCAGAAAAAGCAGAAAACAATTCATTATAAACAATAATACATAACTGCTTTATTTGACATTTTTATGGTTACAGTCTCTTTTCATGGAATCTATTGGATTAAAATGCATTCAGCTCTTCCCCTCCAACCCCCTATACACCCCCAGCTCAAAATAGTCTTCATTGATGTTATCCATAAAAACAAAACAAAATAACAGCCTTTGAAGGAGGGACTGTCATGCGAGTTAAATGTAAAGTTACTGGACAGAGTGCACCAAATCATCTTCTTACTTCAGGCATCTCCTATCAGGATTCCCAGTTTGAGGGCAGAAATGCATGTTCTCTCTCCTATTTGCTTTGCAAAATACTGTACTTTTATCTTGCATGCCTCCTATGCCCCGCAAAGGTTATGAACTGAATGCTGCGAAGCCGGCAGGCAACGAACCCCTGAGAACTGCACAACATATGTGAAGTCAGGGCAGTGCCACCTACATCTGTGACCCCCTAGAGACAAGGCTTCCCAATGTCTTGGCCTTCCCTTTTACAACCAAGAAAATCTCTACATTCTTCCCTCTTACCTTTCCTTAGTCTTTTGTTTAGTTAATGGACGCTCTTTTTATTTTGCCTCACATCACAATTAAAAAGTTTCAGACACCTTTTCTGTTACAATTTCATTAATTTAGTCCACTAAAATTCCACTAAAAAATTATCAAGACAAGAACACGTCAGTGTGTTGATGGGAGCACTGGTTAATGAATTATGCCATTTAATGTAAACCTCTGGCATACTAAAATAATCTTAGAAATTATTTACAGCACTTTGGGACACGGAATAACAAAGACACAGGCAATACTGGTAATGTCACTGCTTAGTTTTCATCAAAGCAAACTCAAGACGCGTTTAAAAACCAATGGCCTAAGGAGAGACAGTTGGGAAGTTCTTATGGACTGTCCCACAACCACTCACCAATATGAACTGCAGACTCTTCAACACAAGAAGGCACCCAGAACTACCTTTATTCCCACCTACTACTGAAGAGGCATCCCAGATGGTCTCCCCAACTTTTGGGCCGTGTAATGGAGACAAACCAGCAGAAACAGCAGCTAACTAGAGAAAAGACACTTGAATGTTTTGCTTGATTCAGGCCAGAGAATTAAGTCTGGGTCTCCTACCTTCCAGGTGAGCGCCCCAGCTAATGAGCCTGCAGCTAATAGCAGAGCAACTTGTTCTCCCTCTTTTTTTCATTAAAATCTCTGAAGAACTGTGTTTAGTTCCTCATCAAGACGAATGCCAAGCCTGCTAAATTTTTCATGACACTGAATTCTTGTTCTCCTGCCAGCTCTAGTTATGTGTGAACATTTCAGACTCCCTCAGGCATTTATTTTACTACAGAGTCCTGAAATACTTAAGTCTATTAAGACCTAAAATAAACAGGCAAAAAGGAGGAATCTGCTAGTTGCTCCTCCAGTCTACATTTTAAGGAGACAGTGCCTACACCAGTGAAGTTTAGAAATTATTCCCAGTGTGAATGATGGTACATTTGGCAACAAACCAATCAAGCCATGTCAGCTACCACAGAGGGGTTCAGCTCCACACCATAGCAGGAGCAGCACTGTCTGCAGGCTGTAAAGATCCAGCCAAATAGGGTGGATCCAGAAAAGCTGGATATACTGAACCCACACACAATGACTGTTCTGCATTACCTCTGGGTTTGTGCCCAACGCAGTCCCTGCCTGCACCCTTGCTGCCAGGAAAGAGGACAGCTGGGAACAGACTATGACTGAAGAATAATTCACACAACTTGGCCTTGGTTACCCTCCTCACCAAATGCCTTTCTAGAGCAGAAAGCGTGCTGGCTGCGAGCTAGGCTGGCCTGCTGCTGTGCGCCGAAGAAGTGGGAGCTTCAGGAAAGGAGGCCAATCATCAAAAGACTTCAGCCAGGCCTTGAAGGGCAGCAGACAACTGACTGAATTAACCACTGGGCTGCAAATCTTTCTACCACATAGGCTGTGAGCTGTGCCTCCCTAAACTCCCTGAAAGAACACTCAGAACAAATTCTCTTCACAAATTATCTGGATTTTAAGTCACCTACTGAAATCATTTTATGGTCACTCCCAGTTTATCTGTGCATTTGGTAGCTGCTCTCTCCATAGGAGGTCTGAAAATAGACCAAGCTTTGCTGTTTGTCTTGAGGTCTCTTATTCCCTACAGAAACTCCAACAGCACTTCCACCCACAATGCTTCATTATTATTGCTATAGTCATCGGTACTACATACTTAGAAAGGAAGTACAAATGGCCAATTTGTGGTCAGAAAATATCAAGCCTGATACCAGATCTGAAGATCATCATTGTTGTCTTTGAGAAACTCCATGCAGGTGTGAAAAAGTATGTATGAGTATACACGGTCTTACGTTGGACATGCTATGTACAAAGAAGGCAATGTTAGTACTAAATCAGCTATCATGAGCTGCCGGTATGCACAAATCTACAGCTCATGCCTGTCCCTGGCATATCCTCAGAAATCTCCCAAAGACCAGACTATCTTCTACACAATGCCTCATTTTCCATACTTAAACTTCCACTTTTCTGCTTTTTTTTCGAGAAAGTACTTTGTGTCTTCTTCCATATCTATTTTGTTTGAAGCAAACTTTACAAGTCCTCTTGTTAAACAGTTTCTCTCCTGCACTTTTTCAAACTATTTTTACATAGATGTTAGTCCTTAGGAGACCAATGCTGAAGATCCCTGTAATGAATTAGATTTAACATGGGTGTAGTATGTCTCCGTAATCCTGGCAGGTGATCCTGCCTGAAAGCACAACCTAAGATGAAATGCCTCAAAGTTTTTTGCCATTCAGACCTGTGAGGGTTTTTTTCCCTCAATACAAAATCTGATAGCAGGATCTGGCCAATGTCCAAGCAAATTGCAGTGCTGATATTCAACTTGTTCCTTGCCCTGCTTCTGATACTCCCAAGATACTTTGCCAAAGAGATCTTTCAGAAGGCAAAAATCAGAGGATTTCTCTACGCATTATGAATACAGCGGGGAGACGTGGGGAATCCTTCCCGAAGGCTGCAATTCTGTAAAGTGCATGTACTTATCGTTAGAAAAGTAGGGTTGGACTAGAACCTGGCAATTCTTTTACACGGTATTTCCTCGTGCTAGTGTGGAATTATGATGGTACTTCAGTTTTCTGGTCTGTCCACAGTAATTTACAAAAGCGAAAGAACAGGAACAAAATCACTATCAAGCAGTTCTATGTAAGTCCTTCATACACAGTTCTCAGTTCTACAGGTAAACTTTTATTTAATCTTTGCCTGCCAAACTGTTTAAATTAAATGCCCATCATGTTAGTTCCATGTATTTCTTGTAATTACCTGGTGATTTTCGTCCCATTTTTTTCTCTCTTCACCTCACCTACTTTCACCTTGACAAACAGAAAACACGCCAATACAAAAACTGTTTCTTCCTATAATTGTCAAAGTCTTTAAGCATAACTGGAAAAATGCTGTAATCCCAGTTACAATGGTTCTCTTTTCTCATTCCTCCAATACGAGCATAGTGGGAGTATCAGCTTGACTGGTGCGTCTGTGATGAATCAGACCTCCTGTCCCTGAACACCCATGGTAAAAGAAAAAGGGAATCAGTCATTTCTCCCACTGAGGACAGACAGGATGCGAAACACAGAGCAGAGTGAAGTTGGAGGATCACAGCTGCCAGTTTTTCCATTGCATGGGACTCCAGAAAGGACCACGAAGCCCATTTCCGTAAGATAAAAACACAAGAACAATCTCTTGCTCTGCCTCCACGGACTGAACGCAGCTTTCCTCAGCAGAGCTTTGCAGTAAAATCATGGCTACGCTTCCACAGATACCTGAGAAGCTTTACTGCTCTTTGCTTCAAGAAGCAAAAGGACCTGCTGTCAAGGATTTCACCTGCAGTATTCTTCTGCCTTGCAGAGTGAGAACCCCACTTAAGAGAGTTAAAAGAGCTCAGAAATTTGACGGGTTCAAAATTTAGGCCTAGTGTGACTAAAACCCATTTCCAAATCCCTAAAATCTGAATATATAATACAAACACTGAGACAGCTTTGTCCAGAGAAATGTTAGATTGTGACCCCAAAAGTACCCTTCAGTCATTTTTTTTACTCAGCTTTGAACGGGAGCTGTGTAATGAGGAATGTCAAATGAATACTCCCCCAAAATGAAATATGACAAAAGCTTCACCCAGAAACCACACATGGTGCTGTCGCACATTTATTATCCACAAGCTAAAATTTGTCTAATGTAATTTAAGATTGATAATTACTGATAGAGGCCATATGTGTTTTTAATAAAAAGAAATTGCCAAACTAAAAATACCGCTTCCTTTCTAAAGGACCATGGTTTCAAATAACATCTCAGATTATATAACTGAAATAACAACTCTATAAATTTTCAGGATTTTAAAAACCTTATTCTCTGTAAATGAAATCTTGCCCTTTCTTCAACTGTTTGCATTATTCTTTCAAACACCAGTAAGGAAAATGAAAACACACAAAATCAAATCAAAACATAATATGTTACTCGCAAATAATAGCAGAAGACTTGCATTTTTTAAATCCAGATTTTAACAACTGATCTGAACTGATTTAATCTATTATTAAAATTATTATTATTAAGTTATTAGGAACAAGGAACTCTGTTATGGTGGGTATAACCCCCAATTTTTCTGTGGATGAAGTAACAAATGGCTGGCACTAGACAGCATTCACCTGAGAGTGCAAACTGAAAAGGGAGAATAGCTGAATTACTAATGATCATCCCTCTCCACAGTGCCTTGCTACTCTAGGTCTCCAATGTGGCTAATGTGCTGCCAAATTCTAATAGAGGTCCCAGAGAAGCTCCAGGGGAATGGCAACCTGCAAACCTGACATCTATGCGCTAGTGAAGTTAATAGAAACTATAATAGCAAAAAGACTAAGTGGGCCCTAAGTGGGGTCTAAGAAGAATCAAATTTCAGTTTTCATTAAGTGAAGTCTTACAAAATTAACCCAATTCTTTGAATAGCTCAAACAAACATGTGAAACCAGTGATCCAGTCAATCAATTTCAAAAAAGCTTTTAACAAGTACTTCTCCAAAGGCTTTTAAAGAAACTAAACACCCATGGCAAAACAGAGGTCTCTGCACAGCAACATGACTGGTTAAGAGACATAACCAGAAATTAGGGCTAAATGGTCAAACTTGCATAGTGAAGGAAGCCTACCAGTGGAATAGCACAGGGATCTGCACTGGGATCTGCTCCTCTTCCCATACCTGTAATTGACCTGGAAAGGTACCTGAGCACTGAAGCAACCAGGTTTGCAGATGATACCAATTTATTCATGGCAGTAAAGATGAGGGCAAGTGTGAAGAATCACAGGACCTTATGAAATTGAGTGACTAGACAATGGAATGGTAAATTAAATTCAGTGTGGATAAGTGTAGAGTGATGCACATGGGAAAAATATAACCTTAACTTCACATGTACAGTGATGGGCTCTGAGCTGAACATTATCGCTCAGGAGTGAGACCTTGAGGTTACAATAAATAGTGCCATCAAAATGTCAGCTCAGTGCTCAGCTGCCAAAAGAAAGCAGCCCAAATATTAGGTATTGTTAGGAGCTGAACAGGAAGCAAAGCAGAGAACACAATTACGCCACTTCGTAGTGTCACTCAGTTCATACACAGACTCTTCTTCCAGTGATACGTTCTGGAGACATGCTTCATCACTGAGCGTTTTGTGTTTCCTTCTACAAAGATCGGAGCAAAACAGAAAGCAGCTTAGAACAGAAGAGTGACCTGTAATTAGGGGGACAAAGACAGCAGTTTTAACACTGTCTGCATCTCCGTTTCACAAGAGTTCTCTGAGACTGTATCCAAAATTCAAGGAGACAGTGTCTTCTATGTACTTGCTGATAAACCATTCAAAAAAAGAGGCTGCCGAATTACACACATACAACCAATGAGCTCTGCTATAAGGCATTGCTATACATCAAAAGCTTAGCTACTGCTACGTGCACAAGCTCTAACCAGTACTTGAAATCCCTGGGAAAGGACAAGTTGGAAGATTTGCCTTCAATCCAGCAGTATATAGCCAGCTAAAAATCACTTTGCTGTGCCATCTTGAAGTGACAAGGTTTAAAGCCTTAAGGGTAAGTACAAGTGCCCACAAAAGGTAAGTAAAAAGAATTTAAAGTAAAAATCTTCAAAGTCTTGTATTACTCCCTGCTCTCTTTTCCTCATTTTCTACCCTATCAGATAGCCTGCTCAAGATGCTGCTGGAACCAGTCTTCTGGTGCTTGACAACAGAAAAACACTTTTACCCACTGAGGTTCTGTAACAGGGAACAACTAAATTAAGTCTAGGCCTTCAGATTTCTAGCTAATCTCTACACATCTCTACTACAACATCTACTTCTTGCTTTTATGAGAAAGGGTTTGCACGTATGCTAATAGACTGATATTACTTGTATCTTTGTCTAATTTCATGAGCCATGAGAATGTTCTGGTTTTCATTTGGATCGTTACAGATCAGACACAAATTCTGTCTGTCAGCACCTATAGTGTACCTTCTACTTACTTGCATAAAATATTGTATATTTACTTCACATATTCCCACTCCTGTGTATAAGAGAAACATACCATCACCACAATCTATAACCAACCTTTACAGTAGCTTTGCCTATCATGTAATAGAATAAATACAGAAAGAGAGAAAATATATTGGAAAAAAACCCCAGAATTGTGATAGTTAGCTATTCCTTAATTTTAAACTCATAAATGTATCAAATATGAACATGAGCATTTTTCAACAAGAAATAAAATTATGCAGGGTACTTAATTAGTTTAAACTGTTCACTAAGAGTTGCTGCTGATGGACTAATAACACATTTAAAACAGACCAAGCTGCAAATTATTTTTTGCCTTTGTTTTAGCCATACATTTCATTAAAAATCCCTTAGTAATTATTTCCATTCAAATGTTATAGTGTTACACTATGAAATAAAGACTTTTTTTTTCTTTTCCTACAGCTGTAATTTTCTACTGTTGAAGCAATTGAAGTTTTTTTCTTTTTTGAAGACACTTTTCAATTTGTGCTGTCCAAGCATGTTCTAAAGACGTGTCATGAAGGACACTCAGCAGGATGTGCTCTGGAAATACAAGTTATCTCAACTAACAAAAAAGCTTCTACAGGAATAAACAGTACGATTTTAATTAAAGTAGAATAAAGAAAGCAAAGTAAATACTAGCTGGTAGCAATGCACTAAAAATTTCAGTCACCACAAGTAAATGAGAGTCAATCAAACTTCTCACAGAAATGCCTTCAGTACTCTTAAGACAAGACATAGAATTGGTGAAGCCACGACAGAATGCAGGCTGAACCCAAGGCAGGCACATCAACTCACTGACTCAAGCTCTGTGTCCATCTATCAGATGAGACAACATTTCAGCAAGACTACAGTTGCTTTTGTCAACCAAAGAAAACCATAATCAGGCAACCGGCCCTTCCCTCTCTCTCTATTCTGCTGCCCACTACAAACGAAGTCATTATCTGTCTCCCGAAGTGAGAGAAGAAACATTAATTAATCACAGAAACCCTTGGATCACTAGATAAATCGTTCTGTTGACCCCATGTTGTTTTCAAAAGGCAGGGCTAAGTTGCTGCAGCTACAGCTGCTGCCTTTGAGCAGTGGCACTAGCACCGGGCAGCTACAAATCACCGGCAGAACAGGTGAGCTGCAAAACTGCAGCCAGCCCTTTAAAAGTCCTAAAGCACCCTGAAACTTTAATTCTGTCATGCATTTAGAAAACACTGAATAAATGAAGTTTTCTAAAAGCCATTCTAATAGATTTCCTCATTACAGGTCTAATTACAAGCTATCTTTAAAATGTACACCTGACAACATCGTGAAAAGCACTTTGCTTTAAAGGTCAGCAGAACTAAAAGAACAATTTTGCTATTTATAGTAACGGGTGAACTTTTCTTATTTGGCTGCTTAAGCAGCCAACCCTTGAGTTTAATGTAATTAGGAAGGGGGATATTCAATTTACAGTATCCACAAGTAATGATAATTACACTGGTTCAAAAAAGCTGTTGGTAAGCATAAGAAACCTTTGTAATTACATCCCGTTTCCAAAATTACTTGAGCACTGTGAACTTGAAGCATTTCAGCAAATGAAGGCCAAGGCACATAAAGGAGAGCTACGGCGCTTTAAAAGCTGCACTGTTTAACATAATGAGCCGCCCGACCGGAGGGAGATGGCAGAACGCGCTCCATAACTCACCCCGACAGCCCACGCCATCTCCTTCCTGCTCACAAACATCCATTAAGAAAAACACAAGCCGGCTCCCTCACTGCCTCCTTCCCATCCTTCGCCAGCATTGCCCAGCTCCTCTCGCAGAGTGGCCTCGGGAGCCAGCCCAGGGAAGTGTGCTGGTCTCCGGGAGCCTGTCTCGGGCTCCGGCTGCGGATCCTGCCACGCTCAGGAGAGCGCTGGCGGTCTGAGCAAGGAAACGTCGCCGTGTCCCCCCCGCCGCCAGCCCCGCGCGTGCCGCAGATTAGCTCGGTCAGCAATCCGCCAGGACAAGGTGAAAAATAAACAAATAACCACGTTCACAGCAGCTGCGGCGATCGCTCTCCGGAAAATTATTCAGGCATTATGAGGGAGATGGTATTAAACGCTGCCACTTGCAGCTTCACGGCTCTCTGCATGCTCACATCAGCCTGGGATGAGCACTTAAGGAGTATCATCAGAGAGCTTGCCCAGCTGAGCATCTTCCATTATGTTTTTGTCTTAAAAGAAGATAGCAGGAACCTCTCTGCCTGACAGGCAAAAGGCTTGTCATAATTCATTAATAACACAGCCTTGCTCAGGTTTCCTTCAATGAAATCAGGCAGGCATCCTATGAAGAAAATGCTGAGCGAACAACAGCTTCTCCAGACACAATGCAATAAACTTGCCAGTACTTGGCACCATTTGGTGTCTGATACAAGGATGACCAACGCTATTCGACAAGACCTGTCAGAGTCCCTTAAGGCTCCTAGTGAAGAAACTCAAAAACCCAAACAGTAATTCCTCAGCAGGATGTGATTCACTGTTTGGAAGCAAAAATTTCATGTTTTAGCTGCAGAGATTAATGTACTGGTCTGCTTTTGCTATGCTCAGGGTAAAGCTGGCAGTTTACTCTGAGAAACTGTTTGCACACAAAGGAAAAAAGAAGTAGAAGAGGTGTGGTAAAAAGCAACAACTACAATATCAGATAACTGCAAAAATTAACAGGACTATCACAAGTCTTCCATCAAATAGCAAATACAGCTGAAGTCAGCTGTAAGGAAAGGAAACAAGCTCAGGCTAACTGTCAAGATAAAGTCATTAGGATGGCATCCAAGTAGAGAGAACAGAAAATTACTTTCTTTTTGCCCTTTGTCTAGTATGCATCCATTCATGTAACACTAAAATGCACCTGTTATATTTGAGTCTTATGTACTTCCTCCTAAGAGATCGGTTACATCATGAAAAAAAATGAAGAAAGGTACACTTACTTGTATTTGATCTACTAGCTTTTCATACACTCATTGCTTCACATGACAAAATAATCTAGTAATACAGTAAGTACATGCCATCCCAGCATACAGCATTTGTTATGATCCAAGTCTTAAACAGCCTTCAGCATAAAAACTAGTACTACAAATTTTATATTTACTATGATAGGGTTTCAGAGTTTGCACTTGATGTTTAAAAGATGCTTTATCATCATGCAACAGAAGCAGTCCAAACATATATAAATTAATTTTGTACAATCAGAAAAAGCAAAGAATGTACTGACAATGGTTAATTAATGATTTTTGAATATCTGTGTCACAAAATCATCTTTTTTGCAATAAAGTAGGCTCAGGTAATTTGCGAACAGCACAATATTATTGCTTCCCTAAGCTCCTTTGTATTTCACTTACGCATGATAATTTATTTTGAGTGCAATATCTGTCATTAAAACTATGGCTTATAAACATTATTAGAAACAGCTCTATTAGTGTGTCTAGAGATCGCTGTATTCGAGCAGAATGCAACCAATTGAACAGAAATCAATAAAGGTATTTAATGATTTCATGAGAAAAATAAGTGACCCTCACACCCTTAATGGATTAATGTCACTTATTTGCAACACATTGCATAATGCTGACAAGGAGCTACTCAAAGCAGTGTCACTTTTCATATGAGTGCCCTAAAACCTTATCAAAGGGAAATTGTGTTTTAATGCTATTTCAGATGTCATTTTTGAGAGGATTTTTACAATCCCATTTCATAAAGCAGAATGCATGATCTGAATTGTTACAAGTAGCTTTTGTCATTGGCACATGTACTAGGTCACTCTGTGAAGTTAGCGGGTGAATGAAATCCTCAGCACAGGAAGAGGGTAACACTTTGAAACATATCTCAAACAACTTGTTTATTGTCAGCTTTCATCTCTCAATACACCTTTACCTATATACCTGAATCTTCCACTAATTGCCACAAGCATGCTTTGCTAGGGAAGGGAAGCTGCTCCTCATGGTCAGTACTACAGCATGAGATAGATGGGTTGCACAGCTCCCCGATATGCTTCTTGGGAATCCAAACAGAGGTGGGAGATAATCTAAATGACAGAATAAATGCCATTAAATAAATGCTTGCCTCTCAGCCACTCAGGCGATCTCTTAAGAACATGCATGTCTGTCTGTCCACCTTCAATACACTGCTTTTGTATCCCATTTTACATCTATTCACTAAAAAGTAACTGTGGGTCACAGAAAACCATTTCACGGTCTCACTCCTTTATTTGCACTTTAACAGACTGAAGACGAAAATATGCAGTATTTACTTGGTATCTCTCCAATGACATTAAAGCTCCTTTTGAGGAAAGAAACAAGTCAAATTCAACATGTCACCATGCACTAAGCAGGCTTTGCCATGACCAGGCTGCCTTTACAATTCCTTTTGAGTAAACACCAACATAACTGGGGAGGAGCTGATGTTTGATTTTCCTGTTCTATCTGCCATATTATTTATCATAATTTTCTGTGCAACATGAAGAAATGAAAATAACTAAAAAAAAGAAAAAAAAAAGAAAAAAAAAAAAGAAATCTTTTTCCTAAAGATAATTTAGTCCTGGCTTTAACACACAGTTTTCACCTGAAGAAACAGGAAAAAATTCTGTTCAGATAAAACGGGGAAGGAAATGCAAAAGCTTTTTCTGACTGACTTGAACGTTTCCTTATTTCTCCCCAAAGGATATAAAAACTACTCCAGTAAATGTAGCATCATAATTGGCTATAATTGACTCCATCCTTCAATTTTTAAGGCAATCTATAAAATATGGATCGTTTTGTCAACTGGGAGACAATTTTGTCACACCACACTGTTTATCTCGTTACAGTGATCTCAGCTGCACTCGATATCATTTGTTACCCCTCAGACTACCTTATTTTGGCTGTAATCCTGCACCTCTCTACATTTAATGCACTGCACACTAGTTAGCTCTAACACCAAACACTTTGAGTGCTACCAAAGGGAATTAATTGCTGAAGATCATTGTCATAGTGGATAACAGCAGCAATGATACAGCAGCAGGTGAAGCCCAAGCAAGCAAGCTCTGTTCCAATCCATCAGCATACTTCATGCTACTCTGTCATTAGTCCATCTCACAACTTACTGCACATGAATCACAAGGGATGGGGGACACAATAAAAATGCAAGAAAACTGCTTTGCTGCTGTTTTTTCTATTACACCTGCTGTTTCACTGAATTTGCAACATTTTAAGGTAAACTTGTAACACCCTGGCCATACAGACTCTTGTGTCATCATGGCAGTTTCGCATCAGACTCTGAGGTCACAACAGTATGGTGACCACTGAATGAGAATGACTGCATCTGGCCATTTCTAATAGCTGAAATACTGCAAATGCCTCACAGAGATATTGGCTTCAAACACAAACTCTGAATGATAGAATTGGCTTTTTTTTCCCCTATGTCTTCCAATAATTATTTTTATTTATATCTCCCTTTATGTGCTGCAACATTTCAACTGAAAACTAAGTAAAAGGACGATAAAAACTAAAACCTAAAAAAAAATCCAAGTAGAAATAACCACAAAACAGCAGCAAATGATTGATAGAAACACTGATGTAATCCTGTCCATAGCAACAGTTTAATTATGAGCATCTTGGCAGTGAGCCTGCTCTATGTGTTGATTTTCCCCAGCAGAGAATGCCATACAATCCATCTTCGTGTTATGTGCTATATGACTACATGGAGAGGCCAATCAAAGGGGAACAAGGAACAGAGAAGTTGTAGTAAATTACTGGGGTGATACAGCAGTAAGTACATTGACCATGAATAATTCCACTACTGAAGATAACCAAGCCTGAGAAAAAGGAGGGGTAGTGAAGAAATACCAGGAGGGTGCTACCCACAACGAAATAGTAGTATATTCCTCAATTACAGTGATCACAGCATACAACATGAATACACCTCTCCAACAAAGGACACGAATTACTGGTACCCAGTTTAAACTGTCCCCTCTCAAACTCTTCTTCCCAGGATCACAGTTGTGTGGAAGAGCAGAGAAGCACCTTGGTGTAGCAGGAAAGCAGGTCGCCCACCAGGGACACAGGGCTCAGAGGCCATGGCTACACGACACACTGTAAAGCAAAGCTTGCCAAAAGCAGCAGATCTGCCGGGCGGAGCAGCTGCTGCCAAGAACCCAGTGGCCATGGGATTTGTGTTTTAAGGGTTTCACTCCAGAACAACACTACAACACAGATAAAGAAGGCACATCAGAGGGGATGCACAACATCATGGCTGAGGTGCAGAGTTCACTCCAGTAAACTAGAGGGCAAGGAAGCAATAGTGGCAATTGGCAGGAACCTTAACAGGAAAAGGCATCAGTGCAGGCTTAGGAGGTTATAAAATAAATGGTGAAATCTGACTGTGACTGTTTCTCAATATACTTGCAGGTAATTTCCAGACAGGAACAAAAAAATATAATAGAATCATATTTCATAATTAACCTTACTTCCAATGTCTATGTTGGAAGGTTTGTTTAAAAAGTCCCAACAAAAATGAACACAACAACATGTATCAGTCTATACACGACTGTAATCTACAGTGCTTATTTATAAATTCTTTTAAAAAGTCCTTAAATCCCATACCTATTTTTTGAAGCAACGTTTAGGACAATGTCTCTGAAGCAGCAGTTTATGATTACACTATCTGGTCTTTACTTTAAGGAAAGGCTCTGGTAATTTTTAAGTGTGTGAACAAAGGTTTTGTGAAATCCTGTTAGGCTATTACATGTGGTAAGAAAACCATCAATCATTTCTGCAGCCGGGTGTCCACATTCACAACTTAACTCAATAAAGACTGTTTTTAGTTTCTATTAAGGTATGAATATTTTATATTTGTAACCACATAAATTAATAAGAATACTCATACATGTATATACATGGATCATAACATGTATATGTTTCTTCGAAGAACAAACCAAAAACCATACAGAAATTTGAAATAATGGCACTCAAAAAATAAGTTCCTAAAGTTCACAGAAATTCCAAGAGACATACTGAAATCAAACACAAATGTTGTTTCGCTCAAAGCTGGGGTTTTTTGGCAGTTGTGCGGCTATTTCCATCTCCAAGACACTGTGGCTGCATCGCACCATGAAAACATACCAGGTTTTTTTAATACCGGGTTTTTTAACGCCCAAATGTATGGGCATGTTCTACCTACTGTGGATTACCTGTCTGAGAAATTCCTTTTAAACAAAGTGTCAGAATCTACACAACTCTGCTGTACCTTCATGAGCTCTTCCTCATTAAAATTTACTTTAAACATGGAAGAAAGGGATTTGTGTGTGTGTGTGTGTCGGTACAACTTAATGTTCAGATCAATACATTATAAAAATCTATTAAATCATGGCACTAAAACTGAATTAGTTATTTAAGCCTTGAAAGCCCAGGTCTTCCAGCTCTGAATTCGGGTCTCATATTTCAGCTCAGAGCACTCAAGAGCTACTCTGGATTTCTAAACAACAATGTACTAGGAGATGTCTGTACCTGATAAAAACTCCTTTTGTGCATCAGTTCAAAAAAGTATCGTAGGATCATTTCTTTACTGTACATTCTCTCACAGCAAACACAACATCTTCCAAAATACCTATGCGACTGTACTGATCGAATGATTACCTGAATAGAACACCCAGCTGATTACATTGAATATTCAGTTAACTTATTTACCCTTCAACAGCTAGAGAATATAACACAAGAGAAACCAGAGGAACTCCTGGTAAAGATGTTTTGTCAAGACATTAATCAAAACTAGAGTAATATGAACAGTTGCATCACTCCTCAGTAAGTTCACCTTGATATTTTCACAAAAAGGTCATTTGAAAAATCTTCAGAAAAAAAATTATAATTGACATATCACTGTGTCATGCCAGGGTTTGTGGGAGTGAGGGAAAGTGAGAGTCTGCTCTCAGGCAGACAGAAATCCATAGCCTGTACTGTGCTTTTGATGCAGGTGTTTTAGTGGCACTTTTTATTTGTGATGAAGAACTTTTAAATACAAGAATGACTGTGCTTTGTAAAAAAGTTTGTATTTGAAAATGCTTAATGGCACCTCTGATACACAGGACATAGAAGTCTTGCAACTAACAAAATAATTCTTAAGTTCCATTGCAAGTGCAAATTAAACAACTACTTTTTTAATGAACCGAGCACTGAAATAATGATTACAGAATACCTGAAAGATCTTAATGACTACTAAATCTGACATTAAAGTTTATGCCCATTTAATCTTTTATTACTTCTGGTGCATTACTTTAGATTAAAGCACACAAATCTGGCTGAAAGTATTTTTGCCCTGTGATCTGTACTATAACTTTTTCCCCCTAATTGAAAACCTAAATAAAAAAAACCCCAAATGAGATGACTACACATCAAATCTCAGAGCAAAGAGGGTGATTTGCCACTTAAGAATTCTTAGCTATCAGAAAAGGCAGCAAACATCATCTAGTTCAGAATAGTTATTTTGGTCAGTCTCCCACTGGGCAGAGAAGCTGAGACAAAAAGCCCTTTGCAGGACATTAAGAAACATTAAGCCTGGAAAAATGCTATTGACAATATTTGCTAAAGTTGGACACACAACTTTCCAGTTATCAAACACAGATCTAGGTAGAAGCAGTGGCTCAAAGTAAAAGGGGCAGTTCAGTGAGAAACAAGGTGCCACTCCACATGAGGAGCTGCGGTGAAATTTGGTGACATTTTATTCCAATAAAACCTGCCCCACAAAAGCAAAAAACCCCCACACAACCAGAAAGCCCTATGCACTAGGAACTCCCAGTGCTTATGTTTCATTCATTGCTGTATCGAAGGCCAATAGGCTCTTTCTCCAAAGTCCCAGAGACCCAACGGAGGCGCAGATGTTTCACTTTCTCTTTGCCGAAGCAGCTGAGAAGGCTTAAAGTTTGTGAGGGTTTCCTGAGTCACTATCACCCACAATAGTATCTGATTACTCTGCCTGAGCTGGTTTTGATTAAAAGGTTGAGAAGCAAGCAGGAGACAACTGTAGTAGCTGACAGATGAACACTGATTCAAAACTAACCTGTAAGACACTTCTCAAACCATGTTAATTAAGTCTGACAGTGAATATGGAGCATCTTACTAGGAATGCACAATGAGTACACAGCCATGGGCTTCACTTATTTCACTTATTTCAGGCATCAAAAAACGACACTTTCCTGTGCAACTTCTGGTTTACAAGATTAATCTTTTAGAATATAAATACACATTAGGTTTATTTTGGCAGAGTGCAGCTCAGATTCTCAATAAAAACCAGTTATTTTGGACCACAACTGTGAAGCTTTTCATATTTACATGCTCTTGAATTAAATATTAAAATGGAGGCGAATGTTCTCAATAGGCAACAATTGTCTGAACTCTCTTTGATCATTTCTACATTACACAGGGCTGTGGCACAAACAGTAAAAAAGGCTGTTTGAGGGAGCCAGTGTATTTCTACAATTCATCACAATGCCAAATGTGCAAGCAGTGCTCTGCATCTTGGGATGAGTTTAACTACCTCACTGCAGTACTGAGCACAGGCTGCTGAAGCACTGGAGTGAGCTCATATGGATGTATTACTTTGGATTTGGGCAGTAGCTTGGATACCTGTACACCAAATTCTTAGTCGATTAATTGGATCTACTCAGAACAGCAATGTGCGGAGAAGCAGCACCAAGGTAGACATGTATCAAGATTTATAAATTAAACTAGCTGAATTAATGATTCTACATTAAAACAGAGAAAATTAATTTAAAAATTCAAACCAGAATAGTGGAATTACGTAGTGTAGTGCAATTATTACAATAAATAAGCATGTAATTTCTTAAAAGAATTGATAATATTAGAAACTTGGACCTTGTATAGGCACTAGCCCCTAAAGGAGAGGGTATCAAAGCTTCGTGTGAACTGAAATTGTGTTCCAGCTAACCAGTGAACATGAAAGGACCAGCTCATCTCCATTATAAAACAAGTACTTAGATTGAGGGTCTCATGCCAATTATGGAAGCCTGCTAAAAATACGTCTGATTAAATAATAAGCTTTCCTTCTTCCCCTTCACAATCAGAGAAGGATAAAATGTTTCTGCTCTCTCCAAGACATTTCATCTTAGTGCATTTAAATTAAAATACAAATTTGAAACACGAACCTCTTGTTTGAAAAAAACATGTCTGCGATGTGCTAGGAAGAAAAGACATTTACAAACTATTTCACTGGGACTGTGCTCAGAAAAAAAATCTGAGTCTGGCCCTGCACATTCCTACACTACTTGATCATACTGTCAAATTGGCAAAATGTTGAAGGAAAAACAGATATCCATTAAAATACCAAAAGAAACAAAACTGAAACAGTATTATACTTAAGCACTGTGCTTGTTGCTAATTCCTAAATTTTAATTATGCTTCTGGAAGTTGGTATATCTGATAAGGTTAGCCATCAATCTTTTTTGCTTCATTAATATCATCAATGGAGCATTAGTATTTTTAAGCCACACATTTATTTGCCAGATACCTATCCACTTGAGAAAGCAAAGAAAGCGTGAGCCTTTCAGCAAGCCTGGTTTACCACACGACCAGACAAGACAATAAAGCTTGAAAAAAATGGATTACTTTCTTTTTCTTCAACAGACTACAAAGCCTGCCTGGTTCTGCTCATTCGTCTCCTTTAGTCCAGCAAGCCAGAACAGAGCAGTTTACTTTCAAGGTCTCATTAGTTTGGATTTACCATCTCAGGTAGAGTGTAGTCAGAAAATATTTTATGTTGGTTTCTGTTGAATGGACTGTAAATGTCTAAAACACAAGTTCTTCAAGGCTTTAACAAATTATTCTTTTAAAAAGTGCAGCTGAAAAGAAAAAATAGCTTTCCAAACTATAAAAGTTGGGCATAAATCTAGGAAAAAGAATGGAAATAAAAAACCTCAAAAGCAGTACTGCCTCACTCATAAGCAGAACAATTCTTCTTCTGTACTGCAGACAGATCTGAGATCTTGTTTTATATATAAACACATCCCATATTCCAGTCAGCTCTTCAACTTCTAATAAAATTTCTTAACACAACAATCAGAATAAAAAATACTGGATAATCAGAGGAAAACTATATTGCTCTCAGAAATCATTAGTGTAATTTCTGTTTTCAGATGTGAGCCTACCTGCTTCACCTTTGCTTACATGCTCAAAGATCTGTTTTGTGCTCACACAGATTATCTCCTTCTAACAAGGTAATTGCAGCTTTGTTCACAAGACTGGGTAACAGTGCATGCTACCTGAGAAAGAGGAGAAAGGAATCCTGGGAGATGTGGGTGTGAGCACAAAGAAAATGAAAAAAATACAGTGAACAAAAATGTAAAAGGAAAAAAAATTATTATTCTAAATCTTTTAACTATGAGTCAGTCCCACATCTTCTTCCATGTGGCCAGATCTCTGTGCCTGTAGGAAACTCCATTTAATTCAGTGGGTTACACAAAGCTGTAGCCATTTGCAGATGTACTGTCTGTATTTCTTCTCTTTCTCTTTGTCAGTGCATTTTGAAAAAACAAAATAAAATGAAAATTTCAACACAAAAGAAAAATCCTCCTGTCCTTCCCTTCCCTTCCCCAAACCCACCACCCCTGCCTGTTTTAAAGCTCAGCACTATGAATTCTCCACTTACTTCCTCAAGCCATTTGCTGAAGATCTGGATTTACAAGGACTAGCAAACCATTTGCAGTACTACGGAAAATTTCTGAACACTGCTCTTGTGAGTAGGTATAGTGAATTTTAAGGATTTTTTATTTTGAAAGCAGTGGTAATTATACAGGATTTAAATACGTTCTGTTGGTCTGTAACCCTTCATTCTGACAGGATCGGCTTTGCTGTGAAGTTCACTGCTTGCTTTACTTTCTCTGGTGAATAAGTACAGCTTAAAGACTGAAGAATAATTTTAATTCACAGAAATTGTATGCATGAGAAAAATGCTGTTAAACAGAACTATTTCATTGTTATTAAAATCCCAGGAGCAATAAGGCATTGCTAACAGGGGGTCTGTTCAAGTAGAAAAGCAGAGACAGAGGACTAGATAGACCTGCTTCCTTTTTGCCTTTTTAATGCCATGTAGCTACCATACCAACTCCTACCAACACAAATGTGAAGATGTGTGTGGCTGAGTTGTTAAAACTGAAAACAAAGGTTCAGGTTAGCTTGATCAGCTCTGCCTACAGCCTTAAATGGAAAAGACACAGATGTGTCTTGTTCAACTGACGAACAAATTCCTTTTTAACAAAGTCAACAAAAAAGCCGCGTATTGAAACAAAGCATGAAACCTACAACTGTAGGCAAAAATAACATACTTTACATTTACTTACCTGTAAATCATTATTTTTAATACTGAACAATATTCTGCAAGGCGGGGGGAAAGAAGTTTCAGCCACGGCTCAGTCTGACACTGGCTCCTGCAGCTCAGGTGCAGGGCAATCCTGGTGGATGCTGCTACACTAAGACTGTTCCCTGAAGCCACAAGAAGCCAGCGGCCTGCTGCCATACCATAAGCCTGTCAGACAATGCCAATACTGGATAAAACAAGGTGACTGTTACTGTAGGCTCAGTAGAACTAAACAAACATTGATGGGCGCTGCTAAAACCTTGAATATGAAATCGCAGCGATACCCTCCTTTCAGAGAGCAGCTTTAGCAGAAATGCCTTCTTCTCTTTTCCCTTTTTTCTTCTTTCAGTAAAACAGAATTCAGATAAATATTCTGACGTGTTATTTTGAAATGCATAGAAAAAGCTTTTGTTTTTAAAGATGTGCATTCCGGTACACAAAAAGAAATCATACAGTGTTATCCTCCTGCTTGTCATTCTCCTCCAAAGTATCAAAATGATTCCCCACGTGGATGCGAACGCACACTGACATAAATTTTGTTTCAACCTTTGAAACTTAGTGTAGTGTGACCTTTCTAAGCACCCATCTAAGTATCACGGTGGAAGACACTCTAACTGACAAATATATGAAATGAATGGATAAGAATCCTCCTTTCCACCTCAGCATTCAGTTGTGGTTTCTGAAGGTAACAAGCAAGTGTGCACCTCTCACATAAAATCACCTTGTTAATCTGCAACAGGCAGGTAAGAAGGGACTGCTTTTTGCTTTGTTACAGTCCAAAACAAAGATGAGAGAAGTGATGCTAAAACTATCTTGCCTGCTTTAAGAACAGACATTTTACTTCAGCTGCATTTACTATAATTTTATATTACTGTACTTAGAGCATTTATAAACCAGAGTAAAAAAAAAGGGGGGAGCAAAATGAAGAGAAAAAACCCAATTATCAAGTTTCAATTATGCAACAACAGTAAATATGCTCCTTTTTTTTTTTCTGAGTACGAATCCATATCTGTGCCAATCAACCCAACATCACATATTCTGAAACAGTATTTTATAAATTTGCAGCTTTAGACAGTATGTATTTTGAAATGCCCCTGTATTAAAAGAATGGCACTGCAATATGCCAAGACAGGAGTATTGCAGTTTGCATCAAACCCCTCTTTCCAGAAGGGATTTAAAAGTCCTGAATGCTATCCTCAAGAGCTCCTTATCTTTGGAGGAGTCACTTCACTCACAAAGCTTTCTGGATGTGCTACAAAGCTGTGCTCTCCAAAGCACTCCTCTGCCATCAGTTTGAAATATCTCAGAAATGCTCCTAGTTGCCTGTTTAAAATACACTGATTCCAAATGTAATCTAATCAACTTTATATGTTATTTTATATAGTTTAAACAAAGAATTTCAAAATTATGCTTGGGAAATGTTTGTAAGGAACTACAGTGAAATTGTTTGGTTGGTTATTTTTAATTGCCAATCATGAAAATTTTGAAGATTTCTATTTTGTCCTGATTTGGAAGGGAAGTATTCCTCCTGAAACATTAAAGCTGTTTTTTCTTTAGTGCTAATCAGAATAGTTGTGCAGATTATTTCTATTGTCTGATAAGCATGAAACAGACTTCAAATAGTAATGAAGAAGGGGAAAATGAGCTGTAGCATAGTCTGCTTAGAATATACCTCAGGCACCCAGTTATATCACAGTTAAGTCACCCGCTTATACACCTGGTAGGACTGCGAGAGCTGTAAGAACTTGCATATGCTTACAACGGAAATTTCTGCACCTCAGTGCAAAACCCCCTACCTTAGGTGCATGAGAACTCACAGAGGTCCAAATTTTCACCAGCAAAACTGCAAGATCTTCCTGAGTTCTGCTACTGAATATCTTAGCGTTATCTTTATCTTACTCTTGCTGAATATATTGCATCTCCAGGCCATTCGCTACCCACAAATGAGACTGACCAAAATCCCTTGAGGCTCTCAAGTCGTAAGAAAGCTCTGACTGCCTGAGGCCATTGGCAGATGCATTGCCCTGAATGCATCTGAGTGGGGTGAAGAGGTTATTGCTTCCAGCTGCTCAATACCCAGGGAGTCTGCAGAGCAGGGGGGACAACACCCCTGAATATCACAACAACACACTCATTTCCTAACCCCCAATGTCAAAATCACAGGCTAAAAAGGCTTTGTTATCGAAAATGCATGAGGGACTGCTTGGACAGTCCAGGTTAGGGAGCAGCTACCTGGGCACTTAGCTGGCACACACAGAGGAAGCCTTGGACAAGCAGCTGGCAGCAGAAACCTCTCACACGGCTCTGCTGCTGCCAGCAGGGCTTGTCTGACTGCAGCCCTCACTGCCAACAACACAGTTCAGCACAATTCCCTGTTCACTCAAATCAGCACCAGGAGAGGAAACACGACCCTTTTTAATTATTAAAAGAAATCCTTTTCCTCCTAATAAAAGCTGTGACACTTAAGACAGTGCTAAATGCAAAATCTGCAGGACCTTAAAAAGACAGAGCACGTCTCTGCCATGCTACGGAGAGCACTGTCAGTGACAGGAGAGAAACTGAGGGTTGGGGCTGCTTGCCTAAGCCTTTGGGAGGATGGAAAACCAAACAGGACACCTAAAGTCAGAAGTCACCTGCAAACGAGTCAGCAAAATAACCTAGATATGCCCCATGTCAAAATCAGAACTATTTTTTTTTATTTTTTCATTTTTGCAAAAATATAAAAATTAATATATGGGTAATCTTCATCAGAATTTAAAAAAAATATTTAGAAACTGGTAAGCACCAAAGTTTATGTTAACAAGCATTACCAGTGTTAAAACAAACTAAAGAATTTCACTTGCACTATTATTCCATGCTTTATTTCTTAAATATGAGATACAAAATCTTTGCAGACAGGCTACAATTATGACCAAGTATCTGTCAAGATCAGAGGCACATAACAATGTTACTATTTAATATCTGCAGTAATTTTTAGTGTGACACTTACCTAAAAACACCATCTGACTTTTCATTACTTTGTTCATGGTATTATGCACAACATGGTCTAGAGACACTACAAAATATCATAAATTCTGTTTCTGTAATGACTGTATACATACAACAGAATAGAAAAGTGAGAAAAAGGCAGAAAAAAAGGGGAAGAAAATAAAATTAAGACATAGCTGTGAAAACTCGATTATACATTCCAACAGAAGGAAAACTCCCAAATTTTCTCACAAATTGATGAGGGAGATGAAATAACATCACAAACACTGTTATATAAACCTAAGGATTATATAAGAGCAGCAGGTATCCATATTATATGAGGCATTCTCTAAACTTACTTGTACTTGAAAATTAGGGTACATTCAGTCAACCATTTGCCATACAGTAAGATAATTTTTTCTCAGTAATTACTTGAAAATATGGCAGCTGGGATTTTAGCAACTGAAATCGTACTTCTGTTCCTGAGAATTATCAGACCAGAAATTCAATGTACTGCTAGAAGACTCCCACACTATCTTTGGGCTGTAATACTGCAGTGGCTAAGGAGTTTTGTCAAAAACAGGCCCATTATTATTTAATTCTCAGAAAATGCAATTTGAAAGATGAAAAGAGGACAAAGAAAGAATAGGGAACACTCACAAAGGTTTGGTAAATATCTTGAAATTTCCTTATAGACATTTTCTACCTGAAAAGCAGATACAGCTTCAAATATTTTGTGATGCTAACACGGAAATGATTGCTAAAATGTGCTTTCAAAAGAAAACACCTTTACAAAACAGGCATCCCTCTAGGCAGCAGCTCCTCTCAACACCTCCAATAATCCTACAGCTCTTGTTCAATAGCCCTTCTCACCTCTGAGCAGGAAGCAAATTGTGAAGTTGAGCGGCACTGTTGTGGGACACTACCTGCTGTGCTATCAGCAGACTTCAACAAATAATTAGAGCTGCCTGCGGCCATCCAGCACTGTAAAGGCTGCCACCAGGTCGTGTCGGTGACACTTGCCACTAGTGACTGCGGCTGAGAAAGGGGCAGCTACGAGAAGTTTCCAGACTGCTGCCCTCTTACCTTGTTCAGAGCATGTTTCTGTCGCACTAGTTAAAATAACAATGGTCCCTAAGGTCCTGCTGACTCTGGTAATGTCACTCTTTTCTACGTCAGTGCCCTTGAATGTGTAGTAGCAACAGTGGGAGCGAAAATGTCTTTACGTAGAAGGAAACAAGTTTTTCTTTCATTACTCTATACGATTTGCACCAGCATCTAAACACTGCATTTATAAACACATACAGAATCTATTGCCAAAGGTCAGGTTATGACTCTTAATGAGCATGAAGTTGCTGAGCCCTCTAGGGCAGGATTCCTTCAAAGGAGCCATTCAAGTCTGCTGTGCCCAGAACACTGGACCTAATTCACTCCTAGCCTTAAGTTTAAGCATATTTTGAAGTCCTGTGAATTTAATTTCACCCACCTGCTGCCAGATTAGGGAATTTAATGACTTGAGCACTACAGCAGATCTAGAGAACAACTCTGGAAATAAATTTTCAGCATGGGTAAAGGTTCTAGTAAGACTCCTATAAAATTTTTGTATTATGTCCAGTGTCAACATTGACAGCACATGAGAGGGAAGGAAAAAAGCAGAATCACACACAATTTTATGATAACAACTGCTGATGTTTGTTTTCTCTATTTTCTGGCCTCAACTTTTTATTTTCTTCAAAATAGCTGACATCTGAACCTGTCTTTCACAATTTCAGATATAAAATTTTCTCTCAGGTCTCTTTGACAAGGATATTCCTCTATTCAACTTATTTTAGCTTACTCAGAAAAATCATCTCACCTACTTGAATTTTCCTGTGAATTTCCAAAATAAGCTACTCACTGAATTTAAACAAAGCAGAGTATCTGTCATCAGAATAAATTCAATTAATTCAAATAGAAAATAATTTTTTAAAAAAGAGGTCAAATTATCAGTTATACACAAGAAAATGTCTTCTTTTGTGTACAGAAATAGTCAAATTTTGGCCGAACTTGAGAAAACAGAATGAAAAGTTAATGCTAGTAGCAATGTTATGGAGATTTTAAGTGCAGCAAATTAATTAATAGTTTGATGCTATGCATCAAAATAGTAGTTTAAAACACAGAGAAGTTAGATAAAAATATGATCAAAATTTTGTACTTGTAGCTTAGCAGAAAGGTTGAGCATATATGAGTAGAACACCATGAAGTGAAATACACTATTTCAATCATACATGATAAAAGGAATGCTGGCCAATACTTGTAGCAGGGAATGAAGGCCAGACCTGGGACAGAATATTATCGAAATACAAACGTTCACATAACATACAGAAGTGAGCAGCCAGCAATGCTCATGACAAAATCAAAGAAACAGAAGCATGAGAAAGCTTCATTATTTCGGAGTCTGCAACATAGGATGCTGTGGTTGTATACCGATATATGTCCTCTAAAATCTTTTACAAGCTTTCTAAAACAAAACTAGAAATGTCCACAAATACATATAAGAATAGCTCATGAGAAGCCAGAGGCTCCAATGCACAGAAAACCAGAGCAGAGCCTTACACTGACCCCCAAAAGCTAAATAATACAGAAAACATAATCTGAATATTGCACCCTATGGGGACAAGTTCAGAAAAAAATCTTCAGTACATATAGATCTTGCTGGTAGACAAATTTAGCTCCTTTTTGCAGGCAAGTTCCAAGACCTGTATATTCATTTCTCCATTTGAGTCAGAAAGTACTCTTTGGGATATACTGAAGTTTAGTACTTTTAAAACACACAGTGACCCAGATGGCAGAAGAACAATGCACTCACTGGCAACAGTCAAGGCTGCAATGGTGCTCAACACCAAGAACAAAATGTGAAGAGTACAGCAACCTGCATGCAGTAGATGCACCACCAATACAGAAACAGGTGTAAATTTCTCAAGATTCAAACCCTTTATTCAGAAAAGAAAGAAAACTGTGAAAGGGAAATACCTCATTATGTACATGTTTAAACCATATTAATGATGCAGACTAGAAGGATAACAACAAAAAACTCCTCAGTAAAACCCCTAAATCAAACCAAAGAGCTGAACAAAAAAACCCCAAATGGAAACACCGGAAACAAAACTCACAGGACTCAGGTACCACAAAGGTTTGCCATACCTAGGCAAACAGAGTTTAAAAGAGCTCACAGCCATAAGATTTTCCTGCAAAACTGGAAAATGCTTAACTAAAAGGAATTTTTCTATGTCTGGCTCACTAAAAAAAGATTAAACTTTCCATTGGTACTTCACAAAGAGGCATAAGGACAAGCAGACGTGGTGACAAGGTACCCTGTCCCTTCTGAGAAACGTGAAAGGTGCAGAAAAAAAATGAGAGCATAGATAAACGCTTAATGAGATGACCAAGTCTTGTATGCCATAAGAAGTTTAGTGGTTTGTGCAGATCCTTTGTTGCTTTTCACTGTTGTAGGTCTCAAGACAAAATAGTCTTTATTACTCTGATTTAACTCTGAAAAGGGAAACAAAAGCTCCAAGAAGATAACCCTTAGGGCACTAGTGACTGAGCGATTGTCAAGAGCAAAAAGTTCTCTTGAACTGTTTTATAGCACCCTGTTCAAGCTAATAACAAATACATGAACACAAAGTTCACCTACTGACAGAAGTGTGGAAGGGGCTGGAGGAAGACTCCACCATGGAGAAAATGAAAGGGGCAGCAACAGGAGATGCAAATAATTTTGGGGCGAATCAACGCACTGTGTCTCAACAGCTACAACGGTGTGATGGGTTTCCAGCGAGCTCTGCTATACTCTGTAGAGGTCAGTGACACCAGCTGATTCAGAGATGAGAAGAATACATGGAAACAAGTGAAGGACACTGTGGAATTGTGTAACACTATAATAAGAAGAGTAATGAACAGAGACAGAGAGGCTGGACCTTGCACATTCTTAAGAATGAATAAAATGATGACAACCAGTCATGGAAACTAAAGCAAAGAAGTGTGGAAGAAGAGTGACACTATGATGAGCTAGTGTGGCTAAGCATGCTGCTTTGCTGGACAGAGTGGCCATGACCCTCCTTTGCTTTGAGAAGACATCAATTTGAAAACATGGCAGTCCTATTTAAACCTTATTTCCATAGTGATCTATTTGAAGGACTGGGGCAGTAAAAGCCAAGACCACAAAACTGTAAGTTTTGCAATAAGGTATGTATGCAAGTTGATGTAAAACATCATAAAAATGCCACAGCCTCATGTTATCATAAATAACTAGATTATAAAACATGCAATGCTTAGAAGCCCCAAATAAACAAAGCACTTAAACATTAAATAGTGTTTTCATGAAGTAAGAGACTATCCTTGAGCACAGAATACAAAATGTTGACATATTTTCATGCAAAAAGTGATGTCACTATGCAGTTGCTATATTTAGGAGGAGATGTCGGTTTTAATGTCAGTTTTAATGTTTTAAAGATGTTTCCAGNAAGAAAAACCTAAAACCATTCAAAACCAGACAACATCCAAAATAGTAATACGTGGAAAATACATAGTAGCTAGAATAAAACACAGTGTTTAAAATACCACTTTTGCATACTTAGGTTTCCTGGAAAACAGAAACACTTCAAGAAATTATCAACTTTTACAGCACTGATAGGAAAGGTTAAGGTTAGTGAGAGAAGATGAACATGACACTGAACGGAGCACACAGAAAAGCCAGAAGCACAGATGGACTGGGTCCCTTTCTGACCAAGAGCAGAAGCTGAAGTGCCATACAAACCAGACATACCTGCCAGCAACCCAGGGAAACTGGTCAGGAACTTTTGATACTGTCAAAAAAACGCAAAAGTAAACAAGCTGTATTCTTCTTAATTTTATGGAGCAGAATGATTCACTTTCTAATGGAGTGGGGGAAGCTCTTTAGGGAATCCCAAGCAAGGAGACACAGAAACACAAAACCTTCAAAGCCACAAACACACAGAAGCAGACACCAGAGTATGTGGGCTAGATAATAAAGTCAACAAGAGCTAAAATGCAGAAGTGAATCATTTACCCACCTCTATGCAGCAGCTTTTTCAGATGCCCACGCAAGAAGTTCTCCCCATCTTTGTACATCGTGGTACTCCTTCAGAAGTAGGAGAAATCCTAATGAAAGCCAGTCTCTACTTTCCTTCCAAGGCCCATGTCCCACCAGTGTATGATACTTACTGGTGTTGGTGTATATTTCTACTGGGCATTTATTTTGTATGACTGAATTCAGCAGTTCTTGCATGACAGAGATCCTTGATCATCAAATAATGAATTTCTCTTCCCAGAACTGCTTCCGCTCAGACAATACTATAAAAAACTGGCTAGCCTCAGCTAATCTTATCTAAACAAATTTTATTCCTGATCAG
The DNA here is from genome assembly GCA_013398015.1 of Oreocharis arfaki. Taxonomy (NCBI): domain Eukaryota; kingdom Metazoa; phylum Chordata; class Aves; order Passeriformes; family Paramythiidae; genus Oreocharis; species Oreocharis arfaki. Next base: position 870,018 of record VZRR01007339.1, on the reverse strand, counting down.
TGCAAATACGGCCCAAACTTCTGTCTGTCTACCCTGACAGACAGAGTCTCTTCCTGGATGGGGCTCTCAAGGCCCCACTGATCAAAACAAGCCAGGTTGCAGGGTCATCCTGCTGCAATGGCCTCCTCCTTGTGCCTTTGCCCCACTGCCTCTCCTGTGCAGCACAGCCACAAACAGCACAGCTCCCCTTGGAGCAGCTTACTCCACACCCCAAGTAACCCAAATCAACGCTTTCCCACCAGACAGTGCCATTTTAATTCTAGCTGTTAAATGCAATAATTTGAATCAGCATCTGTTTGCAAACAATTACAACAAACTTGGATCCTCGATCTGGAATCAATTTGTACTGTTGCCAATTTGACTAAAGTCAGTAAACTTTGGCTACAAAATGCGTATTTGTAGCACAGGGATACTCTTTAGATGGTAAAATATAAGAGAGGGGCAGCCAGGAACATGACCTATAAACTTCATTCTCTTTATTATTTTTGAATACTGCATCTGAAATTATTATTTTTTTAAATTTAAAAGAGAAATGACAAGCTTTTATAAATTACAGAAATATGCTTAAGTATATGGGAAGGGCAATAAAACCCAAATCCATACCTACTGGCAGTTTCTCCTTCCAAATCAGCCAACCAAGAGCTTGGCTGAAGAGAAAATAGGAACATTTGGTGTTTTATTCACAAAGTAAAATCAAAATCTATTATAGAGGTAAGTGATTCAGTCACCTTTCCCTGTTTTTCATATATCCTTTGTTTTATATTACAAACTCTTCAGGACAGGGCTGCGCTTCTACATGGTTGAAAAGTGCTTAGTACAAAGATGCTCTAAAGATGTGTGGAGACTTGTGTGACTACTAAAATATTAATATTTTATACTTAATTTTAATATTTAATATTAACAATATCAAGAGCAGCAACAAATATCTCTGTGGAGCTGTCATAGGTGTAATCTTGGCAAGGGAGGGAATGCTCAGAAAGATGAAAGACTGGATTTTCAGATGCTCATGCCTGTAGATCCAACCCACATGGAGAGGGGCCTCTTGGCACCCTACCTGCTGTACATGGCAGCTACCACTGACTATATTTCACACTACAAAATGCAGGCTTGCAGACAAGGTCTGCATTGGCACTAGGCAACTCAAAAAAACTAAAAAGGAAAATAATGCCTATACTCAACTGCACCAAATGCTCCAGTGAAAGGGTTCTCATAAGTTCCATGCGTGCACTCTTTCTTAACGATTAGGCTCAACCCTCTCCACTCATAACTAAAATTTTTATATTGAATTACTGTAAGGAAGTTATTGAACGTCCTAATTGGATCTACCCAAAGCAAGAGAGGGTCATCATGTGCTCAGCTGCTCCCGATTCACAGTTCAGGACGTGGTGAAGCGCATACTGCACTTAAATATCTATGTTACAGCTTCCATGTTCAACTGAATCTCACATGGAGGCTACGGCTATAAGTTAGAGGTAGAAAGGCACTAAATTACCCCCTTCCTCTCCTTGCTTTTATACATGTTATTTCTCAGTGCTGTGTGCAGTCTACAATTAAAAAAATTTAGGACTTAGACAACTTTCACCAGAGAAATGCTATGCTTACTTTGTTCTCCAATCTACACATTTTTCCAATATATACTGTAATTTCCCCCCTTATTTCTATTATTACTGGATAGATACCACTTCAGAAAATTTTCTTTCCTTTTCTGCTAACTGCATCTCTCTGTATTTGCCAGTTTCTCCACGCTAGCTTGTCCTTCTTCAGCATATGGACTTCTTGCAAGAAGTCCTCGTAATAAAAACTTCCTCATGCTTATGCTGAAACACAAAACATTGAAATGAGGATCAACAATTATAAAGCTGAGTTCATAAAGCCATCCTTAATCTCAAACACACTTAAGAATAATCATGTTCACCATGAACACAAAATGCACTAAAATTATAAGCCTGAGTTAAAATAGATTGTACTGAATTCTCAAATTAATTTTATAGCAGAAGACAATGATTACTGCATGAAAAAGAGTGCACTTGCTTTACCTAACTAAATGTAGGATACAATTTCCTTGTAAACAAACATAACCCCCCATAAAAGAACTAATTATTCCCACATCCTATACTGAACAGCAACCTTTACGAAAATGATTTCCCAATAGTCCCTAAGGGTTCCCCAAATGTCACTTCATAAGCACAATTAGAGAAATAGTACAAAATGCTTCAAGGCTAGATGCTGAAAAATACAAAAATAACTAAAATTTCCTGTGGTGAAGAGCATCAGTCAGGATATAAGACAGGTCTAAACTCGGAAACTTCTAATGCATCATCTCACTTATTGTACATCACATCTAAAATCAGATTTGCCAGTACACTGGCAAATTTAGATGGGCCAAATAAAACCTCAAGCTTTCATAGAAATCGCAAGCTTCTTCTACCACACTTATACAAGATTTGGTATTTGGAATATGTGACTAACCAGACAAGAGTGGAAAGCTGTACAAAAGATGGAAAGATGATCATGGAATTAAGAAAAAGGGAGGAAACAGCTGAATTACAAGCTTGTCCTTTTATTCTTGCCTTTTTATTTGTTTGTGGTCAGATAAAATAGTTTATTTTAACTTTATTCCGAAGTTCCTTGACTGAAAAACATCACTCACTAATTTCCCTTATGACTTGATAATAGAAAGAAGAGTTTTCAATGCCTCAGTAGCCTGTAATCAATACTCTGCCCTTTCCATCACAAAGAAACAACAGCACATTTAGAGAGCAGTATATCCAATTCTGGTTTTGGTGTTACACAGAAAACACCCTGAAAATTAAAGTAATAATAAAAAGCCAAAGTTATAAGTAGAAATGGAAAATAGGCATATTTGTTTTGGGCACGAATTCCTAGGTTTATTTATAAAGAATGTAACTATGGCAAAAATAACATTTTTAACACGACAAATGAGGAATATTACTTCCATTTCCACATGAAATACCTCCCCCAATTCTTTCCCCAAACATTCAAATCCCAGCTTAATAAAAACAAATGGCATCCCTCATTTCTTCAAAATTGATATCCAAAGGTTTGCTGTTCTAACAGGATACAGGCACTTTGAAATCCCACAATTACGTATTCATGTGCTAGAATTCAGACTTTTTTTTTTTTTTCCAGATGTGGGGAATATAATAAATACATTTATAATTCCAAAATTTCAAGACCTTGCTTGTGAACCATGAAAACAGCATAATGGCAGATATTAAAGGCTACTGGAAACATCACAAAACCATCATAAAGGTGAAATCTTATTCCCTTGGTACATAATCTCCACAGTCATTTCCAACCATTTTCAGTAGCAACAAGATACTAACTCTTTTTTCAGTTATGTTTGCAATCTTATTTACAAGTGAAGCTACATGTGATTTCTTACAAAGAAAAGCATTTAAAGAGCAGCTCCAACAGCATGTAGCTGATGTTCCAATCAAATTACAAATATTGTACACTTCAAACAGCTTGGACACATGCAATTCAATATATATCAGAGGAAAACTTTGCACAAGGTGCTTCCAAGAACTAGTAAGAAACTGAACAACACAACTTATGCTGCACACAGTAAGTGCTCATTCACATACAGCCAACTAAAGTGACTTTTCATTTCCAAAATGACTCAGAAAAAAGAAAAAAAGAGTTACTTAACATTAATAATTGAAGTTGTATTGAATTTACCAGACTAAAAGGAACTTTTTTTTTTTTTTTAATATATTAGAAAGTTTTACTAAGAATGTCCCTGAGGCATTTTTTGGTTTTCTTCATTTGACTGCTAGGTGGTAGTCACATGCATCAAGACCTCTCAGAGAAAAATTTATACGGAAATGACATTAGCTTTCAGTTCAAAGTGAAGATACATCTGGAATTTCTTACTTAGCATCATTTAGTGTCACAACCATTCAGAAATGAGATCTTTCCTATCACAGATCATTTAAAATAACACAATAGCATGGTGACTCCTAAAAAAAAAAAAAAGCCTCAATCTGTTTCGTATACAACTTAGGCAAATAGTTAAGTATGTATTTGATAGCAGGTATTTAGCATAAGAAGTATTCTAATATGCATATGTAGAAGGTCTGGCATAACATTTATATCAGACATTCTCAACAGCGTGTATATATTTAGCAGTATGACATGAGATGATCACCATCAGCAGTCTGAATTTGACATTTGGGAAGACATTAATAGCAACACCGGGAGCACGACAAAATTGGGCAACAATAACAGAAAAGTAAAATGATGCAGTTATAATTAGGTTTCCCAAAATAAATCCGTTTTTCAGTCATACCCTTCTGCCAGTGCACCTACAAGCCCTTCATAAAGGAGTACTAAATTTTTTGACTGTAAACATGCTATAATTAGTGCAGTTAATAGCAACAAGACTAGAGTTCCCCATATTACTCAAAAGTTTACTTTACCTGGGTACTAAACACTTGTGCAAAAAGGCCTTCACCAAACACTACAAGGTGACACTCGCTGACACGCCTTTTTCCTCCACTGATTTATGTCACAAAGGAGCACTTTAGGAGATTTAGCTTCATAAAGTGCTGAACTCAGGAAGATGAACATTTAACATGGTTAAAACATAAAATAATTTCAGAATATGTGAAACAATGAAGGTTATGTGTCAAAACGAACCTCACAAGCCTGCACTGCTGAGCACCTGTGGGGCCCGAGATTCGTACTCTTGTCCACCATTCGGGGCCACTGCAGCAGCACTTGGCATACAACAAAAGTGTGGCCCATGGAGGCAGTAGCGCTGTACACAGACATTCCCTACTGACAACACGAAATATTCAAAGCCTTTTGAGGGCACTCAGACTTGAGGTGGTTATGGAAACTGCCTGGGCAATCCCAAGTGCTGGCAAGAAAATTTAAGATTTTTCTGACGGGGAAAGGCCTTAAAGAAATGTTTGTCTGGAGAGGTCTTCCACCTTCTGTACAATATGGCCTCTGCCACTCTGAGCTTATGAAAGCTTCTGACCCACCACTTTTTTTTTTTTTTTTTTAAACTTTTAAATGTGTCTTGACAACACACCCAGTGATCCATGCCAGAGCTGCCATTTCAAGGAGATGGTGCATTCCTCTCAAAATGGAGGGCAACGTCTGCTTCTGCAAAGCTGCTAAGAACCGGCAGTGAAACCACCTACAGCACAGTAAAATATTGTGACAGGGAATTTGTGAGATTCTTCCTCAGATAACATTAGGTTTGGTCACAACAAAAAAGGCACCAAAAAGTTATCACGTAGAAATTTGGAGGGGCATTGGGACTTTCTAAATACTTCGTATAGTGGATGTGGGAGCATTTCTCAAATACTGCCTTGCCAAAAACTCCCCATATGCCAGCAAAAGGGTTTGAGAAGAGCTGGTGGATCTGGCAACCTCCACCCCATGAAATGGCAACCAGCGTTTTTCATGCTTGGTGGTAGCCTGGAATGAAGCCTCAGAAATGAAGCCACGCTTGTTTGATTTAACCTGGTTTCCTAATCTACTCTAAGCAAAGATTAAGTAAAAGGCAGTCTACTGTGAACCTGCAGTTTATCTGGATTATCTACTCTCTTTACAAATATCTCCTGTTTTACTAAGAATTAACTTTTACACATGAAGTTGCATTGTCCTACTGAGAAACAGAGTGGATGATTCGCTACAAACCAACACTCAAGTACAAACAATTTAAACAAAAAATAAAATGCTAAAAAAATACACTTTTTTTCTTGTTTCTTATTTTCCCCACCCCAATTTAATCAAGCTACATCTTAAATTCACTTTTGACAGCACTTTATATTAAAATTGGGAAACAAAGAGTATTGTGGAAAATTTTATCTGCTGATAGTAATCTTAGCTTCATCACTAAACGGGCACCTCTCCATACACTAAAACTGGTGTTTATCCCCTATTAAATTCTACAAAACAGTTTATCATATTCTCTACACTTGATATGAATCTCAACAAAGCTTATGAAATGCAAATATTGCACCAAAGATACTCTGTCTGCAGAAGAGGGATCCACATCAGTTATTTCAATGCCTTAATATTATTAATAATACAGTCTCAAGAAAAAAAATTCATTTGTTTGTTGACATATCACACTCACTTCTCCTTTACTGTCAGTAAAACTAATTAAATAGTTGAAGCTAAATGATACCTGAAGAAATTTGCTTCTTTGGGCATTGTCTGTTTTGAAATAGACTGGACTTGAAGATGGGGACATTCATGCACTCTTTCCAAACTCAAGCAGATTTCAGACCCAGCACCAGCATAGGCTCAGTGCCCACAGGCTGTGTGCTGTCCCTACCCCCAGGGCTACAGGTGCACACATCAAAAGCATATCCCTGTGACACTGTTAACACAAGGCCTTTCTGAAGGGATTTGCTGCCCAAAAAGGCTGTACAGCCTCACACCACATCTAACAGCTCTCACTCTTAATAAAACCACACAACAAACTTGACCTCTCAAGACAAGTTTCCAATCAATTAGCAAGAGCCTGCAGTAAAACAACTAAAATGCACAATGACCTTACAGGAATGCCATTTATCAGATAAACCTTATTTCAAACAGCCATGGCAGGTTTAAGCTGACGGTCTCCACTATTAATCTCCTCTTTTAAGTATCCATTTGGTTGGCAAATAGCAAAGCTGCATTACCATAAATGAACACATCAGGAGCACATGTAATCCTTCTGCTCAGCCTTTCCTTTCTGGCACACTACGAGATTACATGGATCTCCTCCCTGAATTTTGGCATCTTCTTTGCAAACTCACATAAAATGAAGCACTAGGAGAGAGCTGGGATGACTCAGCATGGACCTTTTTACCTGCTTTTTTTTTTTTTTAACAAAAAATTGAATTCTTTGTTGCTTCACTGTCCAGTTTTGCCCATCATTCTCTAGTTTTGTTCAAGAGATCATAAAATCACCATAGCACTTAAGTTGAGAACCCAACAGCAAAGAGACTCATACATTTAGAGCAAAGCATTTTGTGTTTGGTTTGTTGTTGGTTTTTTTTCCACAACGAAGTCCAGGCCTCTAAATTCTCATTCTTTCAAAATACTTCCTTATCATCTGTAAGTTGTGAGTAACCAACAGTGGATACTGTATGATACCTCCATGGCATCTAGCTCTGCCAAAGTGATTGCAGACTGTCATTTTCCTTAGGGGTGTATGCTACAGAGAACTGAACAACCGTTCAGCTCTGTGAAAATCAAGGAGCTCATCTCATCTCACTCTGCTCTAAAGACTAGCTATTAAAGGAGCTGTATCATTTAAAAGTGCTTGCCTGTATGCACCTTGTGCAGCTGTTTCAGAGGTGCTTCTAGGGAGTAATAGTCTCTGAGAGCAAGAGGGCAATGAGATTGAGCAGCAGGGCTTTGGGGAGAGGACCAACCGCAGCCCAGATTGTACTGCAGCATGTTTTTCAGGCAGGACCGTGCTCCTGTGTTGCCAGGGCACGGCTGCAGCAAGACACAGAGCAAAGTCACAGGGTGTCTGGGATAGAATCCTTCCACTTTTCTGTGGAGAAAGCCACTACAGCTGCTCAGGTTTACAGACTATTGTAGCGATTTTTTCTTCACAGCAATTGCACAAATGTGCACAGTAAGCATACTGAGGCTCGAATAAGAGCAGGACAAGTTCACTCTCATATCCCACTGGGTATCCTAAAAAGTAAATAAATGGCAAATACATTGCAAGTCAGCACTGAAACTTTCACTTTCACTGATACTGCAATCACCAATGAACATGTTTAACTAATACATCTGTGCCCAACATACATTCCAAGTGCAAGGAAAACACCTTAAAGAACGGGAGACTTAGGTCTCCTGTTAGGTCTTAGGAGCACGGAATCAAGATACCTCTCTGCAGAAACTCAAGCCAGTCTGCCACCACCAATGCCTTCACTTGAATGCTTAAAAAGATGCAAAACGGGATGCAGGTTTTTAAAAGATCACAGGTATTTGACATCAGTGCTACAAAGGCTGAAGTTATAGTTTAAGGCTGAGCTATTCATATTGCCTGCCAACAAAAAGGGGTCACCACATCCTACCTTCCACATGCTCTAGCAAGCCATTCCCACCTCCCCCTCTCTGCGCTTTATTACCCATCTATCTGCATGGGGAACTGATTTGACATGCTAACCCAACAGAAAACTATGCCCTTTCCCCACCACTCTACCCCCTCCCCCCCATTCTGTTTCCTTCTGTATTACATTTTTTTGCAACAGTGAACTGCTGGCTCAAAATTGGCTATAGTCTTAGAGAATGACTACCTCAAGATTTAGGGTTGCAGTGGCAGGAAGAACTTTCCTTTTTTATCCTCTCCTGTCTCTGAGTGCAATCATTGAAAATCCTGTCTATTACACTCATACTGGGAACTTTTGCGAAATGGAAAGGATTTGAATCCATGACAAAACCTTGTTCCACTCGCCAAAATTGTGCCCCTGCAAATTTGGGTTAGTGATGAACTTACCTGTTCTAGTACCATGCCCTATGGTTTGCTTTTCTTACACTGCCAGTGTAAGAGGGGTCTTTGCAAAAATTTGACATAAGCAGGAACCTTAATTCCTACCTAATGCTATCAACTAGCAGGACAGAGTAACAGGGCAGTGCCTGAGAAGTGTAAAGCCTTGGGTAACCTGCATATCTGCAGAGCAGCCAGGAGCAGAGGATAACAAGCTAGAAAAGCAGTTATAAACAAGTCAATAACAATCCAGAAACTAAAAGAAAGCCACCTTAAAACGATATCCTCAAAGATACTGGAAGTATGAGGGTTTTTTTCAGATCTGTTCAGCATTGCAGTTATTTGGGGAGCAACCAAAATTCAGTTGGTTATCTTCATGTTATAGCACATCACCCACCTTCATTTGGAAACAAGTCCCATTATTTTATTTTACGCCAGTCAGTCTACGCTCTAAGTCAGGTTTTGAAGCAAAAACTGAAGTAATAACAGAGTACCTCTAGAATTAAGATATCAAAATTGTAACTGCTCAGATATATGCCAATCATTTATGATTATTGCTCTTCACAGATATAGAATTTCTGCAAGAAATCCTTTCTTTTGTTTGAGGAAGGCAAAGCTAGCTGGTTACAATGCTAACATGCAGTTTTCATAAGTAGTCACAATGTCCACAGTATCTCTTTAGATGTGGTCACAGGCAATCAGAAAGCATTTTGAAGTCAAAAAGTATTACTAATCGAAATATTGCAAGGTTCATAGCTTCCCTGTAAGAATGCAAATTTAATCTTAGAATAAGTTACTTAGTAATTATCTGAAATTTGAAAAGAATTTGATCCTTCCTCTCACATCAAGTTGAAAGTGCAAAGAATAAATACATAAGTTCCAGTGCGAAGTGCCAAGGTCCTGGTTCCTAAAGATAGCAAGTAAGCTACCTTTCTTTTCCTAAATTGATGTTTTCCAACCTTGCTGTCCACACCAATACTGACTCTGGATTAGGAAAGGCCAGGTCTGAGCAGAAGAGCAGTTATTGTAAAAGGAGATGCACCAAACATCCCATCAGCAGCTACTGCGGATTAAGCAGCGAGAAACTTCTTTAAAGCTAATCCTGCAACCAGTCCTGCTCTTGCTGAAGCCAGGATGTAGAACTCTCACGTGACAGCCTAAATATGGCTTTTTCTTTCTGTCTGCTGACATGCACTGCACCCAAGCCACGGTATACATGGAATTCTGCAGTCCCATAAATTAGTCTGTTTTCTAGCAGGAAATTGAACTGAAACACAGTTTGAGGGGGTTTTCTGAAAATGAATTGAGCCTGTCTCTCAAGTTTGCACTAAGATTCAACCAAATTAACAAAAAAGTGATTATCAACTAAGAAAGAAAGAAATGAAGAGGCAGGCTAGAGCAGAGGAGACATTGCTGCTCACATTTCCCTAAAACTCAAGGTGCCCCACATCTTTCTCCCTTTAAACCAGCACAGATTGATTCAAAAATACATCTAGTGCAAAAATACATTTCTAGATTTTTTTTTTAGTGTATATTTCTAGTCTAAACCAGAACTAAATGGTTCAGTGCAGTCACAGATGAGCCAAAGCCAAAAGCACTGCTGGCTCCAAAGAAATAGTAAAGAAGCACCAAAAAGGAGCCCAAGTCTTCAGTGAGGAATGAAAGAACACAACTCACCAACCAACCAAGTAACCAAAAAAGTCCATGGGGAAAAAAAAAAGGAATTAACAAATCAGAGCAGATATGAACAAGAAGGGATAGGAAAATTAGGAAGATTTCAGAACAAGATACGTGGAAGAAAGCACCCTGCCATGAGACCATTTCAAAGGAGCTTCCAGGATGAAGTATGCTGGGCTGCACCTCTCCTCTTGTGCGGTTATCCCTCCGTACTGGTAAGAATGGATAACACAGTTAACAAAATGCAGTCAGGGAGTTAAGCACAGCTCAGAAAGACATAATCAGCTGCCTCTTAGTGAAAAGCCACCCTGCCCAGTAAGACACGCGTAAGGAGAGAATACAAAAGAAAATGGTACCCCAGAGGTGGGGGAAAGCGGTGTAAGGTGTTTGCTCTTCCTGCTGTGTGGTATCTGGAAACTGCTTGGTTCAATATGAAGAAAATACAGAAGTTATTTTTATCTTTATTATACAGATGGTGTTTCGTATTAAATTAATGAATGCATAGCACATTAACATATTAAATGTAAACCGCATGCATAGAAGAGGTTTTAACTTCAAGATATATTGCTATTTTCTTCTAATTTTATACATATTATAACAATTTTCACACAAATACAGGCCAGCTTCCTGTCCTACAAATAATTATATAATCTCGAAAACAGCACCTTGTTCCAGCTACTTGGATTTGTCTTGGTTTTGATTTGTTTGGGGGTTTTTTTCTTTAACAATGATTTAAAGAAATCAAACACAGACAGATTCTGCCCGAAAATGTTTTCATAATAGAGGCAAGTAATGCCTACACCAAATACATCTGAAACATGAGTCTGTCAGCAATGCCTCTCTCAGCTATGCCAGCCACCCCAAGAAACAGCATGCACAACACAAAGCACCAACAGAGTGTCCATGGACCACCATTAGATAAACTTGTAAATCCAGATACTGCACCCTTATTACAGCACAGCAACACCAACTTTCCTTTCTCACCCTCCATGTGCTACCACCCTCCACCTTACCCCAGGAAGCCAGCTGAATCAGAGTTAAACTAGGATTTAGCTCAGAGGAGGGTTTTTTGGACTGAAAAGCCTTAGGGACAAAGCTTAGTTTGAACTGCCAGTATAGTGGAGATAAGACTTCCAGGGCTGGATATAACTGATAGTGCATGCAGGAGAAAATGTAGCATGTAAAAGCTCAGTTGCTCTCCGCAAGCACCTGTTTTAAGTCACTGGAGCACCCCTATAGCAAGCTCAATCCATGTAAGGAAGATAGGGTAATACCTCTTTGGTTTGACAATGTCTCTGCATGCGGCTACAGCCAGTATTTTCTTAGTGTAGCTGATTAGGTTTTTCCTTGGTTGAAAATGCTGTCATGGAGTTCCCAGGGAAAATAATAATGTGAAACAGCTGACAATACATGTACACCTAAGAGATTACTATTTTTTATAAAAACTGTAAGAAATTGATGAACATGCATATGCTGGTAGCCCAGTTTTCATAATAGAAATGGAGTAAAAGACCCCTGACATTTCTAAACAAACATGCATGCCAGCAAATATTCTACCACAGATATAACTGTATCAGCAGCAGAACTCAGTTAAAACAACAGAAGCCAAAATTATCTCCCTGAAATAACAGATGCTTCTAACACTGTGAACAGGGTGCAGGGCTTGCCAATACACCTAGACCTCTCCTGCAAATACTGGAAAAAGCAAGCCCATAACTTGTGTTCCTGTCACAGCCTTGGTCTACCACAAGTGAGAGCAAGCAGCTTATGGATTTTTTTCATTGCATTCTTAACATGTTTTATGCAATAGTTTTAACCTTGCAACTTGTTACAAGAAATGATCCACTGTTTTATTATGAAAAATCTATCTGCAGTAGCCAGTGAGGAGGTTTTACAGGTTGAAAAGGTGCCAGAGTTTTAACATGTTCTTGGTATTTATCATCTCTAAGTTTGTAATCAAAATTCTGTTATTCCACATAGTAGCAAATACATAACTTTGCAGTATTGATGTAAATTCACACGGGCTACTAAACCACAGATTCTTCACCAATTTTAAGATTGTTTTATGATATATTCAAGAATCCAGTGTCTATAATTCCACTCAGAGCTCTACAGCATGAAGAAAAGTCTAGTCAAAGTATTTCAGTTGACTAGTTTGACTTTCTGATTAGCTGATTTTTTATACCTATTCTTGCAGGAATTTTGGCATTAGAGAAAGCCTTTCAGATATGATGAAAGAAAAACACTTTTCTGGTCCTTGGAGACCTACACATTTAAATTTTGTTCATTACTAATGAACATAAATTTATTACCGATTTTCCATTCATATTATCAGAGATTATTTATTTTATTGGCTACAGATGTGAGTTTTAACATCTTAACATGTGAGATGTAAGTTTTAACATCAGTCACAGACAAGTAGGAAAGCTACTACTCAAATTACATTTAAATTTTAGTAGGAAATACAGGAGGTATGTTCCCTATCAGGCATATCCCATTATATTTGTATTTCTAAGTCTCTTGGGATTAAACTGTTCAATACTCTCTAAGGGATAGCAAGACTACTGTTCTCAATGTATTTATTGTCATTCAAAATGCAACCACACTTGTAATCTATTGCTATCCAATAAAACTAGCTTGTAGTCAGTTGCCTAATAGTGTTGATAGTATTCTATTATTCACACATTACAATGCAAGTAACAACTTGAAAAAGCCTTTTCCCTCACGCGAATGAAGGAGTTTAAAATACTCCCATTACCTTGTTTCCTGCAAACCTGCTTTCTAAACCCTTTTTTCATGACTGCAAAAACCCCCCCAAGCCCACATTTGTGTGCTTGTGATCAGTTAAAACTGTGGAAGACAGAAGAGGATGCCTCTGAAGAACACGTACAAGTCTTTCAGTAAATGTTTTTTCCCTCTTTCTCAAGGTTTTCATAGAATGAAAAGGATAACAATTCTCAAATACTGGCCATCTGAAAGGTATCTGCATTTAACATCACCATAACCCCTAAAATAAATACAGAAACATTCTGTCACCGTATGAGTTTAAGTGTTCCCAATCTGAGAAGGGCCAAGCAAGGTATCAGGCACTTCTGACACACACTAGACATCTGTTCCAGAGAACTCTACTCAAGCAGACAGCACTTCAAACTTTACAGATGCTTGTAATAAAGATATAAAAAATTTTAAAAAATTCATTGCTAGTTTCAATTGCACTACCTCTATAAAAACTGACTTGCTCTTGTGGGCATGTAAAGACCTGCTAGTGCTACAGCTGCCACATAGCAGGGAATTTGTCTACAGAAGCAATGTGTCTAGTCATAATCTCCTTCTAAAACATGAAGGTGCTTATTTCTGATTTTATTGCATTTATAATATTAAGTTATTATAGCATTCCTCTGCTGGATCTGTCATTTCCACTATGCACTGTTTCTCAGGCATTCACAACTTAGTGGTTTTAATTCATATCTGTCTGAAATTTGGTACATTAAGTCAGCTTGCATACAAATTTCCTCTGAAGAGGTGGGGGAAATTAAAAGCTTTGGATTTCTACCTTGGGAGTCCAAGATATTTTTATAAATGTTGACAACATGCCAATTTATTAAGAATATTTTATTTCAATAAGCCATGCCTTGGTCTAACAGCCTGGATTAGTGGTTTCCAATCCAAACTGTACCAGACCTATGCTGCCTTGTGCCTACTTAGGTAGCTCTGTGCTGCCATGTGAAAATAGGGACTCCGAGGGGTACCTTTGCAGACATGTGAATGCAACAGGGATGGCTCTCAAGGAGAGAGCATATCTTGAAATGATCTTGAAATAATCTTGAAATAATTCTGGGAGGCAATAATCCCTATTTCGCAAAAGGATCTAGAAACTCCAAAGATTCAGACTTCAGATCCCATCTGCGACCTCCAACAGGTTTCTTAATTTAATGCAGGTTGCACAGGGAACTTTAGCTGCCACTTAATACACAAGTATTATGACAAGTCTTATTACATATATCAAATAGCTCGTAACACACCCCTGAATTACGAACACATATAATATCTTCTAATAATGTCTATCACTTTTTGTATCCAAAAGTGAGTTCATTAAGCTCACTGGAACTCTAGGTATAGGCTGAATGACCCGAGAACTCCTGTTTTATGAGGCTGTATCTAGATTACATTCAGGTTTGCTCTTAGTAGATACTCAATAACAGATATTTAGTATGGGTATCTGAAGTTACAAGCAGCTAACAGTAATATCTTTCATTGTCTTCTTTCTGGCATGACTCAGGAAAGTACAATAATAAAATATCAGAAAAATAAGTATATGCAATTGTCAAACATATCATATATATGAATTTCTTTGATCCTGGTTTGCTTACATGACAGATGTGTAATTACACTTACACCATGAACACTGTATACACCATCAACACTAAAAATTCTAAAATTTTCTTTACATTTTATTACAGATTAAGTTTATGTTCTTCCTCTACTAGATTATACTGTTTCCCTGCATTGGCACATCAACTTACACCACATATAAAAGAAAGAAGTTTGATCGTGTGGAAGAGCACAGAAACGTAATAAAATCTGCTTTACTAACAACATCACAGATACTTGCAAAACTCAGTTATTTCAGAGAAAACTGTACGTTATTATTGTTAATTTGTGTATCTCTATAAAAGATGCTACTGTTACATTTTCCCAAATGATCAAGCCAGTAAGATAACCCTTCTTCCACTAAGTACATGAAACTTTTACCACAGAAGTTTCTTTTGAAAACACCAGCATGTCTGGACAGAAGGCACGTTAACAGTGGAAGTGCACACACATCTGCCTCAATGAAAAGACATTGTGTGACCTCAAAGCATGACACTGTCACAGTGACAGTGAATTAACTATTACCTGTTTGTTTGTGAAAAGCAAACAAATACTTTCTTTCTGCTTCATTTTAATCCTACTGAGGTGGAAAAGAGCTACCCAGAATTATGAGAGGCAAAGGCAGAAGGTCTGTCTCTAGAATTCAAATCAGCATTTGAGTGAAAGGGAAAGCCACAGATTACAGATTAACAGATCAGCTGGCAGAGTCCACTTTACTTTACAAAAATCTGGCTTCCATGTTTCAGTGCTAATCATTTTCTTTAAACAAGCAACAGTGGCTTTATAAAAGGAGATGTACTTCCATCAAAAAACATAAGCTAGCTAGGTCATTCCTCTGCCACAGAGAGACATTTAGCGTGAGTTACAATCGACTTACGACAGAGTTGAGTGCATTTCTTTAGGCTCTTCATATGGGTAGCCAAAAGGGACTACTTACACGCTTTCCAAACAACTTAAAATCTGATCATAGCAATAGGAGTATCACGGTACAAAGGTTTATTACTTTTAGGACGATCAGTGTATAAGGGAAGAACTTACTTCTATGAACTAAAAAACTGTATTGCATACATTTACATCCAGCAGAAAACACACCAAAACATGGCTTGTTACTTAGTCATCTCACATGAAAGAAGTGTGACCACTAACATGAGTTACAGTATTTTCACTTGTCTCAAAAAATGTGCAAATGTATATGAAAATGAGGCAAAGCTCAACATTCTTCATGCCGATTTCACTGATAAAGGAGCAAATCTGGCAAGAACAGGTACATGCAAGGTAGTTATGCATGCAGCCTCTCAACGAGGCTGAGAGCTGAATGGCAACTGACATTTCATATTCTTGTGTGCTTTTCTCTTACTTTTTCTCAGAAGCAATTAAAAAAAAATCTCATTATCCTAAATTAAGAGCTATATGACAAGAAAACCCTGGAAGCAAAAGCATAATTTAAATGTTCCTAGCACAGGAAGTGAATCTGTGGAATAAAGAATTAGTAAAGTGGAGGTAACTACCATCTCTTAGGAAGAGAGTCTCCAGGTCTGTCAAGATCAGTTTTTAAAGGGTTCCCACCTACCCTGGCCTGACAGGCCCATACAGAATTCACCAGAGAAAAAGAACAAAGAAATCCAGACCTAACTAGAATGGTGGTGAGAAAAATATTCTGAGACAGACATACTGGGTGAATTTGCTGTTAAGTTTGCAATGTTATGCTGGAAGTGTTAATGGCTTCTGTCAAATACAAATTTGTTTAGAGCCACAGTTGTGTCCTTTGTTTTACTCTTTCCCTCTCACCCTTACCAGGAGCCACAGGCTCAATGCTTATATTTGCAGGAGCAGTTTAGTGCAAGCTTGAGGGCAAACACTGGCACAAAATCATCAATAAATTGCAATTGATAGCATTATTCCTGCCTTAATTTTTGGCTCTAACAACCAGTGCTCTCCCAGATAACACCCACGCAGTTCAAGGAAGGGTATGAACCATGGACTGCTCACAGGAGGTTGAATGAATGAGGTCTTCAGGCTGTTGGTGAAGCACGTGTGCACATCAGTGATACTTGTGCTGTAACAGAAAATGGACCTTGGCTTGTTCCGTTTGCTGGTGTACACAAAGACTGTGTGTCTGTCTCTCCTTCTCTACAATATAATTTTGCTCTCTACAGTGAAAAAGAAAGGTACCTGGCTGGTTTCTTCTTTCCCTTTCATTGCCCTCTTCCACCACATCGCAGAATTGGGGAAACCCAAGAAAGGAGGGAACGCCTCATGGCTATAGCTGCTAGCTTGCAGCACACCACTCTGAGCTGTAGGCAGCTCTCAGCAGGCAGGCAGAACTGATACTTTCCAATACTTCCCAAGTATTGGTGCTTTGCCAGGCTTCTGGATTTATCAACATCCATGGCCTGTTCCATTTCAACGCTCAGGTAGAATGTTAAAGAGGTGCTATGTTAGAGCCACAAACACAAGTGGAACATCAGCCAGCTGAGCGTAGGGGACTCGTTCCCTTGGCTAAAATTCAAACTATACACAGGCACACATATGCTGTTTCAGACTAACACAGCTCAATCTACAAATCATGTTAATAAAGGTTATAACTTCTATACAGACTATACAAAATAAACCTACTTTCATGGAACAATGGTAATTCAGTTTGCTCTAGGACTCGGCATTTTTGTATTTCTTACTAAGGACCCCCATGTACTCTATTATATACTGACTGCATTTGGCTCTAGAACACACATGGAAACTCCACACAAAAAGACAGGAGAAAAAATAATCAAAGAACAGATTCTAGCACAAGCTCTGCTGTATACTGCAAAGCGAAACCAAGCACTCAGAATGAACAATTTTTTACCCATTATTTTATGAGAAACTGTTGCACTACAGGGAACAAAAGCAGACAAAACACAAGCAGAATGAAGAATGTTCAGCTCTGCCTGGTGTCACCAAAATCACTGCAAGCAAAACCAATTGCCTCAAAGGCAAAAACATAACTTTATCTGATGTAGGCTTTTATTTATTCTTCTTTTTTCACCTCAAGTAACTGGTTCTGCTGCCATGGCTCTGATCAGCAGTAAATTAGGATTAGGTAGAAAGGACTAGGATGAGGGGGTAATGTAAAAGCCGGAGGGCAGAAATGAGGAAAGAGAATTGATAAATAATACACAGGTCTCTTCAGTGAAAAGCTGGCAGAATCGCTGAAGAATAACCCAAAATATTATCCAAATGCCACTGACAGAAAAATCATCAGGGGAGAAGGGTTTACATCTAGAGAGGAACCCACTGACTGAAAAATCTGTTTATTCCTTGACTTCAGGGGAAAAAGAGAGTGGTAAACACTGGGTTCTCACACAAATGAGGAGTAGCAGGGTCTGCAGGGTAAGACTGTCTGAAATGCTCTGAAGATATCCGTTCAATGTTATGAACCTTATTATATCCTTTGGAGAAAGGACAGCTGTTGGAAAGAAACTCTCCTGACAATAAAATATGCGCTCAGCTCCATAAACCAAAATTGTCAATGAAGGGGCAACAGAAAAGGAAGACAGGGTAGGAAAAGAAAAGTTTTTTGAGGTACTTCCAGTCTACAAAAAAGACTTCAATACTGTCAGTGCTTTCTGCACACTTGTCAAGAGACAGTGAGATCCTCTTCAGCCCAAGATCCATCAGCTTACTGCTTGTCTCTTGCTTGGTAGGAGAGATACTAAGATTCAGTATCATTACAAGACAATGGATAGGCCTATCTGCATGGCAACCTTCCTGAAGACATCTGATGAAAAAGACAGTTTGACAGAATTACATTTTCAAACTCTGACTCTATGTGTCTGCCTTCAAAAGGCTTGTCTTCTGGTTGGGCATATGGAAACACACACATACAGATAATCCTCCTGCTTTAAGGCAGAACATGATTGACAAGTACAAGGAGACAGCTGAGGAGGAAACAAGAATAATTAAACAGAAAGAAAAATGCAAGAAAATTCTTTAGACTATGAAAGCAAAGGGTATTTCTATCATATAGATGAGCAGATCAATAGGCAAGTCTGTGAGGAACAAGGGGAACTTGGCTTGAGTGAAAGGGGAGATTTTCTCTCCATCTGGACGATGATGCTTCAGGTTGAGTACACACTCTGACTCTACAATCCTGTGCTAAAGACCACATCAAAACATTGCTGGCAACGGGCAACTATAAAATCTTAACTGCCTGAAGCAACATGTCCCAGAAAACTACTGCAAAGCCAAGGGTAATGTGCTTTCTTACTGCTGTAAAACTGGTGAGGAGACAACTATGAGATGCCTTCCAGCTCCAAAGACAGAGGTGATGATGGGAAGAAGAACCCTGCTCTCTTCTTAGGAGATCACCTAGGTGTCGAAGAAAAGGAGCTCATAGGTTGAAAAGTGGAAGTTAAAATCATCTCACTTCAAAATGGCAACATATAATCAAAGCTTTGGAACAAAAGGTGTAACAGCCACTCAACACACCACAAAACAAGCAATGCTTGTTCTTCAAAAAACGGAACTGCTATGAACTGTGCTATTTTCCATAGCCTCCAGGATATTAGCATTACAAAATGTGTCTTGATATGCAGCTCATTTTTTTGGTCCTTAATCCATGTTACTGCATCTAGATACATCATCTGAGTCCAAAAGGTCTTTAACAAAATTACAGGTGGTTCTTCCATGTGACTATGCTACATTGCTTTTTTCTTTCTTTCCACCTTTTCTTACAAATCATTCCCTCTAGTCTCCAATAATTTTTAATACTCTGCTGTGAGTCTCAGTCAATTAACCTATACCTTCAGGTGGTCAAATTTGGATCCAGTTTTCCTGTTATTGTCTTTCCTTGTATTTTGTGCATTTGTTTTGAAATTCTCTTAACAATTATGCCAATGTCTAGACAGGGAGCACTACAAAAAGAAAAAAAATATCACTAAGCTATTTTAAAAGCCAAAAATTGAAAATTACCCTGTTTATTTGAAATCAATGTGGTTTTACACAAATGAAAGAAATCTTTCTTGAATGAGAAAAGACAATCAAAAAGGAAAGGGGAAGATGGACAGTTAAGAGTATTTTGATTAAATACTTATATTAACATGCAATAGATAGAATTGTACTTTTATAAGCTTTTAAGACATCAATGCTGTCTACCATTACAAAACACAGTAAGATAGAATTTTAACCATTAATTACATATTTTCTAAATTATTTGTTTCCAGCTTAGCCACAGGCCTCCCAGGGTCTGAGTATCTTTATAAAAACATAAATACACACACATTTAAACAAATAATGTCCATGCTGCTAAGGCTGAAAGTCAGCTCATCTGTCCTCACAGTAACTTAAAAAACAGTTTTTAAAGTAGTAATGAATTAAAACCAATGATTATCAATGAAATCCTTAAATGCAGATACATAATACTAAACATAAAGGTCACCTTAATAGTCAGTTTAGAGATATTTCTAGATCTCCCAAGCCAAAGGATAAACTCTTCAGTACTAAAACCTGCCATTATGAGAACAGTTCATTCCATTGTTCAGCCTCTAACTCGTTACCCGTAATTAAGAAAAATCAGATTTCAAAGCAACGAGAGAAGACTGTGATAAAGCTATTTGAAGTACACTCTGGCAGGGATAAAGCCAGCAGAGAGGTGGCTGTCATAAAGTAGCCAAATGGCTTTTTCCACCTCCATCAAGGTCACTTTACTGATGATGTGCTCAATAAGATGATAATGCATTTAACCACTTTCCTTGCATCTGACTTCGACCTTACTGCAAATCCAAATGGCCTTGTTTAACTACCCTGGCCTTTCAGCATTTCCCTGAACAAAGATAATTAAGGAGATATACTGCCCCCTACTATCACAGGAATTGAAAGACAAATAAACTTTTAAGAGCACAGCCAGGTGTCTATTGAATTAATGTACAATGTTTAAGCAGGGGGTAAAATGAAATAATGGTTAAATAATTATAAAAGGTTAAGAAAGTTAACTTTGCTATGCAAGGCAATTCTGTTCTATTTAAAAGAAAGAACATGAGAGGCTTTCCAGGCTACTTTTTACAACTCCCTGGACAACAGTCTTTTCTTTAATGCAGTTTCTGACTTGAAGGGAAAATGTTCCGCAAAAATTAACAACTCTGAAATTTCTGCAGATTTGAAACTGGTTATATTTCATATGAGGGTACAATAATGTTTTATGAAAAAGCAGGTCTATATGATTAAAACAAAAGCTGCTCTAAAAAACCATTTTCATTCTTTTTTTTTTCTTTGTGTGTGGTCAGCAACTATACTAGAGGTGAAAATTAAAGCAGTTTAAAAATTAGTTTGGCAGTTACAACAATTTGAAAGCTTAATGCAGTGCTTTTTTATGATTTATACAAATATAAAAACTAACCAAGTAATATAATTATAACAGCAGTTGCTTTTTATTTTTTAAGTTTTGATTAATATATACTCTTGCATTCCAAACAGCTCTCCAGGACACTAATTCTTCTTGATACCAAGAAAAAAAAGCCCCATGTCAATAGCTCTTGGACTAATAACAACTGAAACAGAATAAAAAGAATAAAAAAGCTGGTAGAGCAGTTGGATGTCAGTTATACAGAGATGCAAGAGATCTTATGTTAGATAAATTTTTTTTTCCTCTAAATCTGTTTTTCTTTTAATCATCTTAGAAATATTGCTGTATAGGTCTGAATCCCCTTCAAAAGCGAGAAAGCGGCAAAACAGCAAGCTGTATCAGAAGGACAAAAACACGTAACTCACTGTTGATGTGATACCAGATATGTTAGCTTACTGCTACTGCAAAAACTGCTGTTCCTTTGCCACAGAAAATAAAGTATGCAGAAACTCTGTCACAGGTATTTAATCAGTCTTATCATAACACAGTTCTTCAGAAATTACAGCAAGTCCACCTCTACCATTTTATCAGCCCCCCCATTACTTTGAGTTGTAGTTTGTGCAAATTTCAACTTGTTCAGGTATTTGGCTTAATCTTTCGCTGTAACACTTCTTAATGCAGACTCAACTCCCGAGTTCTGAATACACCAGGAGTTAAACCTCCTGTAAAGGTACCTTCACGCATTAAATACAAAAGTAAGTGATTACAGTATCAAAACCATGAAGTTTTCAATGATTCATATACCAAAGCTATGCAAAGTCCTTTCTGCTGTATATAAGCAGAATAAATAAGCTGTAAATAAGCCTTTCACTCTGAGCAAGAATGATATACTATTTCCAGATATGAGAACTCTACCTTTTTCTTACATCTAGAGGACTTGCTTAAAAAAAAAATCTACTTTATAGTAGTTTACACAAAACAATTACTTCACTTCAAGTTTGGCTAAATGGCAGCCCTAGTCAATCTCAAAAGAAGACTACACACCTTGTTGTTACCTTGAGTGAGTCCTGAAGTTTTCGTGTATAATTGCACTTTGAATTCTCTAATCTTAGACAAAGAAGATGAATGACTTTACTCATTCAGAGTATTTCAGTCACCTACCTATTCTGTTCAGAGTTTTTAACATGGGTGACGTTTTTTAAAGGAACACAAGTCCCATTTTTTCCACTTGTCCCTACCATTTAAAAAGGTTAACTTAGCTGGAAAAGTACAGAAACATTTTTTCAGTACAGTTGCTTTATTTCATCCTGATTTCTTGTTTTGTATAAAAACCTTCAAACCTAAAAAGATATATACATCTTCAAACCATTAGTGAGGTCACCAGCTCACAGCATCATCCTCCATACGTCACTGAACATACAAAAGCCCTCTTTGGTATTCTCAAATGCATAAATCTGTAACTACCTCTGGAGAAAGTCCTTCAAACCCAGCAAAGCCTGTAGACATATTTAGAACAAATATAACCAGCAATAAGATCTTTGAACACAGGCAGAAAGGACACGAAAGCTAATGTCTTTTCTTATTTTGGACAACAGTACAGTCCTATTTTCTGGTATCATCACTCAAATGTCCATGTTGTACAAAGAGTATATACTACGACCTTTTCCTTGTTTAGCTCAACAAGCGAATTGGGAAGCAATAGAAGTGATAGGAAGAAAAGTTATAGCGTCTAATCTCACAATTGCTTATCAGACCACTTTGGTAATTTGAAAAGTCATGTTAAATCTTCACAGACGCACATGAGAAATGACAAATTCCTTAAGTTGGGTCCATTTGTATCATACACTGATATTTACAGATATTTCTGTATCTTCCCAGTCAAAGCATAAACTCTTCAGTACTAAAATTTGCCATTATTAGAAAAGTTAATTTCAATGTTCAGCCTCTAACTTACTATCCGTAACTGAAAAAAAAAAAGACTTCAAAGCTGATGGGTGTATGGCAGCATTCTTATTGTGGACCTTTAGAATGAACACACATCTGACATGATTTTTTTTTTTTAATTGCATCAATTATCAATTTTTCTAGACAGGTACCACATCAGCTGCTTTTCTGCAAATGAAAAAAAAAAATACACCCCATACTGCATAGAACACATAACTTCTTGTGTGCTCAATTCTACTACAGAAAGGTTACAAAGTAAAAACGACAAGCCAAAGCCATCTAAACATTAAATGTTTTTTAAAGGTCCTATTGCTGTAGGTTTCTTGCTAAATTGTAACACACCCTTTTATAATTCCTTGATAGAAAAAAACCACTTATACTGTGAAATATGAGGCCACTCTCCACACAGGGGTGCAGAGTGATTAATCAAAAAATTTTGTAATATCTCATTTGTAGTTACTGAACTGTTTGACAGTTCTGAACCCCAAACTGATGGATGAAAAAAATGGTAAGCTAGATTTTTTCTGTTCTTGTTTGAGCACCTTCCCCTTCCCGGGTTTTACATAAATACTTCCGCCTGAACTTACTGAGGATCCACGAGAAGATTTCCCTTTTGAAAGAAGGAAAAGTGCACTACACCAGCTGTGTGCACACCATCTAGAAGTTCATGGGAATAAACCCGGCCTGTTTAGTGCCATTATGCAAATTACAAACTCTTATCTTAATGATAGGCTATACTTAACATCAGGCAATTAGATCCTTGTGTCTTATTAAGAAATTAACACACTTCCAATGAATACGGGACTCTTGCCATCTTCAGTAACTTTTCTACACATTTTCAGTGAATTTACTCTGTGGATCAGAGATCTTAGGGGAGAGAAGGTACTTCCCTTCCTCTCTCTCCATTGTTCTCTACCTTCAAAGCTGCTAACAAACAGCTCCAGAGCAGTTCAGTCTTTGTCTGGGAGTTTTGTAGTTCACAACCTAAGTTTCTTTTCCCATTGCTAAAATATTAGAAGGCAAGGGTTTTGAAAGCTTTCCACAGGATCAGCTAGAAAACAGACACAAAGTTAACAAAGGGCAACTATCACTACAGAGTGTCAGGTTTGTTTACTGGAGCAGATCAGTCTTTCCCCAAATCTTCAAAGTTCAGATTGTTTTCTTTAATAAACTGTTTTAAAAAAATGACAAATGGGCTAAATAAGGTGAAAATAAGTGAAGATAATTTAAAATAAAACACTCCACAGACAGATGGGTAGTTCAAATTCAGATTCACGTGGATGAACAAGAAAACTAAAATGTAGCGTGCACAAAAGCTGCAATGGTATGTTCACGCACTGGAATACAGACATTATTATTTTAAGTAAATTTAATTGCTGACATACCTTTCTCAGGTTTTTTTTTCCCCAATCCTTCCTTAAAGTCTACTCTAGCAATTAACAGAGGTCTCCGGATGGCTCACTGAAATATTTAAAGCTGAAGAACAAAAGGTTTATTTTAAAAATGAAAATCTTGGCTTGCACAACTCCAGACATGAATCTGCTTTCAATTACTGAAAGTATTTCCACTTCAGTGAAAAAGGATCAAATCTTCAACTACACCATCTTTAGGCAATGAATTCGATTATATTAAGCTTTAAGAATACAGAACGACTTTGTGACACAGCTGTATATTCCATGCGTATCGTGTATTAGATATACAAAAAAGAAGGAGCTGGCACTTTAAATGAGAAGCAGACAGAAATGTGTCTGCTCGCAGCAGCACTGTACTTCCACACCAAAGCTCTGCTTTAGGGCTGGTTTTTTTGTTTTTTTTTTTTTTTTTTCCAGGTGCCCACATAAATGTCAAAGATTACACTAAGCTTTAAATGAAGGATTTTACAATTCTTTAGAAATGAATCTGGGTTGATTCCCCCCCCCCCAACTTTTATTTCCATAATTTGCACTGTTGTAAAGTTACATTTTTCTTTCTAGACTTTTGAACGAGCACAATCTCTTCCACATCCCCCCCAGTGCAGCAGGTACCGCAGCCCCTAGGAAGCACGATAATCAGAAGCACTTTATACTTTTCCCATTACGCGAGCGTAACAGAGTCGGGCGAGGGAGCTCGAAGGCTTCACTCCGCAGCGAGATGCGATACCTCAAATG
The DNA here is from genome assembly GCA_013398015.1 of Oreocharis arfaki. Taxonomy (NCBI): domain Eukaryota; kingdom Metazoa; phylum Chordata; class Aves; order Passeriformes; family Paramythiidae; genus Oreocharis; species Oreocharis arfaki. The sequence continues at coordinate 845,084 of VZRR01007339.1, read as the reverse complement.
CAAATTATGCAAAAACTTCTCATTTCTTACATCTCCGATTTCGCGAATCTCTCCTACCGCATCCCAGCCAGACACCGGGTCGGGNGAGCGGCGGGGGCCGGGCCCGGCTCCGCCTAAGCCTTTCGGGGCCGCGGCGGCGGCTTCGCGGAGCGGCCGCGAGCGCGTACGGCCCGGAGCTCCGCGGAAGGGCAGAAGGAGCCTTCCCGGAGAGCGCGGAGCCGCTGCCGCCGCGCTGCTCGTACGGCTCGCGGGCAGCCGGGGCCGCGGGCATCCACCGCAAAGCGGGGATTTCCCGAGACAGGAGGTAACTCCCTGCGGCGCAAGGTACTTGGTGTATCAGCGTAAAGTACCTGCCTGCTCCCTCCCGCGCAAGCCGCCGCCGCAGCCGGGAGGCAGTGGCGGAAAGCAGCTCCGGTCGGGGTTTGCGGAAGGCGGGCTCGCGTCTGGCCGCGGCCGGTGCCCGAGGAGGAGCGCGGCTGAGCAGACGGACCGGGCCGGGACCAGAGCGCAGCTGTGAGCGCGCAGATGTGACACCGGCCCCCTCATCATGCACCACCTGGGCTTTAATTGAAACAGAAACACCTCCCCTTCCATTTACCACCGTCGGAGACAGTTTTCTTCGTGTCTATAGAGGCATGAATATAATACACTCTGCTTAACTCAAAACACTCGGAAATCTGTGATCAAGTCCTCTGCTCATGAAGCCTTTGGAGGTGCAGCTTGCTCTGACTGGATGCATCATAGCTGTCAGATAAAGCTATCAAATAATAGATACAAAATACAGCATTCACATGACTCACCATTAATTTCTGAAATACTGTAGAGAGAGCAGGAAGAACTAGATGCCTACAAAATACGCAGATACCGATGTACTCATTCAAAACAGAAAAGCCTATTTTTGGCTGATAATCAAACTGAAGTTAGTGCCCGTGTCTTTAGTAAAAAAGTCAGATTTTTTTTGTTGTTGTTGGTTTTGTTGTTGTTTTTTTTTATCTACACCTTTTTGGAACATGGAACTTATAAGAAATGTCTGTGGGAATGATACCTCCAGCTTCATTCTTAACATCACTACACAAAGATCCTTCTGAGCTGGCTTAGAAAATACAGTGACATGCAGGAATTTCTAAAAAACTTCTATCATGGTTTTCTTTTCACCTTGGACCTTTGCTAATAACAACTAATTTAACTCTCTCTCACCCTATTACAAGATCCATTACTGACACAGGCCAAGTCATCACAGCAGCTGCCCAGAAGCCACCTTTTGCCAAAAATCAGATCAAGATACTGTTAATGATTATACAATACTTCCAGGGAAAATAATCCCATTCCAGAATATGTTTTTGACACTGTTATGTAGAAGGCTGCAATAAAAATACATATTTCAGATGTATTATTCACAAGAAATTTAATAATATTAAAAAAGCTGACACAATTAGTGCTCATCTGCAACTTCCTAGAGAAACAAAGACTATACAGACTGAAATAGTAGAATTCTGTGAAACGGGGGACAGTAACGGTCTGAGTAGCCAGATCCTGATGAGGGCAGTCGTGGCTGGCAGTGGTTTGGAAAAATCCTGAAAAAATTAAGTAATAGCACTAATGCTACAAGTACTTCAAGTCAGATATGCAACAGACTACATGTGCTTTGACTTAGCACAAGGGAGAAACTTTAATATAGTCACCACTGACAAACTGCTCAGATTTGGGGGCAGTTTGATAAAAATAGGAAGCTTTTCATAGTTCAGATTCTGGACAGACTCCTGTAAGTGATAGCAGCAAGACCAGCCAAGAAAGAGCTAGGAGATGAAATCATGAACTAATACAGTCAGTTTAAGGAAGTAAGTTCCTAGCAATTCCACAGCAACATTCATAAACTCGGCATCTCTTCCAAGAGGTGTAGTTGCAATAAACGGGGTATTAGATCATGGAAAAACGATTTTCCAAACTGCTTGAATGGAGTACCTATAGATAAGCACTTTCTGCCATTGAAAAAATCTACTAAGTAATTAATTAATTCAGGAATATATCCTTACAGATCTTAGAAGGAGGAAGAAGGGGAACTGGATGCTTGGAGTCAGATCGTGCAGAGCTTTAGAGCACATTTGAATTTCTGCCCTCAGATAACACCTGTAATTGCACCCCCTTTACAGAAGACTGCCATGGACCTGTGAAGGAAGCGGGATATTGGGTTCTCCAAGAGCCAGATGCTATCAAAGGAAAGGCATATTTAGATAATCCCTATTTTCAAAATTCTGTACCATTTTTCTACAAATATGTATCCCTGCAAATTCAGTAAATGAAGACTGCACCCTATCAAAAAATAGGACCTGGATGTCACTGCAGAGCATCCACTTCTCTCTGTTTTGAGCCAGCTGCAATGGAATTTTCCTTTGCTATGATGCCCCCTGTGCTGAGATTCCACTGTCCCATTAATGCCAGCACAAATGATTTATGAAATCTATTAGGTGCAACACTAAAGACATCTCAAACGTAAATGTTTGCTTAGGAAAATATTTCTATGGAGTAGACAAATGGGGGTTGAAGCAAACTCCAGCACAGATATCATACTTTATGCCAACATAGCTCATGGCCAAACAGTAGACAGAAAGATCAAACAAAACCTTGGGGGTAGGTGAGGGGCTGGGGGGAAGAATAACACATGTGTTTCATTCATAGAAAAAGGGAGAAGCACTTTTAAAAAAATTATTTGGTCAGAAGTGTTATTGCAGTAAATTACGCAGAGCATTAACCATCGAATTTCAACCCATCTTTAGTCTTTCTTTATTAATAACTCATTATAGTCCTTTTTCTTAATGTGGAATAAATTAAAGCCATGTTAATCCATGCAGCTATCTGCAGGTACATTTATCACTACCATAGCCACTTACACTCTCCTTTCTGGAAGCTGCATTTCATGAGCAACAAACACTCATCCCCTGCTGAACTCAAGTCATGGTGGCCTTTTCAGGTCACTGCTAGGGTCACCTAAAAACTTACCTTTTTTTTTTTTAAGAACTAAAAGGTACCACACAGCTGGCCTTGACATATGTGAAAGAATTTCTCTTTCACACTCTCTCTGTCATAGTGCCACAATTTAGATCAGTGAAAACAAGTGAGCTTGGGGCCTTGCTGGTATAAAAGGGTGAGGAACTGCCAACAGGATGTTCTTTGTGGGAACTCAAAGCTTTTGGAACTGATTCCTCCTCCCTGATCCAGAAGAGCTCAAATTTTATGGCCTTCATAGCATGTTGCATAGTTCATATTTTTCCAGAGTGCATGAAAACAGGAGAATTGTGGATGTGGTTAGTTTTTGGAGGCAGGGCTGTGTTTCAGCTTTCAAATTGGCTGGTTTGCATTTGTCTGAGGAGAGATGCCTATTGCAGCTTAGTCACAACGATTAATTTTGGTATTTGCATTTGAATTTTGTCAGATATCCAGGGATTTAAAGGTAGTAACAAACATATTAACTCTCTGATAAAGGTAAGTATTACCACAGAGAACTGACACTTTAATAATTCCATCACCCATAGCTGATGCCTGGAAAGGACTTAAGAGGTTCCACTGGAGGTGACTGGGCAGTCATTAGACCAGAGTGGCCCAGGTACAAGTAGCTGTGCTCCTTGCAGCCCATAACACTTCAGTCCTTACTGTTACCTTCTCTGAGTGCCATCATGTCATAGCAGAAAACTTTATTGTGCCTGTTTTTCACATGGCAAATGAAGGCACAAAGCTGACTTGTCAATACCACAAAAGTAGTATCATAGGACAGGGAAACCATGACCCCTCAGACAGTCCTCTGGGGCCCACCCTAATCACTGAGCATTTCTTCTCCTCATCAAAATAATCATTTCAGCTATTTATCAACATTCATGATCATCAGTGACTTTTATTAAAAGGGAACAAACACCTTTTTAGCCAAATACTCATTCACCTATTTGAATAGTAGTAGCCTAAGTGCCCTGTTAAGATATCCTATCATAAATAGTTAATTAGTACAACCACTTCTACTGAGATGTTAGGTATACTTTAAAGAGATAGGGTTGACTGCAGTACAAAGAAGTAAAATGGAGTATCGGCCTAGAAGCCAAAATTGCACAGCATCAATGTATCACTTTGGAAACCTGTATTTCTTACAACCCTACGAAAAATCAGGGTATTAGGTTATGAAATTTAAACATTGCCTAAGAGAAAGATTTTTGTCAGATAAGGTATCATTTATAACAGCAACATATATTCTCATGTCTGTTTTAAAAAATAGACTTGGTCAAGCAAAATAGTTATAATATAGATTTCCACTTCCTGCTGGAAATGTATTCTAAAAAAAAGGGCAAATTCATATCTAGAAATTAAGGTCTTAAGAATACTATCTGATATCAACAGGATTAGCAATATAAATGTGTTCCCATGAGAAAGCACATGTGCCCAAATGTATTTAATGGAGAACATCTTGTAGTTCTTAAGCATTTGAATAGTATGCTACATTGACTAGTTTTTTCTCACAAGTGAGGATTAAGATGAGCCATTTTTCATGCAGTAATGATGCCGATTTAAATGAGAACAGACCAAGACCATAACGAGCACACAGATTCAGTGTTTAAATCTGAAAATAATAAATTTTTTTCCTTTTTATGTTCAAATCTGAAAACAATAAACTTTTTTCCCTTTTCATTTACATAGATAAAGCATAACTCTTTTTTTATAAACCCTTCCAAGACTGTATTAAGAATTTTGCAGTTTCAGATCAGTATTTCCCTAAAAATACAAGTGGAAATTGTAATCAAGTAGATGTAACTGGGGTAGGGCAAGACTTATAGCAAAAATATAGTCCTTTCAAAAAAAGGATTAAATTATGACACATTTCTTGAATGTAAGTGGGTAACATGTGGGGTTTTTTTCCTAAGAAGCAACCCAAAACTACCCAGTGTACATTTGTACTGTGATTTTTGAGTGCTGTAGATTCATATATAGAAGTAAATAAAATTCTTCTGTTCCTTGACAAATTTCCCAGCAAGCTCAATGCAGTGCAAGGCCAAGTAAAAAATACAAAATATTTTTGTTTATCAGTACCTAGATTTTTGCTCCCTAACAGAACAGTGCCCTGATTAGAACAACCCTACTCTACACTACTTGGTCATATATAAAGGTATGGGAAAATACCAATTTACAGATGGAATACCTTGATCTCCAAAATCTGAAATATCAAAGACATAATTATTAGTCATGATGCTTTTCATAGTAATTATATAGTTCTTAGGTACTTTTTTACTGGTATATTCCTATGTTCAAATACCTACAGTACCAGTCAGCCAACAGAGAAAAAGGGCACATATGCTTTGAATGATTAACACAGTTCTTGGAAACACAAAACATACATGCTTTCCTTATCCTTATCTCCTCCTCAGCGAAGTGAGGAGGAGGGGAAGGACATTTTCATGAAGTCCTGGGGGATTAGATGATGTATCAATGAGCCCTTTGAAAGAAATATCGCCCCCCTCCAAAAAAAAAAATAATTCTATTTGTTTCAGAAGAACTGCTATATGAATAACAGTAATGAGATGAAGTGATAAAAAGATAATGCTCTAATGTTTTCAGGTCATTTTACCTAATTCTTGAGGAAACAGCAGTAGTAGTTTAGGAAAAAGTTTAAACACTTCACTAAAGAAAGAAAAATCCAACTGTAATCTGAACCTTTTATCTCTAATTAAACTGAACTATGAATCTGAAACCTGTTTGTATTTGGGAGACTCACTTCAACACATCATCAGGACCCTGAAAGGAAAGAGCCTAAAACACACAGAGCTGCATCTCTTCCTCCCTCAATTTATCACACTGTTTTCCCATTTTTCTCAGTAACCTCTATCAACAGCTGCTACTCACTGCTCTCGTCTGTAAAAGGCAAAGAAGCAGTTGCTTCCACAGCTAATTCTCTGAACTGGAGACTGAGTGTCTAATCTTCATAATAAGCAGCTTCCAACAGACTAAGTTTTGATTTACATTTAATACTTGGGCCCACAGCTCTAAATCCCTCTGGATTACTGGATTATTTTTTTTTTAATTAAAAATTTACACTTTTTTTCAGAAAGAAAAAGAGGAAGATATTTACTGCAAATGAAAATGACATAAAAATGTAACTGTAAGAAAAAAGAGGTCAATTTGGTATGTAAACTCATGAGGTACAGGACATCTCATAACAAACAAGGTATGTACAGGCTGTCTGAAACAATCCATTTAGAGTAAAATAGTTTTGTATAGAGGTCTGTCAAAAAGAATTGGCTTGTGTGAACAAACTACCCTATTGTGAATCTCTTAGAATTGGTAAAGACCACCAGCAGGGCAATCCTATCAGTATAAGAGAGTAAGTTTTAAGAAAAAAACCTCTATTCTTAATGATATATCTGGAATTTCACACCTCTAGAAAATTTTAACTTGTATTCTGGTCATATGAAGAAAAAGGAAAAAAAGAAACAGGGGGAAAAAAAAGGTTCAAGGTACTTCTCTGAAATTATTTCTTTAAAAAGATATTTTAAAAACAGTGGCACACACACAAAAAATCAATATCCGTGTGATTCTCACAAAAAAATATTTCACATATTTCTTGGAATAAGCATTGTACTGATCATGACACAAACTATGTGGCTGGGACTGTGGGTTCAGCTGCTGCCGTCCATCTTCTATTTTGTCTTTTTATTACGGGAAAGATGACTGAAAACTTGCTATGTCATTTAGCAATGTCTAAAATTATGTCATCTAGAAATTTCTTTTTTGCTCAGTAGAAAGTAACCATTTATTTTCTCCTAATTATAGTTTCTCCTCACTCTCTTTACATCATCACTCTTTGGGGAAAAAACCCCCAACCACCAGAGCAGATACTCTTTTTACTTGCTGGTTTGGCAAGATCAGAAAAAAGTGTCATCCTTTGGTTAAGTCTGTCAAACAGATTTCTTACATACAGTTTGAGAATGTTCATCTAAAAGTACTCTATCTGCACTTCTGTATGCTTGTATGACATTTATTGCCTTGGAAAGGTGGCATAAAAATTATTTCACACTCCTCTGACACCTGGTGTGAGCCATATCCCTGCAAGTGGTCTATATACAAAATGGTTATATAAATCATACATGTAAAATAAAATTAATACTTTCCAAAATATTAAACTGCTTTTATATATATAAAAAATCCCACTTTGGGCTGCTGTTAAGTAGACACCTTATTAAATTTCCTTGGAGGAAAAAAAGAGGTTTTCATAAGGCATAAGAATAGGGTTTATATACGCTTTGAGTCCACTCAGAACTGTGTACATAAACAAACCTTCCCGTGGTACACATTCAGGCAGAGGATGAATGCCTGGTGATAGGTGGGTTGTTAGGCACAAGACTAAGTGCTGCATGGCATCTAGAATTGCATTTATGGCACACTTTGAAGTGATTTGTTGTATATTGATTGTCCTAGAGAGAAGGTGATCATTTTCTATATTTGAACCAACACATCTAATATTTACCAACATGCCAAACCGCTAGTGAAATAACTTAATCCCAGCAGGTGCTGCATATTCAGAAACAGGGTGTAGACACTTCCAAGAATTTAAAGTTATCATTTATTAAACAGGGAGGGAAGGAGAAGAAAATATTTTTTACTTTATATTTTGTGTTGACACACAGAGCATGAGGCTGTATCACAGGTCTTACAAGCATCACTTGGGCTTGACTTTCTTCAAGCAAGGCTAACCATCGCACAAGTTTCCAGAACACAGCATAGAAATTATCACATGCAGTAGTCCCAAAAGTCTTTCTTCCCACTCTCTTCCTCATACTGTATTTATTTGCTTGGCATGCCTCTGCATAGATGTCAGACCGCCATGGATCCATGTGCGTTAAACAGCTTCAGAAATCATAGTTTGGCTCTGTCAGTCAGTTACTATTTTCACAGCAGCCAACTTTATCACTATCATTTCCTAATTCCATCATCTAAATGATTTTGCTAACTGCATTTCACTAAAGACCTTCCCACAAGCACTGCCAGATTTGCAAGCTTTGGTGTGATTTGCCAAGAGAAGGAACTCAAAGTCCAGCTGAACTCTCTCATACAAGAGCCCTTAAAACATGAACAAGCAGTCTAAAGGTATTTCTCAAAGAAAATCAGGAAACTAAATATAGTATGTATATACAGAGGGCATACAAAAGATAATGGCATGACACAGGTTTTTAGACTCCTGATGAATCAGTGCAAGTCACAGGAAAGACACCCCCTCCCCCTCCCTTCCCCAATTTCCCCATCCACCAGATGCTGATGCTTAAGAGCAAAGCATGCAAAGTGTAACCCTAAATGAAAAACTACATGGAAGACTGGATTTAGCATTGATAATGCCAATGTGACTGAATAAATTTCGAGGCCAAAAATCTGAGAAGGTCAGAGCCAAGCCTGCTGGAGAAGGATTCAAAGATAAGGGCAATATTCAGTAAAAACCACAACTTTTATTGCAAAAGTCCTGAAGATAATTGAATTTATGAAACCTATCCTTAGTATTGGTAACCGGGCAGATGTAGCATAACCAGTGTCTCAGTGTTCATGTTTCTTTCCACAGCAGAGTTTCCTGAAGTATTTCCCCACATGGACTCAACTTGCCTTTGCTTCTCCCTGCTATCTGTTATACTGCAGGAAGCATCATCAGCCCTTTCTCAAGAATCTGGATGTTCCCTTACTTTGGGATTACTCTTCCCTCCTTCCAGTTTGCTGGGGATGCTTGTGCTTCCTGAGAGTTCTAATACTGATCTCACTGCATTTGCTTAGTATTTAGCTGGCGAGGTCAAAAGTGTAGAAAAGTATGGAAAATGGTTTATTCTTAAAATTGGATGGAAAAATCTAAAAAAACCGTTAATTTTATTACAAGAAAGACCTCTAGTCCACATTCTCAATTCACTTTCTGTAGATACATTGTTCTCACATCTCTGTATCCACCACTCAGAGACCCAAATATTTTTCCTGCAACGGGGGTGCTATATACATACACAACTTGGTCATTTATCTAGGCAAAGACAGTGACTGTTGAAAAATAAACTTCAGGAACTGCTGCCATGAGTCCATCCCTCCCTTGAATTGCCCTTTTTCATTTTGTCCACCTACCTTGGCGATGACTTTGCAGGGGTGATACAGAAAGGCTCCAGTAGAGCTCTGTGCTGAAGAGCAGAGCACTGATACTGGAAGCCATTCTGAGACAGGCCCTCAAATGTGGTACACCAGGATCTCGGTGTCGGAAACCCCTCTTTCTACTTATGCGGCCTCCCAGAAATTCTTCTGAAATTTCCCAGGAGCCAGTGCTTCCTCCAGCTGGACCACAGACACTGGAAACAATACTCCAAGGGCTATGCACAGTGGCACTTGCTGTGATTGTAGGGGAAATGTGCAGTGGACTTATTCCAGAAAGAATCCAACTGGTTGTGGTTTTCAGTTCTCGGTATAAAGGAAAGGGATTTGTTGCTATCTGCGTTGCACAGGACAGCTAGAGCATGTAACTACATGATTTCAATACCTCATCTTAAACTATTATACTCTAAAGCCTGGCACAAGAATTTATCACCTGAAGTCCATCAGTATTCTTTGCCTTTTTTTGTGAACACTCATACTAACATCAAGCACAAGGGTCACATTGCTGCTTAAAACCCTCCTGTACTAAAGTAAACACACCCGACACTGATAGATTTCCTGAACTACCCTGAGGCAGAAGCCATTTCACAGATGGAAAAAAAAAAAAAAAGATGGGCAAAGGAAAAACTGCTTGAGAGAGAGCATTTTGCTTCAGGTTTTCTAAATCCTATTGTCTATATTTCATTCTGGAAAATCCCTCAATTAAAAGAGATATTTTTACTACGGTAATAGTAAATAATTTTTTTCCCCCTGAAACATTCAGAAATTGATAAAGTTGGACCTTCTGCTTTGCTGCAAATTTTTGTATGCTGATTAAACAAGTTAAAAACACGTCCCACTACAGAAGAAGATGGGGTAGTGGTAGCAATAGAGTATTTTAAAAGTTAACAAAAGCATCCAAGAGAAAATCTATTGTACGAAACAGTGTCTGAAAATCTGAAGCACTTAGTGATGAATGTGTAACTCCCCCTAATGGAGGCATATTTGAATTTATCTTAAAAGCAAATGTCAATAACTATAAATCCTAATGCTAAAAATAATAATACTACTGTTATATCACATTCACCTTTCTGGGTTTTTAAGGGATTTCTTAAGGTATGCATCTGTGACTTACAATAAACATTAAACTACTATTAGCATAATTTTGTTTTCTTAGTGAGTTTCATTACATTACAAGTCTTAAATACATACGCCTTTCAGCATAGTTCTAAGGTACACACTCAGTAGCCATTAAAATTCCCTTAAATTATCTTCTGCCAGTCATTTCAACTTCTGTTTTAGCTAAATGTTTTCCTGTTTCTTAAAAAGTCAGCAAATTGCTATAAAAATGACAGTGACAGGCCACAGTGGTTTGGGTTCTGTGGTATAAAGAAACATTTCATGTATGCACAGCTGCTGGTAATGAATGCAGCATGTCTGAGGCCTACTCTTGGACAGTTTCCTACATTTCTGACTGCAGTTTCCTTGGCAAAATTTCTGAGACCATATTATCTATATATCCCAGTGCTTCAGCCAAAACTTTTCAATACAAGACTTTGGCACTGTGCACTGGCTTTTGAAAGTCTGTCCTCTCAGAGTTGAAAACTTTTTAGGAGTCTTTGCCCTAAGTCTTTTCTAACAACAATTTTTATTTTTCTTCTTTAGGAAGCATTGAGTTCTACACAACCACCCTGTAAGATACAGCAGACAGATTAAATTTCTATAAAATAAAATTCCTGCTCGTGAAAGATGCCAGAGTGACAGCATCAGACACTAAAATTACATTTGTCCACAGCCTAGCTACAGTAACAGCAGCAGCAGCAATGAGGTTGTTTCCAGAACTCTCAAATTTAAGCTACTGAAACATTGAGGGTAAGTGAATAGCTCTGGCCGTTGTTCTGCCAAGACTTCTGATAAGCCTGGATGTTGCTATAATTGGTCTGGTGATACTGTAACCAAGTGGTGTTAGTAGGGCTGAGATTAAAGGCTGGAGTCTACACAGTTCAGACTCGCTGACAGAGGCAGCTAACCCGGCTCCTCATAGTGCTCAGAGACTCTACATCTTCCTCTGCTACCAAAACTAGTCATAACCTAAACACAGGTTTCCTCCTCCTAATACAGAGAAAATGCAAAGAAAAATGCAGCAGTCTGGAATGAAGCTATGGGCGTAACCCCAAATGACTTTTCCTAGATTTTTATCGTGTATTGGAAAGGAAGTTCAAGAAAGCTGGTGTTGTTTTTTTCTTTTTTGGTTTAAATGGAACTTTATATATTTCTGTTTTTCTTCACAGGAAGTACTTCTTAGCAAAATATGCTCTTATATAGGACTTACCCAGCTGTCAAATTCTACTCTGTAATGCCAATAGAGTGAGATTCAAAACCATGCATGAACATATTGCTAAAATAATTACATTTGAAGGCAAAGATAGACATGTTCTTGTATAGCAAAAAGGACAAAAATAAGCTCATAGGCAAGAAGATAGATAAAATGTCTACCTGCACCATTGACCATCATACAGAAATATTTCTAGCACCATGTAAGAACACAGAAGTTAGAAATGAAGTACTCCGAAGCAAAGATCTGCATTGCAAACCAAGAAATACAAAGAAGATTTAGGGGAGAGCTAGAACTACAACTGAAGTAGGATGTGCTACAAAGTGAAGCCTGGCACAATAACAAGAAAGAAATTAGAACAACAATATTTTGCTTCCCAAGATTTCTGCTGATCTTATTTTTAAAAGGGAGCTAAACCAAAACAATTAATCTTACTCTGATTAAGTAATTAATGTTTAATCTTACCCTGGATTATTTAATCTAATCTAAAAATGTAACTATTAATAATCTTGTGATAGGGTAAGTCCACCCCACCTCAAAAAAAAGAAAAAAAAAAGCTGAAACTAACCCCACAAAAACCAGACTCTATGAGCCAATGCATTTAACCAAGAGTCAGTCTAACTATGGTTATGAGTGTTGAAACATGGATTTTCACATCTGTCTCATCTGGACAGTCAAACTGCCAGGGCCAGCCAGGACAGAGATTTCCTTTCCTCCCCTTACAGAAACTATTACTGAGATTTGTTTTATATGTTTGACAGGAAGTAAATTACATAGATACAGGAGATCCTCTGAAGATTTGTGATCCTTATGAAAGAGGTTAATGTGAGTCAGAGAACATCAGGTTTAGGATATATAAAAAAATACAAATGCCGTCAGTCATTGTCTTAAGACAACAGCACAATTTTGATTGTTGGATTTTCTTGAAAAACATCTTTTCTATTCCTTCTGGGTTTGCAGTTCAACTCCAGTACACAACCCTACTGATACTGTGTTTGTGCCTCAAAACACATTCAATTACGTGTTGATTATTTAAAGCTACCACTCACTGTTCAGCACTTATTAGTACAATAGCAGTTTTGCATTGTGGGAAACATAAAAGTGCAAATGAATATTTTTTTCCCTTTAATTTTTTGTTATTTAAAAAAAGGACCATCTATGTCTTCCACTCCTCCAGACCCTAATATTCATACCATATAAAGTATAAAAGAATGGACATATATAAGTGAAATGCTTTAATGCTACTAAACATTGCAGCAAAACATAGAAGTCTTTAGACAAAATTAATACAATCTCTTATACAAGACTACATAAAACACAAGTTTAAACCATGTATGTGATAACATAAAGAATGCAGCACTAAAATGACAGCTTTCACAAACTCATATACATTGCTCTCTTCAAATATTTTCAAGGTCATGATTGTAGACAAATATCAACAATTTGGTCCCTCCAGTTCAAACTGGAGAAAGTCTGGTAAAGAGCCACCAGGATGATTTAAATATTGGAGAACTTGCCACATGAAGAGAAATTTGAAGAAGGGATTTGCGCAATATAGGGAAGAGAAGACTCATAGGGACCTAATAATAGTCTCCTAGTACCTAAAAAGAGTTTAGAGGGACGATGGAGGTGCTCTCCTCATAAGGGTGCATGGTGAAAGAACAAGAGTCGGTGGGTCCAAGCTGCTTCTGTCTGGATGTTAAGAAAAAAAAAAAAGCTAAGAGGTGAGATCTCCCTTGATGGAAATTATTTCAAATAATCTCTGCTTGAGACACAGCCCTGCATCCTGAATCATTGCTCCTCATCCTCAAATTACAATTTCTTCTTTAAGTACCTTTAAGTATCTTTCCAAACAAAATATCATACATGCAAAAGAAAGAAAAAGAAGATGAAGAGTTCAGTCATACTGATCTCAATATTCTTTGTTTACCTATACTTTCTTTTACACATTCATGTGGTTCTCTAGTGATCTGAGAAACGAAAACTGATTTGGAAGGGTCTGAGTGTTTTAAAAAGATTTGGTGCACTAACAAAGCTACTGTATTTGTGGCTAGAACTGCAAAATAAAGCATAATAAATCTAGTTGTGAACCAGTAGCCTACATGCAGATAAACTTACAGGATGTCCTAGGTTCACCTACACCTCTTTCCTTGTGTTATGCTGAATTGCCAGTGAAAAGCTTAATTTTAAAGGAGCATATGGGCTGTAATAATGTCAATGTTCATTTTATTTCTACAAAGGAGTAAAAGTACTCTTCTTTAATGGGTTAAATCTACATTTCCTGTGAATAATATGGCAAACAGGGGAAAAGCAACCGTACAGAGTGACATATGTAGAGAACTAATGACAAAGCATGATTAACTGATAAAAACAGCTAAGTGACAGGCAGCATAAATTATCTCAGCTCTACTAGTTTACAAGCACATACAGGTGCACACCATTTGAGAAGAATTCTTACTTCACAGTACTGAGAAAGCTCACAACCAAATGTGTATAGCTGCAAACACTACTGCTCCAAGTTTCATTTAGCTACAAATAGACACCTAAATGTATATATATACACACACAAATATATATATTTATTTCCAGAGCCCAGGAGTACCCTAACATAACCAAGCAAAAAATGGAACTCTGCTTGCTTTGAGACTGTTGCAATTCCTTTCCTCAGTGAATTACATCATCCCTTTCTATCATGGGAAATCTGTTGATGCAATTCAGTACCAGCAGAAAAGTCCTTTCACATGAAAAAATGTGCATGATAGGGCCTTATAAGCTCACAGCAAGGGCCGAAATACTTCTGTGGTGTAGTGGCTCAGGCCTCAGGCAGAGGGAGGCGAATATGGGATCCAGAGAAAATAGCAAGATGATGCAGTTATGTTGGATATGCCACAGGAGCTGACTGCCTAACCCAGAGGATGAGCTCAGATTTTGCTACTCTTTCCTAAATGCTCTGTGAGAAGATAAAGAGAATCCAAGTTCACTCAAAGCCTTTGTATGGTGCCTGAACCAACTGGCAGGGTCTTACCAGTGTGAAACTCTTACACCAGTGATATTAACAGTTGTATAAATAATGTCTATACATCATTTTAACACTTTTGCAGAAAATGAAATGTGTAAAGCAATAATATTTAAGCTTGAAAACATAAGAGGAGAGGTTATATTTGCAGCAGCGCCTTTATTAATGAATTTGTTACTTTGTTATGGACTGGAGACAAAAATTCATCACTTGCTGAACCATATTTTGTATTACTAATTTTGAAGTTACTGATTTTGTTTCTATTAATTTTGAATTTCAGACTTCAGATGAAAACATGCAATTCTCAAAACCAGAGCTAGAGCATTGAGTTTTCTAACTATAAAACCTGTCTGGTGTCAAAACTTATGGAAAAGGCAAGAATACTGTCAGGTGAAATATAGGTAATTATGTGGCTGGACAAAACTAGCAGAGAAGAAATAATTCTAACATTATTTCTTCAGTAGGACTCGAGAGGGTAAGTGGCTATTATCTTTTAGGTACAGGACTCGGTACACATCCCAGCAACCTTCACAAAGCCACGAGAGTAAAATTGTTTGAACAGAGCTTACAGGAAAACAAGTTTATTTTTAATTTGATACACTATTTGTTCTCAGTTGTAAAATAACCTTCTTATTTTAACATAATATTGACCATTAATTTCTAAACTTCAGGCTGAAAGTACAATTACCACCATGTGCTCCCTCCTTACTCAAACTTGTGATGAACAATGAAAGAAACAAAGCAATTTCTATTAATCTCACAAATCCTATGGCTGCTTTTAGAGGATGCAGCATTTACTCATAATTCATAAATGTATATGGGATGACTAACATACAGCTATCTCACCTCTAAAATGGGTGTTCCAGTATCTGCCAGGACAGGGAAGAAATAATCTGGAAAGCTACAATAAGTATTAAAAGCTAAGTGTTAAAGGCTTGAAAGAAAGTTAAAACCATAATTTCCAATGATTTTATTTTCTTCACCTTCCCTAATAAGAGGTTCCTTTCTCAAAAACCTGGTCAAAAAGATACTTTAAACCAGACAAGGCTTGCGAGCTAGACTAGGCTAAAGTCAGTCACTCTTTCCATGGCTTGAAAATTATAATGGCACCCAGAACAAACAAGGTAACAGAATGAGCTGCTTTTCCTCAGATCTGTCCTGACACCATCAGATTTACCCAAGGCAGATCAACTCCTGCACATTTCAATGAACAAAGCTGTGAAGTCCTATGCACTGCTCACACATGTGGGAATATCTGGATTGTTTGACAGCCAGCCCACTCAGCTGGGAGCCTACCTGGACATCAGCAGTGCTAAAAAAGCTTTTGGGAAGAAAGGTGTCATCCTGAAATAGCTGAACCACAAAAGAGAATTAGCAAAGGAAAGAGGCAATGATACTCTCAGGAGGAATAACTTGCATCAGACGTAACAGCTCTGCTCCCTCCTGTTTAATGACCCTTTCCTGCTTGATCCAAGCACCAGACCAAAATGGTTCTCTCTTAACTTGAGACCCAGTTTCTGAAGCCTGGAAAAATAAAGGTGGAACAAATGAGTGACCAGACAGTGAATTCCTGTTATGCCTTGTGCATTTCCCTAGGAAAGGGAGGTTAAATGAGAAGGTACCAATGTACAATGACCTTAAGGTACTAGAAAAGGGAGTACAGGAGTCTTGGGGACACTATCAGGATCCAAAATAAATTTACATTTATATTTACATTTTGACTGGTTAATTATTTATGGAAAGTCCTATTTGCACTTTTAAATTTTGGTTTTGCATTAATTTCCTCCTTTCTCTGCTTCACAACTAATTTTGTCATGTAAATACAAAGTTCAATGAAAAAGTACATGCAAGCACATATTACATTATGTGAAACTAAATCAGACACTTCCAAGACTTCAGTAAACCTTAAGCATTTTCGTATTGCAGTTATGCCAGTCCAAAGATGCCAAAAGGGGAGGTCCCAGGCCTGCCTGCCTCCCTCCCATCCCTTTTGTTAGATCAGCCTGTGCAGCTGCAGGATGAGTTGGTTCAGCTGGCTGGTGATGTTAAGTAATTTCTTTCAGGGTTAGGATACAGTTCCATTAAAGTTGACATTAAAATATTTAGTGCTGCTGCAGTTACGTCCATCTCCAAAACCTGCCTCCTGTGTTTTGTCAACCGTGCTGTTTGTCTGACTCTGTAGGGAGCAAGTTCAAGCCACTAAATCTTTGGGAAACTATCCAAAGAATTTGGGGGTAGAGGGGGTGGGGAGAGGATCAGGGAATAATACTCTGCTGGCTCAATGGCCCCAGCTACATCATTAAGAATTTGGATGAAAGCCTGTCCCAGTACAATGAAGTAACAGCCACTGCATAGCAAGACTCAGGATCAAGGCAGCACCAGCACAGCCTCCACTGCCATGGACCATCACTGCTGGATCATCCAGTGAGCTGACAGCCTCTGTGTCTGTGCAATTAAGTGCTAAGTCGGCAAAAGAAATGGCCCCTGCCTTTGTCTGGAGTCAAGTGGGATGGGATCATCCCCTTTCAATGCATATGGATATTGGACTGGATATTGTGGAGGGAAAATTGTTACATCAATAGATCAAGAAAACATCAATACGCAATTCAGCTTTTTTTTTAAATCTTTTGAATCAGAGATTTGGTATGTTTATACTTTATTGAGAGAAGGGGTATGGAAAAGTAACATCAAACAGCTATTTGTTGGAAAAAAACAGTGGTGTTGAGAGTTTTTTCTAATGGAGTCTTACTCATTTATTCAACTGGAATAATTTGGTAATTATTCAAATTATGATTAATTAACCCTTGTCTGGCAAAGGAGTTAAATCCCATAAATAACTCCAAAAAACCAAAACCCAACAGTGAATCAAAAGATATATTAAACTGAACCAAAACAATCTTGAGACAGCTGTATCATGAAAAATTGTTCAACTCAGAGAACATTTAAAGGTTAGAGCTCTATTACAGGTTAAAGAAAGAAGATCATAGAGAAAAAAAGATTTATATAGTGAGTACCTAGTGCTTCTTTTATTCATTTAATTTTTCCTGTAAGGCCACCATTTTGCAGATGGTCTGAAGTATCACATTCCTTACCACCTCAAAAGGTTCTATATCAATTATTCTAACTGTGGCTCTAAAAGAACAGCCTACAGACAGCTGCTGGAAAAAAAATAGACATTTTAGAAAAAGTTTCCTAGTACTTTTTTCATGAAGATTTTTAAATAAAGAATTCAATTGTAACATGGCATAAACCCTGGCAGGTTCATGGTCTTGCATGCTACAAATGGAAGCCAGACTTAAAGATCCCACTGCAAGCACAGAGAACATTGGCCACAGAGCCACCACTAGTTACACTTCTGGTTTAACTTCATTTTAGGAGAAAAGATAATGATTAAAATTTCTGGCAGTTGGAAATCTTTCATAAAACCACAGGATGGTTTCAGTGGTTAATAGTCTCGATGCCAAAATGCCATCGAATGTAAAATGTTAACGTTACAATTTACATGAATGATTTCTACATCATTTAGTCGCTTATCTTGACAGAAAAAAAAGTCAGCCTTGTAAAATTATAGTCAGTATTTATAAAGTATAGGGAATAGCACTGTCTTGCTTTCATTTCTTTAAAGTTTGCCAATGTTAGATAACTGCACAGAAGTAAACATTAACAACTGCAAGAGCCTGTGAGACAGCTCTTTTAATATTCTTAATGGAACTTTACTATAAATTGGCATCAATGTTTGCAGTTTTAACTCCTCTGCTTTATTCTCTACCTATTGTTTCACTACATATTTTTGCACTCCTGAATGAAGTTATCTGTCTAGAGCACTTGAAAACATCCAGTACGAACAGCTGCAATTTAATATTTCCATGGAAAAAGTAAATATTTTATCATATGATCTAAAATTTGCCACCTTTTCCTCCATCTAAATGCTGAATACCTCAGCATTTTCTGCCTTACTCTGGAGAATTCTTCTGGTTTTGTCTAGATTTGGTTAACATTGTTGGGATTCATTCAATTTCATTTTAACAGCCACAACAAAAAGCCAAACATCTGCCCCATTAAAGGAAAGGGGAAAAAAAAAAAAAAAGAAAAAAAACCCCACCAAACTTTGTGGTCATGGCTTTCTCCCTAATTTTTCCTTCTGCTTTTTCAGTGTTCTGAATTCCTTAGCTGATACATACTAATTATCATCACATTATGCTTTCCTTCAGCTGTTTTTCAATACACATCCTCTCAAACGGATTTATTTAACAGGGCTTTTTGTTTCCTATCTAAGGCAGTTTGCAACACAAATGTGAAGGAATCATTTCAGTTTTGGATTTGATATTATTTTGAGCTTGTAAAGTGTGTTTTTAATTTACCAAGAGAGATTTGACATTACAGTTTTTCACACAGAGAATATTTCCTGGTTTTCATTTTCCTCTATGTAAGAGTCATAAATTAATCTGTTCACTCATCTAAGCCAACACTAACTGTGATTTTTTTCTTCTTTTTTAGCCCTCCATATATGTTTAATAAAGAATTTATTGCATCAATATTTTAGATACATATGATTTTTTCTGAATGTCTGAGTCATTTTAGTACTGTCAGCATAAGCCATCCGGAACATTTAGTCCCCATGATAACACATAATTTTTTTCTTCCTATTGGATATTGTAGGAAGGTTCTTAGCGAGTCATACTGTCTCCTGGTGTGATTTTATGTCACAGATACTTGATCAAGTTCAACATTGAACATGATTTCAGAACCAATCCCAAATACTTAAACTAATGCTAATATGTTCTATTAGGTAGTGACAAAAAGGTGGAAAAACCCAGCTTGGCTGTACAACGCACTCTTTCAATGGAAACATATTATTTGTTATTTAAATTGTGTAAATGGAAATAAAAATGACAAGAAAAAATGAAGTTTTTTCAGTGAAACAGTAATTTTAACCAACGTCATAAATAAATTTTCATGCACCTTACTACAAATATTGGCACTCTGCACTGTCTGTTACTTGACATATTTTATAATCAGATTGTAGTTCTCTGTAAGACACACACAAACTAAGACGTATAGATATTGTTGTAATAATATCGCTACTAAAATGCTATTTGTATTCTTAGCATATTCATTTTTCTTCTTAATGGTTTATTGCCTTTTTTTCTTATACCTTTATTTGATGTTACTGAAGTGTTTTTATTTATAGACATTCCTATTTGCAATTTTGGAAATGTCTGTCATTTGTCTTTTATGTATAATGTAGGTGAATTATATTTGTGATTTCTGTTGTAAGTACATTAGCTTCCATACCCTACACTCAAAAAGTAATGTGCTTAAAATAAATTTTCCCTTCATCTTCAGATATACCTGAATATTTTTAGGCCTATCAGCATATATGGGCTTATTTTTTGCTTCCTTAAACTCATAAGAGTCCATGTTCAAGTAAGGCATGGCTTTCTTATGTAGCCCTTCTATAATTATTGTGTCAATATATATTTATTTGTATTTACCTATTAGTGAAATAAAGAGAATTGTAACCCAATAAATCAAATGTAGAATGCAAGATTGTATTGGATTTCAAAGAGTTGGCAAGTGAACAGAGAGATGAGCAATTCTCCCCACAAATTGTTAGCAATAGTCATTTGACATCAATGATTTACTACTGTTGAGAAAAAGAAAGACATTTTCTCTTTCACCTCTCACTTCCTACTTTAAAAAAATATAAAATGTACATGTTAACACATTTCAGACATATAGAGTCTTAGCATTCCTCGCTGGCATCAAACAGATCACTGCCAAAATGATGAGACAACCACGCAGTCAAATGTTCCATCAGGCTTGAAAATCTCTGTGGTCAGCAAACTTTGTTGTACAAAAAGGCTGATCTTTACTATCTTATTATATTTTATTTTTAAAGAAGGGTTAATTTGGAGATGTGTTAACTCACACAAAATTAGATTTAATGAGGTCTTTCATGCTTCTGGATGAGATGCTGATTTATGGGTTGCAATCAGCAGGTGCTGAACAGAAAAGAGTAACTTGGACAATGTCAAACTGGTTTAAATTGAATGAAATGACATGAAAGAAATTAGTTGAAAGGCTCCAGATTGTTTTACAATGCTTTTTCACAATGCATTATTCACTAGAATTGATTTTAATGACTGAAAAAATACTATAGTCACTAGTTACGTGGGTGCTAATTTAATTATGTTATATCACATGATAAAAAGGGCAAGGGTGTTTTTCATTCTATCCGAGTATTAATAGGCTGAGTTTTATTAAATTCCTATATGGAAGACAAATCTTATTTCTCAGTAAAATCAGCGGGACATTAACAACAATTACTATATAACCAATATGCAAGTAACTATGGTAATTAAAATATAATAAAAATCTGAAACTCACATGTTTATTCTTGAATTTCTTGATTACTCTTTGTTTTCAAAACCAGACCAGATAACAACAAATGGGCTTAACAAAAAACTTAGTTACTTTTGAGAATGTGCTACTGTTTTGTAAAATGGGGACATACCTTCCTTCCATTTATTATATAAACATCTTTCAAACTATGCACATCTAAGGATGGATGTCTTCACACAGATGCTGAAATACCTGACCTGGCAAGTTCGCAAGTACCTCTGAGCTGCAAAACATCAAAGCATGTTAGCACCGTGCTGTACCTCTTGACAAGGTCTATTAGTCTGGGTGAAGCTCCTGGCTAATGCAGGCAGACTTCTGCACCCGAAGTGGCATGACTGCAGTGTTACTGTGAAACACACAGATCCATCAGCCGGGCTCGGCACAAGCTGCCTGAGCCTTGTAAAACACGCTCTGTCTTTGCACGGCTTTCTCTGAAACACTGCTGCCTTTACTTCATTTACTTTTATTAATAATACAGTGAAGAAGACACAAATCAGACTTAAGGAATTGTTGAATCTTGGGTAAAAACCCAGCAAAACAACCCACGCTGGAATAGGTATGTTTCAGGTATGGTGAAATAGGGCAAATTGGACCAAAAAGGGCAGGGAACGTGCAGGCTTACCCTCACCCACACTTCACAGATCATAGAAAAAAGCTATTACTGTTCTCTCTCCTTTGTCTCCTCCCTGCTTTTCTTTGTCTTTTTGCATTAAGTCTGGCTTATGTAGTTCCGTTTCACCAAGTCACCTTTGACCTTCTGATTACTAACCTGCTTGCTCTGTCTATGACATATTAACAGAGCAAATCTACAGCCAAAGACAGATATAATGGGCTTATTGAGGAGGAAGTCACATAAATGCTTCCACATCGACTTGCTGCTTGAAAAATATGATGAGCTCTTGTAAAGAAGAACAGTCTGCTAAGTTTAGGCCTGGAATTCAAGCCTTATAATATTTGGAAAAGAATAATGGTACCAAGTTGTGAAACAGCAATCCTTTTTCGTTTCAAAAGTCAGTCTGGCTAATTAAATCGCTAAATTTGAAATCAAAACATTAAAATACATTTTCCCTGACTTCTTGTCTCATCCTTCAAAAATACAAAAGAATCAAACAACTCACTAAAGATGTTTTTTTCCTGCTGTTCCTGGGGGTCAGAAAGTTGAATTAGAAAAGGAGAAAGGAATACCATGTTAGCTCAAGTCTAATACCCTCATTTTTCAAAAGCACAAAGCATTTTAAAGGGGAAGAAAGCCCTACTTCTGCCATTCCACTGTACATATTGTTCTTACTTCATGTATGATCCTTGTTTCCTTCCCCCCCATCACATCAGTCGGACCTCTTGCTTCCCAAGCCCACACCACTCCGGCAGCCTCCTCCAAGTCCCCACACCGGTGTCCACCCACATCATGTCCCTTGTATTGACACAACATGCCTTCGTGCCCACAGCTTCCCTGGGAGCACCATGGAAAACCAATCCACTCAAAATATAATTTCTTGGCCCAATCCCACATATATCTCCACTCTCACTCTGAGTCAGGATCTCTGTGCTGCCACCAGGAAGAAGCTTCTCTGAGCAAAGATCACCAGATATTGCAGAGCTTATATCCATCTAAAACAATCTTTGGTGTGCTGCTGCTAAGGAGGGAATTACACTGCCTTAAATACCTGATGATGTTCAGACTTGTACCTGCCTCGGGTCCCTAACTTTTCTGGCAGGCTGGGTTCACCATGGCGTAGATGATGGAGGGTTTTTAACACAGCAGCATTAACAGTGTCCAACTCTCCCGAGGCGCATTAATGGGTAACTTAGCAAATCATCAGCTGTGTCACAGCTAACAAATATACAAAACCTGGAGTTTGGAGACCTTAATTTCTAGAAGAGCAACAAAAAATCTTCACCTTATGCCCTAGTTCATACATCTTCTGCCCTGATGGACTAGAAGACTACACCACACAAAAATAAAATTGCCAGAATTATCAACCAGTAAAGAGATCTAACCAACATAGATCTTGACTGGAAATCTGTGCCTTTAACGAATGACAAGCACTTCAAATATAGACAATTTGATAGGATTCACAAGAGAAAAAGATTACCCAGGTGCCGGTAGGTCTATGAAATTACATGATAAAAACCTGTTGCAGTGTCTGGTCCTCTACTAATCAATTAGAACGTTAAACAGTTTAAATATTAAACTTCAAGTACAGTAATATATATGTACAAAAAGCCAATTAATTAGGCCACTAACTGGAGTGGGAATAAAGATATTATTTTATATAATATATAAGCATCTATTGTTCCTGATAGTTGAACACATGATTTAAAAGAAAACCTATAGTTCTTTTCTATCAAATCATATTTCACTTAACTTAATAAAGATTGTATTCACACAGCCTAGGAAAAACATTTTTAATGTAATTCTATATAACCTGATTTTATATTTACAACAACCTGTATTTAAACTGCAGTGAAGGGGTCTGCTATTTAGATCATGGTTCAGGACTTCACAGAGGTCTCTCTTGGTATTTTATACAGTCTTGCAATGACACAACAGATATTTCAGGAGTTATAGGCAGGTGTGTCTGAGAGTATCTTAAGTTCGATTTGTAGTTCCCTCTGTTAAATTCAGCCATAAATACAAATAGTATAATCAGCAGTATGGTAGACCAGAGTCTTTGGTGACTAATGCTGGTGGAACCAGTGAATAAGCAGGTATGAACACGGGGCGTTACCAAGTGAGGCTTTCCAAGCAAGGCAGGTCAGGCCCAAGGAACAAAGGAAGGGAAGAGGACATAATGATTCAGGCCTGCAGGCTGCCAGCTGTTGAAAAAAACAACTGCAGAGCTTTCTATAGGTAGGCAAATTGCATTCTGATAACACTTGCCGATTTCTGGGAATGTAATTTTCTAGACTGTTAGGGCATAATACTACAATTCTGCTGTAAGCTGCAAGCTGCACTGCCAGCAGCCTTGCTGTCAAAATACATTCTTGTATTTTGTAATAATAGCTCAGAGACAAATTGTGGAAACAATTAATGGAAAAATGTAAAATCTGTCCATGTCATTAGTTTAGAAGCATCCAAAGGATACACTCCATAAACATGATACTACATGCACAATAGCAATACAAATGTTTTGAGATAAAACAGCAGTTCTTATATTCATCATTTTAAGAATGAGAAACCCATAACTGGGAAAGGACAAGTGAGACAAAGCATGTTTCAGATACACAGTGTCTCACATTTAGACACCAGACGCACCAATGTGCTACTCAATTTTAGAACAAGCTAACATCGAATGAATATGAATTCAGCTGACATGAATTCATATAGAATGAAGAAACCTATGTAACTGTGATCAGTGTAACTCTAATAACATACTAAAGAATCTTTTCTTCCATATTCCAAAGGTTGGTATAGTCTGGTGGCTAGAGACCAGATGATTTCTTTGAACCATCAGGATATAAAAGTCACGTTTAGAGGAGGTATGTGTAGTTTTCAGCCTTTTTTTTTTTTTTCTTCAGAGCATTTAAGAATTTTCCTGTGAAGATAAAGATTCCTATACAGCAAATTTAATCTTGCCAGGCTCAATTTTCTTGGTTAGCTTTGCCAGGTCTCTTAAAAGTCATCTGTGGCCAGTAATTGAAAACCGCAGACTGCTGAGTGGAATCAGCAGTCCTGAGGGGTACATTGTAGAAGCAGCTGAACTACGTGAGAAAGCCTTGGCTGTTTTTATTACAACTTGACTTTCAGAAAAGAGAATTGTAAAACCAGAGCTAAAACAGACCTTACCTAGTGTGAGGGAGTGTTAAACAGGAACCCTGCCTAACATTGTCTTATTACAGCACACTGATGAACAACACGCAGAAGGCGGTGAACCAGCTTTGGACAGAGTTTATGTGGTCATTACAAGGCTGAACTTCCATGAACATCCAGTCTGGTTCATGTGTAAAGTTGTTCCACGGTAAACTTCACGTCCCCAGACAACAAACTTAAATTTCACTAGTATGTAGGAAGGTAAAGAGAGGGTAAAAGAGGAGAAGAAATCTGATGGTAACTAATGCACAAACTAAGCTGTGACACACAGTGTCATTTCTCTTGTGCTCCCATATTCATCTCTGTGCAACAACATAAACAAATACCAGAGAGAACAAACTTA
Source organism: Oreocharis arfaki (assembly GCA_013398015.1). Taxonomy (NCBI): domain Eukaryota; kingdom Metazoa; phylum Chordata; class Aves; order Passeriformes; family Paramythiidae; genus Oreocharis; species Oreocharis arfaki. The sequence goes on along the minus strand of VZRR01007339.1, from coordinate 820,054 downwards.
CACATTTGCAATATAATAACCCACTGTATACCTGCCCATATTGACAGTTGAGTGTTCTAACAAGACAGGAGACACGAACTGCAAACTAGAGGAATCATGGATTTCTTCAAACAGACATACAATACATGCATGTATACATAAATTTCATTCTGCACCTTCTCATGAATGCCAGCTGTCCTTACTCAGAAAGTGCACCATATTATTTTCAGGGGAATATGGACAGTTATTCTCTGGACTCTCCAAAAAGACTGTTGCACATCCTGTCTACTCAAGATACTTACTAGGAAAAAACAGTACGGGCATGTGTCTGTGTGCAAGGTGGAGTTCAGGCCTTTGGAGGGAAATATAAACTAGTCTATTTCTAGATGACAACAAACTAAGGAAAATGCGTAGGAGGAAGGAAAACAGTTCATTTTGTCCTTATCAAATATTGTCACTTGTGACAGTTTCTAGAATAACACGATTTTCTTTGCCAACTGACATTTGCCTTGATCTCACTGTACTCTCATTGCCTATACTACCCAAAAGCTATGCCTCAAAATCATTTAGCTTCGTAATGTCTTATCAAAATAATCTTTTGTGAGTACTTACAAGAACCTCATCTACCCCCAGTATTTACAAAACTTTGACACAAAAATTGGAGGCACCCCTCAGAGAAAAGAGCTACTAGATTTTGTACATGATAAGGTGATGTTTCTGAACCTATTAGATATACTACAGGCCCATAATGCTCTCCCTTTAGGGTAATAAATCAACTTGTCTTAGAGCACTAACAAATGAACATGGAACCACTGTACTATCTTGTGAAATAACAGACCCCACTGTGAAAACAGCAGACATGCTTCTCTTTGGCCAACAGATTGTGTGAAACAATTTCCAAAAATATGGTCTTGTGCAGGCTGAATGCACTAGTATGGTGCAATTCATAAATAGTCAAAACACCAATTTGATGCTTCTGGTAAAGTATACTATGAGTCCTACCTATGTGCCACTTACATGCTAATATGATGGAGCTATCCAACATCTGTGTCCAACACTGCACACTGAGCTGAACCTACAAATCTAAAGCCTCATGGGCCCGTGATTGCTTTACAGAGAAGTTGGTACTTCTGGTAGTGTAGTCATACACTACACTACTAATAGACAAAAACATCTATTACTATAAGATAAACTATTTTTCCTAAGTCTTTTAAGAGGAAATATCTTGAGTTTGAACTGCACATTATTCCCACACTGATGCGTGTGAAGTGACACACTTCCTACTCTGAGTTTAATACTCCCTTGAGGTAGGAATACAGTCCTGCATCTTGGACTTTGAAAGTATTCCAACCATCCTCTTCTACGTAAAAAAGGTAAAACATGGAACTTGTCATTGATACATCTGCATGCTGGAGAACATTTTCCATAAAAACCTTTTAGAAGCTTTCTCAGGTATAGCTGGGGTTCTCATCAATTGTCTGGTTTGGGATACGGAAAAATTTCTTCCCCTCCCATATGCAAAATACTCCACGACGAGGAACTCATCCTACTCCCACGCTTTTCCCAATATTTTGGGAAACTGCTTCTAAACTTTAGTGACGCTCCTTTAAATGCTGATCAAGAGCTTTGCAGTTGGAAATGGTGTTTCTTCTGGAGAGAGACAGAGAGTTGGGGTTCTGGAAATAGTGATAATGCAAATACAGGGATGGAGTTTACTATCAAGCCTTACTAAAAAAAATCCAAGTTGCCTTGAAAATTTAAATGCTCTCAAAAATTTTCTTCTCAGAGAAAAAAGGCTTGAAGGATTTCAGTGTCTGATGCTGAATCTATCAGATCACAGAGTTGTTTTTATGGGTTTAACTCTCAAATTTACTAATTGACATTTTATGTTGCAATAATGAATTCAGCTTGTGGCCACACACGTTCAAGTCCTGCATTTTCCCTGGGTTAAGATTTTTCTACTTAACATTAATGTTTTCAAAACAGATGATAACAAACTAGACATTATAGTGACTACAAGATGTGTTATGCCCCAAGGAGTAAGATTCAGCAAATACAAATATGAAGTATAATTAAGTGACCAAACCAAGCATCAGCATAACCACCCCATGGTTCAAATAGAGATCTACCAATAGTGGACCTCAAGGTCACTGTGACAAAGAAATATCAGATGTTTCAGAGAAAGCTGTACAGAAGTTTTTAGCATTACAGAAAACCACAGTCTAGGCAAAGATTGACCCTGCATCCATAACTTAGAATTGAAGGCTCCTGGCCTTGTTAAAGTCTGTGTTCTTGTTTGAAGATTGTAATGTATGAATAAAAGAGACCTCCATGGGCTGAAATCAAAAGTATTTTTCATTACAGAGTCTTCACTTATTGAACACAAGTAATATGTACAACATTAAATCTGTGTGGTTGTAAAATCTGATTGCAGTCTCTTACAGAAAACACACTGATCTTGTCCTATGGGAAAAACAATAAAATACAATGAAGTTGAACATTTATAAATGACCTTTCCATTCATAAAAAGCTAGGGGTCTCAAAGGAATCTTGTAATAAACTTGCATATGAGTTTATCTATTATCCATCATGGGGAAAAAAAAACCCAAAGTAAAGCCCTTCAAGCAGGGAGAATATTTTACTAATCTATTCCAAGTCCAGTGGAGCAGAAGCCTGCATGCTCTAGCTGTAATATTTTGCTCCACCTAAACAGCAAGCTGCCCGTCATGGGTCACATATATTGCTTATCAACAGAGGAATGTTGGTTCACATATTCACATATATCAGAAGTCAAAATCTCCAGGCCAGTGACGCTTTTCACCCTCAAAATTGCACCTTGAATTTTATGCCAATCTAACAGGCAAAAATGAAACAGCAAAATGTAAGGCAAATGAGTATGTGATAATGAAGTTATTAATTTTACAGTGCCAAAAAATCTAGAAAAAGGAAATGAGCATATTAAATCTCTTTATAGCAGAAAAATCAACATTTATTTTTTTTAAATAAGGAAAATCATTCCAGCTAACTTTTCAAGTAATTGGTGATTTTATCATCTTGTAGATTTAAGAATGTAACATGCTGTTTTTCTCATCTTCGCTATTTCATCTTCAAGCCCAGGAGAAACATTTACACCAATTAAAAAGAAGAGAATTTCATTAAAATTTGTGGTGTCTACACTATGATACCTATGCAGCAATTTATCTGCAATCTGTGTTAGAGGTAAGCAGGCACTTAGGGAGCACATGTAGCTATCTAAGAATGTCCTCCTATGGAATGTAATTGTAACAGAAGATATTCCAAAAAAAGTACTTCAAACACCAAGGAGAAATTTTGCTTTAGAGTCTGAATTACCACATTACTACATTACTGCAGGTAATTCTTATGTCTAATTCTCTGAGAGATCAAAAAGAATCTTGCATGATGATAGGTGGATAGTATAAAAAATGAATCTACAGCACAAATACTGGAACAGACTCTTGATGCACAAAAAGGACCTTTTGGTCATATTTCATTTTGACTTTGATGGTATTATGATGTGAACAGCAGCCAAATTAATTAAAACATCCCTTTGGTACAAGCAAGGATTTTGGCCAAAGAAAAAATCGTCCAACTAATATATGTATATTTTTAATTCTACGGTCAATACCATTTGTAATTCTTGTAACAAATCTTTGAATATAATCACTGCCTTGTCACCAAATTCAGAAGAATCAGGATGCCAGTTTTTTGTGACTAAGACCACTATTCACACAGAGGTTACATTTTCAAACATACATATGGCCAGCTGTTGAGCATTTCATACACACTATTTTCCAGTAAAAACCATTGCTAAGCAAGCTTTTTATTATACTGGCACTAGAAATAAACAAATTACTAGATTAAAACAAACTGTAAAAAGTGCTGCATATAACAGAAACATTTTACTGGCGTTAAGAAAAAATGTCAAATATCAAAAAGCTTCAACTTTTGACTGAAGTAATTCATTTCAACAGATATTTAAAATCCAAATATATTAAGTTGGTCAGTCTAAAGAATCACTTACATGAAGAAACTGCAAAGAAAGCAACAGTCTTGTTAGCTAGCCTAAATATTTGCAGACATTAGCACATGAACAGTAGCTATAGATTCTATTTACCATATCCAGATGAAGTCTTGGCAGACAGACAAGCAGAATTCATGCATCTTAATATTTATATAAATTCGACACGGTAAAAACCACTCATCTAAGAACCCAAACTAGCCTTGTGTATGTTTTTCATTCTTAAGACCATAACCCACACTGATGGTTGAATAAACCTCAGAAACAATTTTGTCCTAACATCTCTAGTCAGCTAGTGTCACTAAGTTCATCCATTTAACAAGGCAAACTTATGCTTTGAAAAGTGCACCGGGGGTGTGCTCCATCTTCAGACACACAGAGACTGAATCATAAACAAATGAACTACAGGATCCTTCTTATATCACTTACATGGCACTAAAATGGTTCTTTGCGAGGATTTGATTATGAAAATGTTTTTAAAAATATATCTCCGACTTCCAGGAAATGTACACTGGCTGACTACCACATTGGACATCTTAGGGCAGGTCTCTGTCAGCCTTCTCTATTTAAACTGTTCTTTCTTGCCTAAAAAACTTTTAGTCACATGTGGCACTTCTGGCAGACTCCTCCATATACATATCATACCTGGATGACTGCCAGAAGTACTGACACTCCAGGAGTCTCAAAGTTCCTTGTGAAATGAGATACCTAGGTTCAAATAATTTTGGAAAGAGAGGGGTTTAATACATACACATATTAGATATATGTATCTATGTGTCAGTAATGTGTGGTCATTTATGAGGGATGACAAAAGACAAAATCAGAGAGGGCGCTTCCTTCCAATCTTGCAAGGCAGTGCAGATATACTTGGAGCACTCCAGTCCAAAGGAAGAAAGTCCTCTATTATGAATTTAAATGTCCATGTGTCACCTTACAGCCCTGGGCACAAGTTCCTTCCTGAATATTACTTCTGCAGCACCTTCTCAGCTACATGAGTGATGCTGATGGCTCAGCTTTTTGTGAATATCAGTGTAAGACATCTGCACAGGCAGTATATTGATACACTGTTGGGAAGTGCAGGCACCTAACCTGAGGCTTTTGATTCCACCCCACGACAGAGTGTCCACAAATCAGATGCAGGACTGAAACTGGATCTCACTTTTGTCCGAGCTCATATGTAACACATACTTAATCATTAGATACAATTTGAAAAAGCAAAACTACATTTTCACCTCTGAAGATACTTCTCACCTGCTGAAGTTATCATGTGCTTTTGAAATCCAGGGACTCTCCCAATTTGCAGACATTTAACAAAAACTCCCACAACATACAAAATACAATGCCATTTTTGAAACCTTACAGAAAACAGCTTTAAAGCTAGAATCAATAGAACTCCCTTAAGCTGGTTTGTACTACAATCATAATGCTAGCTGGAAAACCTGCAGATGCACCTACCTTCAACAGCTGTGCTGCTTTTCACATTCTGTATGTAATATTCTTTGAAAGCACAGGGTGTTTATGGAGTTTGTACAGGTGACAATCATTGGAGGCAAAATTCTCTTGCTCCTTTCACCAGTGCAGAAAACTAAAGAAAAGCCTTGCAAAGCCTGCCCTTGCTCACCAACTGTAAGAGGAGAGCTGGGTGGCAAAGGTCTGCAAGGGATCTTGCACCTTCCCGGGGTATTCGGAGCAGAGCCCTGCAGGGGGGCAGAGAGAAGCCTTTCTGAGGGAAGCCAGAGTCACTAAAACATGAAACATGAAGAATTTCTCCACTTGAAAAATATAATGGCACAACTATTAATGTACACAAGGTGTGTGGCAAATCTGCAGACTATGATCTGGTCTCTGGGGAAGAATCCTCCCTCTTATCCCATTCTTATTTCTTACAGACCAGCTTTGCATGAGTGGCCATGAATTTCAGTCTAAAAAACTTCCTGACCAAGCTTTTAAGGGGTTAATTTTAAATATGGATCTTTTCTGTAGAGGGTTCAATTCCACATTCTCCCTCCTAGGATGCTGAGTATATGCCAAGCCTTTATCCATTTGTTTCAGAAGTGTCATATCAGGAATCAATCGATGTGTTAAGAATTGCCTGATAATGTTGTTGTAGGATTAATCTTACAGAATAGATCATCGTCACGACTACCTTTGGCATTCTGTGTGCACAATGTTCCATTTTAAGCACGAAAAGCCTTCTAATGCCAAAGTAGAAGAGCCATATATTGAATGATCTGCCACCATTCAATATTTAATCCTGCAATTGAGCCACTAAAGGGATACAGAAAAGTAACAAGATGAATGAATTGTGACCTTAAACTTGCAAAAAGACAACCCAAACAATTTATCTTTCTGGCTCGTAGTGCATCCTGTGGCCAATACTCCTATCACTTCTCTACAGTTTGGGATCTGTAGATTGATCAATGCCACATTAGCAAAGTACCTGAGAAGACAGCTTAGCAATTCAGACAATCTGCTGCATATGCTTTAAGAATATTCTGTGTCGATTTGGCTTATCTGTAGCTGAAAGGAAAGACTTCTTAATAAAAAATCAATTCCATTTTCAAATACACATTTCTAAACAACAGTGGCAAGGTGACTAGAAATAAAGCTTTTGCTAATCAACAAAACGCAAATAAAATACTCTGAAAATCTGGTCAGCCCAAAAAACTCATCATATTGATGGACTTTTAAGACTCTCTAAGAGATTATCTTACAATTTATTTTTCAAAATAAATATATTTGTTTCCTTGCAAAAGAAAAAAAAAATCAATATAGTAAGCACATAGTGATATCAAGACTGATGGAGCTGAGGGCCATTAAGACCTCAGAGACCACTCAAATCTTCTGCTCATGCCCTCTGTCACAACCAAAGAATTTTCAAAGGTATGTGCTAAGGTTGATGTAGCAATGCTAGCTAAACTCATAAACTAGCAAATAGCGCGTGACAGCGTGGTGGGAGACACACAGAAAACAGTTAACAATGAATATCACTGATTGACCTGCTAAGAGTAAATCTCCCAAATCTCAAGAGAAAACACAGCCATGCTTGACTTCAAGGACAAATTTCTGTCCATTTATTACATGGTATCTAATTGGACTCTGTAAATTAGCATCCCTACTTAGGGAAAATGCTTTTCTTGGTTGAGACAACTGCTCCTTATTTAAAAAGTGTCAGTAGTATTTATTAGCATGTGTGAGACACAAATTCCAACCTGTCTCATCAAGGAAGTATTCTAAGATCTCTCAACATTTAACTAGTCACAAAAAGCCTGGTGTTTGGACTTTATTGCAAGGTATTCCATCCTCTCTGTCTTTGTAGATTAACTGAAATAATTTCTAAAACTCACAAAAAATATATCTTAATCAGTGCTTCTAAATTTGTGATCTTACAATTCTATTTTTTCTCTCATAGTAATTCCCATGCATTGAATGAATTAAATTTTTTATCTGACTAAAACTGATGTGGTAGTAGAATAGGTAAGCAAAGTGGTCCAGAGGTGGCTGCACTTGACTGATTAAGACGAAAACTTTATTTCTTTTTCATGAGTGTATTTCATTTCTGCCCAGTCACAGATCAATGGATCACAAAAGAACAGAATTTAGCATGCCTAAATCAAACCAGAAAGTTATTAAAAATGACAAAACAACTTCTTTGGTTTACAGCATTGTGTTACTACAACATAAATAAGAAGGGACCAAATTATGTTATTCGGTGTATATTGATCACTCCCGCAAGAGACAATGAGGGTGGTATATGTAGACATATCCAGGCATAACATACTAGCTAGTTAAAGCTAATTTTTAATGAATGCACAAGTGCTTTGTTATTCATACTAATAATCTGTAGGTGATACAACAAACTGGAGAAAATTAGTTTCTTAAAGAAATGTATATTCTTTTTCTATAAATTTTTTTCATAATATCAGCTCTCTAAGGGGCACAGTTAAGCAACATCAGGATAGGAACACAATCTAAAGTCTACTAAATTAATGAAAGTCTTCTACTGAATAAGGCGAGATTGATTTACAACACTTACAAAATACACATCATATATACTTCTGCTCATTAAGACAGTATTTTTAAGGTAGAAGAGCAACTGAAGCAAAGAGTAACTTCAGTCAAAGTAAAGTACTGTCCTTTTTTATGGTGGTTTTTTCCCCCGCCCCAGAATGTATCTACATTTGGGAGCAGTCATTCACTATTTCCATCCTTTTTTTTTTGTCTGTCCAAGAATTACCTGGGCAATTATCTAACCTGTGACAACCAGCAGTTTCTCTTACAGTTCACTCTCCACGATACATGCACAGTTTTCCATTTTAATATGTATTAAAATTATTTATTTAATTCAAATACAAAAAAAATAGTAACTGTTGCTTTCTTTATGAGGCTCAAACCAAAAACTTGCCTCAAGTTAAAAATTACCTCAAGATCACAAAGGATTGAGTTCCTTAACTGTGTTACCAAGTTTCTATTTGGCTTTGGGGATAGGTAGTATAAGACAAATGCTTGTGGGGGAATCTCCTCTGAAGTGATGTTTGTTCTAACAGTGTCAAAAATCTATTTTAAAAATGCTGGCTTGTAAACTTCATTCACAAAGAAAAAAAGTTTGTTAAGTTCTGAACACAAAGAAGAAATACATTAATGAGTAATTATCTCTTTTCCAGTTTTGTTTTCTCATTTGGGTGTTTGTAAAGCCAATTATAATTTTGGAAACTGTGGAAACCCAGAGATTTAACGGGAGTTAAAAAAAAAAAAAAATTTTGTTTTGAAGATGCATATTTAAACTTTTTGTTAATCGTTCTTCATTATTTTCAATGCTGGATTTGTTGCCTTTACAAAGAATAAAATCTCTTATATCTGCCAATGCTATAAATTCCTCCTGGATCTAAGTCAGATCTGTTCTTTCTGGTGAATTCTGTCTCAGCTGCATCAGTGCAACACCACTGAGAACACCTTTGGTAAAGCAATGAAGAGAAGAGTTTAAATATTTACTTGAAGCTAACTAATTTTGTTAATTTATAAGCAAGACCAGGACAGACCAATACATAATTCAGGAATCCAAAGCTGTGTTAACTTTGCAAGACCAAAGGATTTATAAATCAGCACGTCCATTTCTAATCCGAACTGTAAGCACACATAACGCTCCCAGCAGCTGAGTCAGAAACAGTCATTTCCACAGAGCCCCTTTGCACACTGGAGCTGCACATCAAACCCCCACCAGAAAGCCTAAGCCTATGCAGGGGAATCTTGAATGTGTCTCACCGGCAGGACTTGTTCGCTTGCTTTATCTACAGAAAAGGATGTATCATTCTTTACATGAGGAACCAGTTCTGTTCAATGTTGATACTTATCAGGTTTGGTCTACTATTTTTCAGATATGAAAAGCTTTCACAATGCTCTCAGCCTCCATGGAGCCTGAATGCTGCTGAACAGATGAAAAATAATTCACACCATCATATCCTGATTCTCAAACCAGCATAAAGTCTGCAAGTGCCCATAATCATTATCTCAGCTTTTTTTAGGAATGAAGCATTGGTGATTTCACAGAAATAAAAGCAATTTTATAGCATGTGAAAATCTGCACAGAAAATTGTCCCCAAACTTAGGGACATAGAGCAAGAGAGTGACTGCACCAGCTGGAGCTAAAAAACTCAGTCATATCAGGATTAACTTCTAACATTTTATTCTACCCTACTATTTACCACATATGTTCAGGTATACAGATATTCTCTGATTTTCACAAGCCTAAAAAGCCCATTTATTTCACTTCTTCTGTAGAAGAATTGTCACCTTGCTTCCCAATACCTACTGGTGCCAACATGAAGTTTAAGTGGAGTCCTGATACAAGAGAAGAGAGGAGGCACCGAGCATTATAAAACTTTATAGCTGGTAATTCTTTTTTTTAAACATATGGATAGAGAAGGACATGATAAAGACAGGCTGTAATGCCTCTAGTTTTGGGGGGTCTATGTTAACATACGTAAACAAAAATATTAGGGTTTTTTTTTTAATATAGCACTATACTGGTTTTGTATCTGACCAATAAATATTGCAAAGATCCAAATTACCTACTGCATGACTCCATCTTACGAGAGTAGTACTATTGAAAATAGTAATATCAAATATTCTGTAATCCTGTGTCATAACTTACATATGGAACAGAAGATACTGACTGATATTTAAATAGATATAAATCTGTATGCATGTATAAGACTGAATCATGCTTTGATTTTCCAGATGTGGATAGGAGGGATTAAGGAAGGAAATATCAAAATGCAACATTCCTAGACAGTTTTATTTCTCTTAGCCAAGAAATGCTGAAGAAGTAGTACTACGGTTTCTTCATCATCTTCTAGATTTGTGGAGCAGTTGGCCTTTGGGAGATTTAAAAACTTGGCAAAAACCTGTACTAACATATTACAAAGACACAGGTAATGGACAAGAATATGTTTCATGAATTCGAAGGGAAAAAACTGACAAATGTACACACTACAAGCTGAGATAGACAGTAAAAAAGACTGATATTGGTAGTAAGTTGAAAAGATATCAGTAGCTTAAAATGTGTATAAACAGGAAAATACAATGTCATTATACTATTAATTATCATTATTTTGAGAAAGGCGTGATGTTAACAAGTTCTAAACATGTTTCAGCTCAGATCTAAAATGCAGAACCTGGTTATGAAAGAAAAACCAGCAATAAATTCTCAGAGGATTTCTTGGAGAAAAAATAGGAAAACAAAACAGACCAAAACCAAAACACAAAACCAAAACCAAACAAAATAAGATGTTTAAAAGCTTTGGCTTTCTTAAAAATGTGCTTCTGTTAACTTCTATTATTTACACATCTCAGTGACTCAACAGCATCACACAGATAAAGCCCAAAGGAAATGCAGCAGTTAATGAATTATTAAGCCAGTCTCCTTTAAAACATCAGCACTGGGCAGTACAAAGGCCTGGCATGCCATGTCAGATGCAAAAGGATCTGCAAACCTGCAAGAGTTATCGGAGCTGGGGAACAGCTGCCTCTGCAGATCCCAAGGCCCACCTGGGATCCACTTACTACAGCCTGTCATTCTCACCGAGTTTAATGCTTATACAGTCAATGAAACATTAGATGAAGCTAAAGGATACATCCCCAAAGAATCTGACTTATGCTTTGGGAAATGACCTTTAAACAGTCACCTTCTGATAGAAAATTAACTACAGCTCCCTGCATCTGCAGAAATACCTTGATGTTTGTGATTTGCTCCTAATGACACACATGCACTGTGTTGCTACTCTTTCTGCTGAACTAACATATGCATATATGTATTTGTTTTTTCTTTGCATTTCATATTTTCACACTTCAGCACATCAGGTATTAGTTGCTAAAGTGACTAATTTAAAATTATAGCAGTCAGTGATTTTTCAGCGACAAGTGAAAACCTAGAAATTTATTTGGGTTGTTGGCTTGTTTTAAAAATCAAACTTGCATTGCCTGTGGAAGCATTTTCTTAACCCTTTTATTAGAAGAACAACCAAACCCATTCTCCTATTAAAAAAATACTCCCAGTACACTAATACTATACTATAGCAAAGTCACATAAATATGTTTTAGCTCTGAATCCCTGAACACCAAAGAAATCACCAAACTAATTTTAATATTTAAAAAGGCACACAATACCATAATCTAGACTATTCTTGGAGGGCTGAAAACACACACACATTTGAGTATAGCACAGTGTCTGTGTTATTACCATGTTCTGTGCCATGCACAGTATTTGTGGCCCCAATAACATGTACTGTGAAATAGGGAAAAAAAAGGCAAATACACTATTTCTCATTATTTAGGAAATAGCCAATTATTAGAAGAGCTATATGGGACACCATGATTTTTGTCAATTTTTTGCTATCTTCAGTCTTTGGAACAATTACACCTCAATAATACTTTTGCTGCAAAATATACACATTCCCTTCGGTATTAGTACTACCTTTAACCCTTCCTTTGCTCCACAGCTTTCTCAGATTTGCTGTCAGTGGTGGTTGCTGTAAGGGAGAAGGGCTGTGGTTGATTTCTTCGGTTTTGCTGCACTATGTTAACAACAGATTTATTCAACTCCTCTAGTGTAATTTCTGAACATCACATTTTCCTAATCAATCTGTGGAGGAACCTTCTGTCCATATAAGAAAAAGAGGACAGTTTACACTAGGAGAATAAAACAAACAAAAAAGCGTATTTCTTCTAAACTGACTTAAGATCCTGGTAGTCCAGACACGCAACTAAACTCAGGTATTATGCTTTTTAATGCTTCCTCTACAGCCAGCAACAAACACACACACTTAGAAAAATTTCACCTAAAATCAACCTTGGCATCTACATCTGCCCCAAAAGTACTTTATCCACATTCTAGAGTTCCTCTCCATTGAACATGAATGCATAGACTCCATTCAGACAAATTCTTCCTGAGCTAATTTTGCCAATTAAGATTGACATTAACACATGGAGAACTTATGCTTGCAAAATACTTCTGGATGTGAAATCCAAGAAATCACTGATTTTCTTCTCTGAAGTAACACAAAACAATATAGCAATAACTATAAGGAAAAAAACCCCAAACCAGCTGACATAAATCTAACGACCAAAAAATCATTAGTTTATGTTCTGTGGTAGGGATGGAGCATATACAGATTCCAGCTCATTGAATATTCACAGAAAAAACAGAAATTAATTAAAAAAAAAATAAAAAGGTGTGTGTGTGTGTGGGATCTTCTAGCAACATCTGCCGAAGAACATGGAATTGACAGAGAGCTGCAGGGCCACGACTCCCACCTATACTGACCCTTTAAGTCAAACAGAATACAGCCATCTGCTTCAATACATTTGGAAAGCATTAGTTAAGCATGTTAAACAAACACACCTATCAGAGGTGCTGTGCTAATATAGACAAGATCTCAGGGACCTAGAAAAGCAGTACAACTCAGGGATGCCGTGAGAGAACGAGACGGTATTTAAACTGAGTGGGGAAAAGCAATGCAAAAAACTGCAAGTGGTATCAAACACACATCATCTTTACTGACAACATCTTGAAACCAAAGAAAACACAGTCTACGCTTACACTAACATATTCCTCAAGAGAAAGAATAAAGGAGACGGAGAAAACAGTACTGCTTCTATTTTCAGGGCAGTTTCACTTCTGCTTTAATAACACTATTTCTTAAGGCAATCAAGAAATGCACAAGATCTATTTGTATATTTATTTATAACAATACATGGAAACAGATAGATGTAATTTCTCAATATACTGTATCTTCTCAATATACCTTTTCCAGCCTCAAAATGACAAGTAAAGAGCAGTTTATCCTTTCAATAGGCAAGATTATTTGTTATAGAATTGGTTTTTACACATTTTACTGACGATTTTTGAGATATACTTTCTGTTTCAGAAGCTGAATACCAAGTCCACATTGTGCACTAAATTTGTAGCAGCTTTAAGTGACATCGGAAAAGAAATGTATTCACTTAACTGCCGAACTTTAAATTTTGAGTTCTTAACTGGGGTTTTGTCATGTCCCTTATGCACACTAGTCCTAAATTATAAAGCATTGGCCCTGAGGAGCTCAGCTATCCCCCCTACCTGCACCTCACTCCTAGTCTGATCTTGTCTGCTCTGTGTTTTATATCATGGTATTTCTCACCCTATGAGCCAAAAGAGACTCATTATCCACCTGAAAAGCAAAAAACACAGCACACATCTAAATCTCAAACTGATATTTGCATGTCCTTGTTATTTCAACAGGAGCTATGCAAATTTGTTTCAAGGATATAATTACAGTTTGAGAATTTCCAGAAACCCCCAGCAGATTTGACATTTCCCCCATTCATGGAGCTGAACCAGGCTAGCAAAACAAGAGCCACTTTAAGCCTCTGACCACTTGCAAATTTTTCTTCCAATTTACATCTGCCTCAAAAACTTTACTGTACGCTTACAACCAAAGCAGTAATTCTCACTCTATGTGTTGTCATCGTAAATGACCTCACTGTCCAATTTTCAGTCCAATTATTGTCTACCTACTAGCTCCAAAACCATCCTGCTGCTGAGGAGCTGTAGCCATGTACCTCAAAACATTGAAGTGATTTTCACTGGTTTTTGTTGTTTTTTTTTGTTTTTTTTTTTTTGGTTTTTTTTTTGTGTTGTTTTTTTGTTGTTGTTGTTTTTTTGTTGGTTTGTTTTTTTTTGTTTTGTTTTGTTTTTTGTTTTTTGGTTGTTTTTTTTTTTGGTGTTAAGTGGATAGATCTCAACTGAAACAGATCTCTCTCCATTCTTCATACAGCCAGCACATTTCATCTAGGAACCAGATACTAAAATCTTCACATGTGCTTTCCACCTGTCTGTGCACTACTTGACAAGAAATTCTTACCTCCTTAGCTGAAAAATACAACTTTTAACTTAATATATGCTTGCTTTCCCTATGACAAATACCTGGCCCAATTACTAAAGCAGAATTTACATTTCTGCTGTGCACCCGAAGAAGGGCCATACCATCACCTGCTTTGTAGAAATGCTGATGAATTGTGACACATCAAAAAAGAAAAAAGTTTAGAAACACTTCAAAACTCACAGATAAAAGGTATGAAACAGTAAAGCTATGTTTGCCACTATGGAAATTTGGGAAAAGGATTTATAAAGTTAAAGCAATCTAAAAGGTGAAACTCATGAAACATGCCAGCTCTTACACAAGGCAGATTACAGTAACATAACAAGGGGAGAGGAATGGCAATGCAAAGCCGAAGTAGAGGATCACACTATTTCAAGGGCTTTTCACTTGCTATACGACTGTTACAGGATCCTAACCATCAAAGGTAGGTACCAGCCAAGGCATTATAGGGCCATAAGATGTTCCAGCACTGTTTTCCTGTACAGGGGACACAAAAGCAATGGCAGAGAAACCTTTCTGAGGGAATCAGCTCCCACTGAAATCATGAGACCTGACAGGTCTGATAAAAGCAGAGTCCTAGTGCTCATGCCAAAAGAGACCAGGGGGAAATGAAGGCATTTCCTCACTTTGAACTTTCTGTAAGGTTTCCAGGAGGCATGTGAATGCTATAGAGTTATTATAATGTCTTTTCAGGGCAAATATTCTTTGCATAGTAACATGAAAGAATCAAAAGCATGCAGATTCTTTATGCTGGAAGAAGAGCTCAGGTACAATTACAATATGGTACACAGAATTCCAGGTGCATGTTTTACAATTATATTGATTGTATCGAATAACAAAGTGCAAGTAATTCTTAATGGATGACAAGGAGATAGATTGTGGTCTCTGTACTTTAATTCTGACCTTCAAAATTACCTTGGACAAATTTTTAAGGATATTACAGCTATGATCCAGCTACTGAGTCTATGTCTTATGTAAGTTACCTATTCATACAGGACTAGCAACTATAGTATCATACAGTATTGTTAATTGCATGTGAAGTCAGTATTCCAATTCTTCATTAGAAAGAGAATTGTCAGCTTTCTCATTTTACAAACATGCCTGAGTTTCTACCTTTTCTCAAGGACTGCACATACTTAAAATTTCTCCTGCCTCGGTTTTGAATCCATTCACATCTTCAAGCACAAGTATCAGCCCCCATTCTGTCAATGGTCCAACCCCCCCCAGCAGCATCTCCAATTAATTCCCTCTCTTCCTTTGTTTATGCCCTGTTTTCTCAGCACTCATCTGACTGCTCCTGTCCCAGTATAGTATTTCTGAACGGTGGTTGGCTTGAAAAAGCACTGGAAAGAGATTGTATTGAGGTGAAGAGAGCATGATTGTAGTATAGGTAGCAATTCCTGCTCTAGCACATTCTCTGCCTTCACTTTTCTTTGTGTTTCTCCTTACAAGGAAGGAAGTGTGAGGAAAGTTACTGATTCTACCTAACTGTACACTGATGCACATTTGCTAGGCTGCAAATACACTTAGCAACATTTGCATCTTTGCCAGTAGAATCCTGTAAAAAATAGATTTGCTGGTCTGGGATTATTTTTTTCTCATGTTAATACAGAAGTTTGGGCTGGAATCTGAAATACAGCACTTGGATGCCAAGCAACCTGGCAAATTCTCAAACCAGCAGGTGTTTGAGAAAATAAATAAATTATCAAAACAATTCTCAACAGTCCAGCTTGCAAAAGTGTTAAAAATAACAGATACGCATTGTTATTAAACACTATTTTAAGAGCAGCTAACCAAGACAGGTGAAAGATGCTAGACATTTTAGTTTTGTCAGCTTTCAAAATGTGACTTTTTTTTAACACATTGTTTATAGAAATCTGTAGGGATAAGATTCACAGGAATGAACAAGACAGTGAGAAGGATTATCCATTCTTAATAAAACACTAACCTGGTCTGAAAACCTCTGGGAGACAGATTGCACAGTCTTCCCAAGACATCTCAAACAGTGCTTAGCTACCCTAATGCCCAAGCAACATCTCTCTTGCAGCAATTAGCACATTATTTCTTGACTTGCTGACAGAATGACCCACAATGCTGTTCCCTGCCCCTTACCATTAGCCTCGTAGGTTCCAGGAAAAGCACAAGATCTTTCCGCCAATTTCCTTTCTTTAGAAAAAGTCCACCAGTTAAGCTATTGTTTCTTCAGAGGAAATACTGTGCACGTTTGATTTAAGCTTATTCTATTTCTTTTCCAATGTCTTGGGTCCAAAACTTTATTGGTTTGTGAATCCCAGTGGCACTATAGGTGAGGCCTTACAAGTGCTGAGAGATGCAGAGGGAATTGCTTTATGATTATTTCATATGACACTCAGGCTTGCATCCCAACAGGTTTTATTTTTTCTTTCCCTTCACGAAATGATTACTGTGTGGATTCACAGTCTATGAACAATCCATTGCAGTACTTGGTTTCTTTCCTAAAGAACATTTGCCAGTCAAGTGGTTCTCCCATCCTGAAGGTATGAATTAATTATTGCTACTTTAAAATTGCACCTGAACTTTCTCTCATTGAATTGCAGTTTAATAACTACAGTTTTATGCTCACAAGCCCAGTATATGAAGATTGTAATGCTAATCCCTTCCAGCCAAGTGTTTGTGGCTCCACCTAGCCTGGCACTTCTAGCAGTAGTTAATAGAAGTACTCCAAACATTCAAAGACCTTCATGAAAATATTGACCAGGAGTGGAACCCACACCTCCACAAAACCTCAACCCTTGGTTGTTTAGCTGGTACACCAAGCACCATTCTTCTGCATATACAGCAGTCTGCAATTTTGTTGCTCCTATATTTGCAGTGTAACACAATGTGTAATGGAAGTGAAAGGCAATGTATATTCTAAAATTCCCAAATTTATCACTCCATTTGCTAAGACACAAAACAAAACACTCACTCGTGTTACGTAAAATGCTGTTCCCACTGGTGTGTCTGAAAATCCTCATCACTGAATCATCTAGGTTGGAAAAGACCTTTAAGATCGTAAGAGTCCAATCGCAATGCGGTGGCTGCTTCTGCTTTTACTGTGTGGAATACTTAAATTGATTGAAACATTATATGAAGACAAATTTATGAGGAGTTTGGTTTGCTTCCAAGGCTGTAATTTCAAAGAAGTTTGCGATGTTAATAAAGGTGCAACTGATAATGGAACACTAATCAAAATCAGTAAATAGGCAAGGGCTGGAATCACGCATCCTTTCACGTAATGGGATGCAGGTAACTTCTGTTTTCACTGTTTGGTGACATTAATGCAGTAATACTGAGTAACTGCTGACAATTAGCCAGAAGATGGAGCAGAGGTCTTGTAAGAAAATCACTCCCTGGTGGCAAAATATTGAAAATTCAATTACACTCTGTTTATTACAGGCCTACATTAGGAACTGCATTCATAATAAAGACCTTGATAATACACAAATTAATCACAGCACAGGGGAGTGCTTCGCTAACTTTTTTACTCCTAGATGCATTCTTCAATATTGAGTTTTTAATATATCCAGACATATCAAAATGCTTTCTATAAAGCTTTTCAACTAAAATTCCTTAAATACAGTAGTATGATACATGACAATATTCTAAAAGACAAGATAATTCTATTACAGGTCTTTGAATAAAACAAGGTGTAGATACTAATTTTTAAATACCCTTCAGGAATTCTCCAGATTTTAGAATCCATATTTGTGTTTCTACGAAGTATGCTATCATGCAAACATCATGAAAGTCATATAGGCTACAGAATTGAATAGTTTCCTGCATATATTCACATTTTCATTTGTGAATACTTTCTTTCCACCTCAGAAAAGCCAGGAACTTGAAGGCATGCATATCCAATTTCTGCAGATACTGCAGATCAGTTTGAAGTGATTGAATAATCTAGTTCCTAGTATTCAAGTTATAGCAATTACACAAAATGCTCCCAAGAAGAGTAGGTAGTTATAAATTCATGCTATGACAATGTGTATTGGATACTGTTGAATAATTTAGTTTCTGAATGAATTTAGTCAGCAGTTTGTTTAGACTTTTAATAGTCTATTGCCTACTTTAAAGACTTCTAGCTGCAAGTTCTTCAGCACAAAGGCTTTAAACTGATGTATTTCAAATCTATCTATATGCTTACTGATTTTAATTGCATTTTGCCAGGGAAAGCAGTAAGACCTGAAGTGGAATAAAAAAGTCCATTGTCTTCACATTTAATTTAGTCGTATATATTACTTAGAAAATGCAAACTCTAGGAAAAAAGTATTAAGCACATGCACAGTATTCCACAGGTTAGCTGTCTCCAATTTCGTTTGAGAGAGATTCCTAAGGAATCCTGGTGTCAGAGTTTCATTATCAGGAACTGCAGATGTGAAACTAGCTCCTGCCTGGCTAGGTTCTGTGTTACAGAAACTCTGTTTGGATCCAAACATTTCAAATCTCACTTGTAAAATCCATCCCCTTTAGGTAAGCAGTCTCAGGGTTTCTGAAAAGGGATTCCCTGAATCCGCAAGGCACAGTAACCCATGGTGGTGCTCCAGCCACTGACATCCAAGGTAAGCCCAAGTGGCTGGATCAGACAGAACCTTGGTTCTGAAGAATATGCCTCGAATACAACACACAATTGCACAAGAGGTAACTTATGATACCTCTGGTATTTGAAATTTTCTGGAACAAGAACCCTGCAGCCTTGTCCAGCTAAGCTTGGACACTCCTGTGACAATTAGGAAATAACACAGAAAGAAGAAATTATGAATTTGGTGTTCTCTTCTATGGCAAATGAATCCTTCACACTGCCCACACAAATCCCTTCAACAACCACACTTAAGTAATCATTTAACTACTGTGAAAATGCAGAACCCACAGAAAGAGTTTATATGATAAGATCTCCTTTGAGGCAGACTCCTTCCTAGCAAAGATGAGATGAATCAATGTCACATCCTTTTAGTTTGAAAGTGTGTTGTGTTTTGGGACTTGTCCTCTGAAGTAAGGCATAAAAATGAGATGCAGAATGCTGTGTGGGACAGTCTGACAAAGCCCAAAACCTAGAAGACTAGGTAATTTGTTTTCACCCCAACATCAATCCCCTTGTATCTGCAAGTTACTCAGCCTGCCCAGTGCATTTGATTTGAATAGTCACAACCAGGAAAAAAAACAGAATCTCCACATGTTCATGACATCAAGTCACCAATCTGCATCTTGCTCTATTAAATCAGTCTGATCCATAATATCTGTCTGTTCAGGTGGTACCTGGAAGGGCAGTACACAAACTCCAGTCAAACCTGTAGACATTAGGAGTGAAGTCTTGAAAGCTGCAATTCATATGCACGCATGATTTCACAGCTTCAGCTATCCATATTCACAGGACTACACTTCTTTTTCCTCTCCCAGTCCTGACTGGTGATGGCTCCAGCCAAGTCTATAATCTAGAACAGTATGAGCTGTTAAGGCTTTCATGAGAACTCAGTTGATGCTGCATGCTTTACATGAATTCTGGCAATGTCTATCTGCATAAGGATTTGGTCCCTCCTCAAGCACACTTCCACAACTGATATATTGTAATGCTTAGCTGTCTGGAAAATCCATTTATTCCTGTGTTACAGGCCATGCAGTGAATTTGCAAATGGAATACTTTTTGCAGAAGTGAGCCTTCCAAGTTAAAAAGCTGTGCACCAGAGGAGTCTGAAGAATGGAAGCACCAAAATTAGAAGGGCTAATAAGAAATGTATGGATTTTTTGACTCTCTTCAAATGTAGACACCTGACAGGCTAAAGTCATCCTACATTTCAGAGTGAGGAAATACTATGAACACAAGCATTTTCTCTTGAATTCTGCTGTGTCATCATCTACAGCTGCAAAACAAACGAGGCCACTTCTGGTTACAGCCAGCTCTAAAGAGGCCCTTGAAAGGTACTGCAGAGAAAATACAGCACAGCAGGCACGTTTAGTGTGGTGTCAGAGCAGAGAGCAGAGCAGAGCAGAGAAAGGCAATGCTCTGACCAGAAAGGGCAGGTACTTGCACTGTTAACCCTGGCTTTGCTCTCCACAGTTTCAACCACCAAATTTAGGGCAGGTTTTTCCTTACTCTATGACAGACCAACTCACCTGAGAGAGAGAGCAAACATGGATGAGCTGCAGTGATACACACCGGATCAGCACACGTAATGGCAGGTGCTCTAGTGCCAGCAGCTGCTTCAGCTGTCCCAGAACAACATGGCTGGTAGGATGCAAGCCATGTTGGACCTTCTGTCACCAGTGGAATGTGGAGGCTTTTCCTCTTCCTTAATCCACTGCAGGAAAGGAGTAATCTCCATCCAATGCCCCTGCAAGGCTCTGTGCCTCTACCTGATAGCCACATATGACACCCGAAG
>VZRR01007339.1:753698-797744 GCA_013398015.1 Oreocharis arfaki | reverse complement strand
CTCTATGACAGACCAACTCACCTGAGAGAGAGAGCAAACATGGATGAGCTGCAGTGATACACACCGGATCAGCACACGTAATGGCAGGTGCTCTAGTGCCAGCAGCTGCTTCAGCTGTCCCAGAACAACATGGCTGGTAGGATGCAAGCCATGTTGGACCTTCTGTCACCAGTGGAATGTGGAGGCTTTTCCTCTTCCTTAATCCACTGCAGGAAAGGAGTAATCTCCATCCAATGCCCCTGCAAGGCTCTGTGCCTCTACCTGATAGCCACCTATGACTCCAGAAGTGCAAGCATCTGCCTCCATTTACAAGAATCAGTGGTTGACTATGTGGCACATTCATTTTGGGCAAGTATGGAACTTGTCTACCTGATGACAAACTATTCCCACACTTTTGGTGGAATGCAAGAGTGGAGGAAAGGCCATTGCTTCACTTAGATGTAATGAGACTGGTTCAGATAGTTCCAGAAAGTTGATTTTGCCTCCTCTCCATCATGCTTTTTGCATCCTATGGGAACACATCAAGCACACTGAGCATGGCAGTACGTGCAGATCTCCAAAACAGGAGATGGAGACACCTGTGCTCATTTTCCAAAAAAAGCAAATTAATCTGTTACTGAATCAATAAAATTTAAAGCTTCAGGTTGAAGAGCCCTGAACAAGAGATAAGATAAAATGTAAAAATGGAATTGTAGGGGAGTGTGAAAAATGTGAGTACTTGATCTAAGAGTATTGATATAATCAAAAATCAAAAGAATCAATTCAGGAAGTTCGTAGCAGTTTAGCCAAAGCTTGTACAAGAATACAGCTCAGCTGTACTCTGCTGTAATGGGAGGTGGCATGTAACTGGAGAAAGGGCAGTAACACAATCTCTGCTTTTTTACTCCAGTACAAGCAGATAAAGAACACATTTCCAGTAATAGCAATTAGCAGCAGCAATAGACATACACTTTAGGAACATATGAAAATATTTGCATTTATTCAGAATGTGCACACACAAGCATCTTAAAATGCTTATAATTTGTGCATCTCATCTGAAATTAACAGAAATTGTCTAGGTTTTTGCACCCACCATGGTATTTTTAATCGTCTAAAATTTAAAGAGATTATCTGAAGGATTCAGAAGAACTTTTAAATTTATACAAGTTAGGCCCTTTGTATAGTTACTGGAAATGTATTTTGATTTTATATATATTTATTTATGCACACACACACACATATATATACAAAAAATATTCCCAGCTGTTTCAACTTACTAAGTTTGAGAAGTTAAAAAAGGCAGAGTTGGTAAATTGGACAGAAAACAAGCAGTATGACGCTCATTTATAAATAGGAAAACAAAACCAGAAAAATTAGGCAGAGTGCAAATGCAGATACAGCAAATTAGTGACCAAATCAAGATTTCATTGAAGTGCCTCTTACTTCAAAGCAAATGCTTTGAAGGCTTCCCACATGTAAAGTTCAGAAGAAATTGATAAGCAGAACGAAAGACACTAGCACTGGAGTTTAGCTGAGCTAACAGTTGTGCTTTAGTAATTACAAGAGATCAGCACACAGAGTCTAACGGGTCTAACCCGAACTCACAGCAGAATACTCAGCACCAACTCAGGACTAAATTTAATGGACATAATGAGCCATTGTCATCACATCCAGGAGTATAGTACATTTTCTTTGATTATTTCCACAGACTATCCGAAACTCAAGTCCACTTAGCTTGTGAAGTCTGATGAGAGCACAGCCTGAGGTAATACAGACACAAAAACAACTCAAAAAAGATTAGGTCAGCTTGATTTAACAAGGAAAAATAAAGTAGAACCACACTGGAAAAAAGGGTTGTGGGTTTTTCAGAGGGGAGGGATTGGGCTTTTTTTGTTGTTTTGGTTTTTATTATTATTATTATTATTTGTTTGTTTCTTAAGGCAAAACAGCATAATCACACATTTTGCATAAAAACATGTTACACTGTCTGGCTTTTTTACAGGCTCTGTAAAGAACCACCATTACTTCATAAAAGCAGAATCAGACAGCACGATAAAAATAATTTAGAAAGCCTTTTTGTTGTTTGTTTATATGACCGGGAAATATTTCTTCCTATACCTTGTAGTGCACTTACCTTTAAAATCACAAAGAAAACTGGATTTTCAAATAATCAAAAGTATCACATCACCTAAATGATCACTTCAAATTCATATTATAAATTCTGGGGTAACCAGAATCAGCAGGGAACCAGTACCCCATGAGACACCGTCTCTTGTATTTACCAAGCATAGATATCTTTATCATTGAAAACAAAAGAGAAATCTCTCAGTTCAATTAACTCTCCAGCTTCAACAAAAGTACATTGCAGTAAAATCTTTTTTAAAGGAATAATTTATCAGAATTCTCTTTAATGCTTTTTTCATAACATTGAAATACCTCAGAAAAGAGGATGAAAAATTCAATTGTGTAGTGCTGATCAGAGGAACAAAAATCCATTCTGAATGAAGGTAAGCTGATTAACTTTTTTTATAAAAATCAATGCATTTGATACTACAAAGAACAAAGAATTTGTAAGAAAACAAGAAACGAACTTTTTAAAAAGCAAATTGCTAACTAAGAGTACAGACTCTGTTACCATATTTTTAATATTGTTATAGTAGTTTAAATGTGCTCCCTAAATCCCAGAAGTGCAAAGATGACTCTCTGGATAAGGAGAATGTTATTAATGTTTGCAAAGTGGACACCAGTATTTTCTGGGTAAGTTCCATTAATAGTTTCATATGATATGTTACATTTGGGAAAAAGGTAAGAACTCTAAGTTATATTTTCAAAAATGGATCTGGGAATTTGTAACAACTGAAAATTAATTTCAAAATGTATATACATATCACAGAGCCATCTAAGCCACACCTGACAAATAATGTCTTGTATCATGGGGCCTCCAACATTATTCCAGTTTAAGTAATGTTGAAAAATAGCTAACTTCCAAGTTACCCATCTTTATGAACTCCTAATTGCAGCAGCAGACAAAGAACAATTTTTACCTAGCAGTTTATGAACCCAATTAAAAAGCTACTACATAGATACACCTAGATTGTGGTAAAACTCACCTTTTAAAGGCAACAGGTTCTGGCCTGCTTGAGATATGGCCTTGCTGGAAATAAGCATTGCAACTGCTAGAATAGTAAGAAGAGTGGTTTTCCCCATGGACATGAAAAAGTATTTCAGTATTGTTCAGCCAGTAGTTACAGGGCTCAGCAACCCATCTTCTGGCAACCTAAAAAACAACAGAGGCTTGACACAACTACATAAAACTGCCTTGGCAGCATGAAGATGGCACAAGGAAAGGATACTGCAGTCAGCCTTGAAGGTATAAACCTCTGCTGCACCAGGAGTTATCCTCACCGCCCAGTGAATAAGAAATTTATGGACAAGGAGTTAGGTGAAGTTAAGGAAAATACTGAGAAGTAATAAAAAACCTGAGTTCCTGAGTTTAACCTCTGGCTGACAGGTTGCCAACAAGCAACACTTAGGTGGATTAGCCACAAGTCATTCCTTTCCCACTGAGAAGGCAGTCACTTTGACTTTGTTTGCTCCCTGTATGAAGTCAAACACTGCTGCATTTTTTATGCCATGGAGATTGTTGCATAGGAATAAAAACAGGCATACGAACTCTCTCTGCTGATTTCTACTCATAGCCTACTGGCCATCAGATCCCTAAACGTTCTAATAACCTGCATTTCGGGGTAAGACAGAAATACTCGCAGGACACTGAAGAACCTTCAGTCTCAAAAACTCTTACAAACTGTATTCCAGAGGATTAGTAGCACTA
Source organism: Oreocharis arfaki (assembly GCA_013398015.1). Taxonomy (NCBI): domain Eukaryota; kingdom Metazoa; phylum Chordata; class Aves; order Passeriformes; family Paramythiidae; genus Oreocharis; species Oreocharis arfaki. The sequence goes on along the minus strand of VZRR01007339.1, from coordinate 793,933 downwards.
AATATAAATAAAACTAAAGTCTGTTGAGAAACTACCAGATCCTGAAACCTTTAAAATACATTTTCATGTGTACAGGAACTGCCAGTAAATTTAAACCCCAGCATAGCTATTTGATACCTTGGAGCTTTTCCTTTCAAACTCAAACTCTTGTGGCTACGGGTTCTTTCCAATCCACAGTATTCTCCTGCTGTATTTTGACAGAGAAAACCTCAATTTTCAGTAGAATATAGAAAGCAAATGAGAAAGAGGGGAGAGTCAGAACCACAAAAATGGTGAACTCATTTGTCCATCCATCCATTTCTTCTCTGCAACTTCTACACACCACAGGACAGATATAAATTCAGCAAATCCACTGGCTGAATAATTCTAGGGCAGGGACTTCTGGTAAGATCCCCCATCCTTTTGCAGCTGCAGAAGGAACCAATGAAAGACAGCTGACGCACAACACAGCTACTCTAATGAGCAAATGAAAGCCTGGAAGAATGGACTTTTACACTCTGCCCACTTCTATGTCAAGTCTTCCTGTGAATTTAGTCAACATTCTCTATATTAATTTGATTTTTCTGGGAAAGATTTTCAATAGCACTTCCGTGATTTAGAAGCACGAGTCCTATTACAACTCACGAGGATGTGAGCTCTAAATCTCCAGGGCACTTTTAGAAAAATCTCACTCTACCTGTAAAATGGAAAAACAATCATTGCTTTCTGTCCTCTAACTACACTGATACAAGGACTAAAAGGAATATTCAGCACTGCCCCTGCGTGAACTCCTCACTTTTCCAAGGCTCGAGAGGCTAATATAACCTCATCATGACTTCAGGTCAAAAGATTGAGTCTAATGGACCAATGGAAGGAATTAATTTCAGAGCTCAGGACCTTTAATTGAGAACAGATGGTGCCTAGTCCCTATAAATTTAAAGTCTGGGGCCTGTTAACAAAAGCATCTAATCTCATCTCAATTGCCATAAGCAGCCAGGATCCAGCAATATTGAGTTTACAAAACAATATAACAATCTCCTAGAACTCTACTGAAAGCAAACAAGCAGCAAAGACAGTTAATGAAAAAGACGTCATATGTTCTCTCCAGCTAAAGTAGTTAAGAGAACGAGCAGCAGAATTCCCCACTGAGTGCAGCTTTTAAGCAATTTTAAATAAATCTCCTTATAGAGAATACAGCAATCACGCAATGAAGAACTTAGCAGCTTGAATAATTCTAGTTAAATCTACATGGAAAAAGACTGGATACTATCTATCTAACCAAGGCCATTTTCTTTCAAAGTCACTTTGACCCAGTTATCTTGTAAACTCTGAATATTCAAAAGAACTTAAAAGATTATAAACTATCTTGATAAATTCAATATTCATCTTCAACAGGAGGAAGAAAAGATAATTCTGAAACCTTCTCAAAGAACTAAATTTTTCCTCAAAGTATCTTAGACTTCTCACTTCTGTTTTTTTTCTTCAAACTGCACAGGTGACCAATACAGTTCAGTGAAACACACTGTGAAAAGAAAGTCAAGTTTTGTAGACAAACAAAACAAACCAAATTCTTTAGACTGCCACAGGTGCAGACTGAGACTCCATAGCATTAGTCATCAGCACTTATCCAAAGCAATTTACTTGTAACTTTAAAATAGTTATAGAAATACTACGTTAATAAAACCCCAGCGACTGGGGGGGAGGGAGGAAAATCAATCTCTCCAGCATATAGTAGTTCAGTGGCAGATGTGTAACACTAGAATAACTTTCCCTTGCCCATGCTCATGACTGCACATGTATTCTCTGTGAAAATGCTTCAAAGTTTCTAGGCCATTTGAAGAAGAAACAACCAGTCCTCAGCTTTGTATGTTTACTCTATAAGAAGACTACATGTATGACAAAAACCTGATATGAAAAGGTGTTGTAAGGATGACTATATATGCATATATGTGGCTATACACACACATTTACGAATCTATTTCACCACGAGGACAAAAAGCAACCATTAAATAGTCAACTAGAAAAACAGTCTGTGGTCGGTCTCTACTCTCTCGCGGCCTGACAATCCAGAAGCAGTGCTTCCTAGGTCAGTAGCTTCTTTTTCTATTGTGAATAGAAATATTCACTGCACTAGAGATGGAATTGCTCTCATTTTGTCTCAGACGTACCTAGTCAGCAGCCAGAGTACCCCAGGGAGGGATTGGCCAGCAGCAGTACGAATCTGGCATAGCAGCTGCACAGAATCTTCAAACTCCAAGAAAACTATTATCTATTATGGATGTTATTACAGCAGATACAAGATATACACACCTACTAAACATTTGCATATCCGTAACGTAATCCGTAATTAATTTACACTGTACACCTTTCCTAACTTGATGCTTTGGGTTCATGATTGTAAAATCTAAAAAAAACCAAAAAAAGAAACAAAAACCAAAGTAAGATATTGAGAAGAATTTTGCAAATTTCCATGTACTATACAGAAACCTGGACTAAACTACAATGGTCACAGCAGGTATTAAAGGCCTTTCCACTGAAAGGTTTCTAAGGTGCAGTGAAAAAAAAAAACCCAACAATTATTATTCCTGGTTGTAGTAAGCTAAAAACCACATTTCTTCTCTACAACATAGAGATGAGAACAGTACATAGTTGAATAAAAACCTGATATAATTTAGGAAGAAAATGGTATACTTAATGAGGGAAAGAGTGTGGAATAAAAATGAAACCCACAGCTTCTTAACAGGTATTTCTTCTCCTGAGATTTGAGACTTCATCTTCTTCTTACCTTAAATCAAGAAAAAACCCCTTAAATTTTACCAACATATCAGGCAGTATATTATAGAGACCGAAAAAAGTTCTGATCAGTTCACTCCACACATTAATAATTGTAAAAGGAATTAATTTTCAAATCTGGCTTGAAAATTTAATTTTATACTGAATTCTCATCTGAATAAAAGAAAAAAAAAAACAAAAACCTTTATCCAAAAAACATCAAAGTAAGTTTTACATGGCTTTAATAAGAATTAAAGAACTGTCTATTCCAAAAGCCTTTGCAGCATTTTGTAAAAAAAAAAATCATCTTGACAAATTTTCTTCAGCTGTTATTTGACCAGCATACAAAGGCTGTTTCATGTAATTGTTACTGATATTCTTACAATTGCACAGCTTATATTTACTTTAAAGTTGAAATAATTATTAGATTATTACACAACATGACATATTTCAACAAGGAAGTGCAATTAAAATCTTATTTCAAATCAAAATTAGATTAAGCTTAAAAACCACCTTTAAAACAAGTGAATATGAATAATCCTGCTTTTTATATTGAGTCTCTACTATTTAGACTACCTACACCATTCATTTGGTTTTAGCTGATGAATATATAAATACGAGTCTATATACAGCCCCCCAGTGTCGACATACCTATACAGGACATTAGGAAAGTAGTGGCTGAGAAGCTTTTTTTCTAATGATAACCAAATAATCTCACAGCTTTGACAGATTTTTTCCCCTCCTCTTTATTCCAGTAATAATTACATCGATAAGCCTGATTCAGCAAATTTGTTGCCCTCTTAATTCATTAATTAAAACAATTTACTGCTACCACTGTGATTTTTCAAGGACATCAAAACCACATTCCAAATCAAAACAGCAGAGATCATCAGTTTACAGATGTGCATACTTTACATACTTTACTCTTACTGCAACCTCACATTTAAATCCTTGCACAAGTACATCCAGAAGAACACCTATTGTTTAGGGGAACTGAAGAGCAATATTTTTATACAAAACCTAAAATGAGGAGTAAAAAAAAGTATGAAAAGCTAACCATTTCCAATTAGAAGAGAAAACCAACATATAAATATTAATATCTTAAACTGCAGAGCAACATTTTTATAGCCTTAATTTTCTCAACATGCTTCCTGCTGACTAATTTTTGGGTTGAATAAGACACTTGACTCACAAAAAACAAAACCAGAAAGGAAGTGAAGAATTTCTATTGTGCACCCTGCTCCTCAAGGACTGACAGCAACTACACCAGCATTTAAAACTTGTTTTGGAAAATATGTCAGATGATTAAATTTCCACATGATCCCCAGGAATCTCTTTCACTAAGTGACTCTTGGAATGCCATTGTCTGAGCTAACTTCTACTTTTTGCTACTCGCACTGCTTGCCTCTGGTCCTATTCGCCATTTGTGGCCTTTATAACAGCAGCAGTTACCTAGAGAGAACACACTGGGTGCAGCAGGCTGAGTTCTCCCAATCTCTTCTAGTGTCATACATTTTAAACCTCTGATCATGCTTGTTAATCTTTCTCTAGGCCTGCAACTGGCTGGCATTTGCCTCAGAATGTAGCCCCAAAGCAGTCATGGAGACACACCACTCCTGTCTTAGCACTGCACTGAGTGCAGCAGCAGGATTATTTCCGTGGCAGTATATATGTATACAAAGACACATCATAAATTTGTGGAAGAAACCCTCACATACCACAGCAAACACCACTCCCCAACAACCAGTGTGACCTTGAGGTGGTGTCTACCCAGGAGGAAGCAGAAATGTTTCCCGGACATGCAGGATGGGGGATGGGAAGCCAAACCTCAACACTGGTTGAGAAGCCCTTGCACTGCAGAGGAAGCACGGGATGTTAAGCACCATTTTGCAAACTGGACATACACAAGTTCAGGGGCCCAGACTTGCAGCATCCACTGGTGCTGGCAGAGCTGACCAATGCTTTAGGAAGGCCACAGTCTGATTCCTTGGAATGTAATGGCAATGGGGAGAAGCTCCTCATGACTGGAATATAAAGGTCATGTCATCTTCCAGAGGGGCAAGGAATATATGAGGAAGCAGAGGCAGTCAGCCTCACCCCAGGCTCTCAGGGAAGATGATGGAACAAATATTGCTGGAAGTATCCTTCATATACCGGGATAGGCCTCTAGGCAAAGAAAGAGAATGAGAACAGCTAACATGTATTTACCAAAGCCAAATCATATCCAAACAACCTGACTGCTTCCTATTAACAGCTAATTGTCTCAGCAGACAAAGGGAAAGCAGCAGATACCGTTTTCTTGACTTTAGGAAGGTTTTCAGTGTGATCTCCCATAGCGTCCTGGTAGCCAAGCTGGACAGAGATGGACTGAATGGGTGAGCTGCAAAGAACATTTTGTGGAAAACTGGTTGCATGAAGGGGCTGTAAGATTAGTGTTTTGTAGTGCGAAGAGCAACTGTTGGTCAACATTAATGGCATTTGTCAGGCACTAATGTTGGGATGACATTGCTTTATGTCTGTACTACATTTAACATCTTGAGAATGAACAAGATGGAATGTGCCCTTAGCAAGTTTGTGGATGACACCAAGCTGGAAAGATTGATCAGCACACTGCAGGGCAGGACTGCCTTTTGAAGCAATCTCAACAGGCGGTAAGAATTGCTTGAAAAAACTTCATGAATTCCAAAGGCAGAGTAACCACATCTAACAGTACTAGCTGCGAGCCCACTGGAAAGCAGCTTTGTAGTAAAGGACCTGGGGAGCCAACGTGGACAAGTTCAGCAGTGTGCCCTTTCAACAATAAGCCTAACCACATACTGGGCAGCAATCAGAAGAATGGAGCCAGCATACCCTGGGAAGTGATTAGTCTCTTTTATTCAGCATTTGAAGGCCACATCTAGATGACAATATTCTGTTTGAGGCTTGCCAGTACAACACTGACAAATTGGAATGAATTCAGTGAAGACTGCCCATGATGACTGGAGTGCTGAAGCACACAAAGCCAGGAGAAGCTCAGTGAGCCCGAAAGGCAAAAGGTGGAAATCTAACTGTGGTCTTCCACTACCCAATGCAATGGCCCCAACTGCAGCAAGGGAAACTCTGATTAGATATAAAGGGCAAAAAAAATCATAATGAAGTTGGTTAAGCACCAGAACAGTTGCCCCAAGATAATGTAGAATGTCTCTTCTTGCTTGTTATAAAGCATAAACTTTGAACACTTTTTTTCCTAGTGTGTTTCCTGCCTAACTGATTAGAAAGGTTCCTCCTCCTTTCTCTTTGTCCCTCTGAAGCTGTCCCGTTTGTATTCACCTTCCAGAACCATATCCATCATCAGTGATTTCTCACTCATGAATCATAAAAAGCCCAGTGGCTGTAGACACTCTATACATGTAGGACAAAATTTATTTATCTAAGCAACCTCTAATCCTTCTTTAAGAGTATAAATATTAGCTCTGTGATCAGTTACTCAGGTAGCAAATGCTGAAAACCAACCAGAAGAAAATACATCAGCAATATAGTCTTCCTTCACTGCTAAGAAATAAATCAACTCCCCCTTTTCCTTTTTCCTAGTATTCATGTTTTTGTACAACTCTACTTTTTTACTGATTGTGTCTCAATGTTATTCATATGCCTGGACCTCCCCAGGGTACTCCCGAAGCATCTCTGTAAGCTCCTCCTCAGAAATTTGACCTTCCTTACTTTTTCTGCATGTTTTTTTTCCTTAAAATTCAGATATTTGGAGAAATTCTGAGATATGACAGTTGGTCTTTGAACACCTATTTCACCATCCCTTAACATTAGAAAGATTTATAAGCTTAAGGGCCAAGACTGGATTCTCTGAAATTTTCTGCTTTGATTTGTTTTTCCTTGCAGATCCCAATTCTAATTTTATTGCTGTCAGCTATTGCTAAAACCTACAGTCCCTGCACATCAGAAAATTTGTCCAAGTGTTGCCAAAGAGCCTCATCCTCTGGCTTGATGGTCTATATCAGACTCCCATCATGAAAGCCTAATTAAGATGGTCCTTTGGAATCTCGTACCCTTCCTCAACAGCAAGTTCAGTGACACTCAAATCCATGAAACCCAGGAGATCCCACAAAGTTATTGCAAAAAGGTCAGCACAGCTGTTGCCTCTTGGCTACCACTAACCAAAGGAATTATGAATGTGATCTTCAGTTGCATTAACAGTAAGGTTATTAATTGAAATATATCCACAGGACTACTATCAAAATAGAATCTGAAAACTGGCATAACTACAGAAAACTTATTTCAGAAAACCAGACAATTACTTTTGTTTATGGATTTCTGTTTCATGTCTCCGTAACCAAAGAAAAATTTGTATGCCTGGTAAATATTAAATATTATTTCAGAGCTGACTTCTGTCAAAAATAAAACAGATTGATTTCCTGGCCATGAAGCTTTTTGGCAGCAAAGCAAGATTTAAGACATATTGGCATGCTTAATGAAGAGTAGACAATTGCTAGATGGAAATCTGGGAAAAAGTGGAGAAATTGTAATTGGTGGTATAGCAGTAAGATGAGGATTAATTCACCAGCTATGTGGCTGGTTTTGATCAGTAGGCTCAGCATTCAGCTAGCAGGTGCAGCTACTATTCAAAAGGTTTCATTTAAATCAAATTTTGTGCCTTAGCATAAAGAAAGATGTTAAATGGGTGAAAACATGTAACACTACTTCCTGAATTATGTGCATTATTTAATAATGCAGAGTTCAATTATATGTTATAGATGAACTGGGTTAGGGACAACAGATTAAAATGTCATGACAAGTATCTTACCAACTTATTTCTTGGGTTTCAGAGATCTGAATGCCAGTAAATTCATCATTCTGGAAGGACAAGAGAGTATTAGGTTCACAAGAATGCTATCTTCAGAAACTGTCTGAAGTTGGAGAGGAAGCAAGTAGCTGCCCAAACAGTGGATAAAGTGATATTTTCTCCTTACAGAAACCCTCAGCAATAAATACTCTACCAGCAATATCTACTTTTCTGTATCCATGAAAAATTGGTCCAAGTTTCAAACCATTTATCTAACCAATTCAGAATGACTGCCTGAGGCCATGAACCTGACTTCCTCTCTCCCTTTATTCTTTTATTTTGCTACATCCTGATTTCCTTTGGTTTTCTAAAAATCACCCATCGTTGCAAAACTTTCACTAAACAAAAAAATAAATCCCCACATTCTAGAGCCATCAGAACTACTTTCTGTATGACCAGGTAGTTTCTGTGGCAGCCAGCTAGGAGGCATACACGTATCTGGAGTGGCCCACCCCTTTTTCAGAAGCACCATCACTACACTGCTTCCAAAGGAGCAGAAGGTGACATGGACGACCAAAGTCTTAAGTCTTACATGAGTGACTTTCCAATCAGAATCATTGCCACAGCCTGACTTTCAGGCCAGCACACAAAAATTGCATACAAAATCAGTTACGTAATTTTACAGGGACAAATAAATAAATAAATAAATAAATAATAAGGTGCTGCACTTCTGGAATAACTTGCTCAATTAACTTTCATGTTTTGCTTATTAACCTTCTGATGTCTCATTAAGTCAGGAATTGCAATTTAATGGGTTTAAAAAATAATTTAAATATAAAAGTGGATTCTAAGATACCTTAAAAATATATTGACCCTTTAAGCAAATGGGCCATTTGAAGCCTAACTACAACTTCTAGCTCATACTCTGCTGGAATATTTATCCAGTTTAAAAGACAAACTTTAGTCATCTTAGAACAGCTTAACAACATAAAGTTACTGGCAAGCGTGTAAGAGACAGGCTGCTTGTATTTCAAAGCAACAGCTCCCAGAACAATTACCAACATAAATTTCTCAATGCAGCATTTATGAAATAACTTGCAATGAGAATGGAGAAGAAAGCCTGAAAAAGCATGTGCATGCTTAGTGTGCTCCAACTGATACATCATACTGTACGTGACCCTGGTTGGTTGCCCAGATTAACAGATGCAGGTCCTCCTTCAGGGAGGCTGACATGAAAAATCTCTCAGAATATGATGCCAAGAGTCATACATGGAACTTGAATGAAGTCAAAGAAAATAATTTCTCTTCAGAATTATTTACTGAGCAATATCCTAAAATAACCTTTGATGTGAGAATACATCTATTAACACTATATTTGATATATGTTCTGTCGCTTTAAGAAAAAAAACTATCAGCTGGCAGTCACAGTATGCTCTTAGTACTTTTAAAATTTTGCAACTTGATCATGTGCAATGTTATTTGTTTAAAGAAACTTCTAAACCTTCCAAAATTATTTAAAAATTTAAGCCACTTTTTTAGAAACATACTATTAAGACCTTATTAGACTAATAAGTCTATTAAGGCTAATCTATAGGTCTTAATAATAAATAAATTATATTATTTAAATAATAATATTTAAATAATAATATTATTAAGGTTAGTATTAAAGGTTAATACTAATAACCTTTAAATATTAGGTTAGTATTTTTAACAAACTGTTTCTTCTTGCTTATTGCAATTAAGCAGCAGAATTGCAAGTTTTGCCTTCCTGAGGGATATGCAATCTGCAACTATTTCAGAAGAGCAAATGCATAACAATTACAAGGAAGGAAAGGGAATGCTATTTCGATGCCAAGCTTCTCTTCCTGTCTAATTGGCTAGAAAGAAAACCCCAAGTACATTCAGCAAATCGTTAATCCTGACATCATAAACCTGTAGGATAAGTCAAAGTTCTCATCACCTTGACAAATCCAAGGTCTGATTATGGCAATGAACTATTTAAACAGTGAGTAGTTTTACTGGGTGAACACTGGGATTGCTGAAACACTGAGGCCTTTAGGTGAGGGAAGTACGATCTGGTGGTGTTGAGTTTTGCTCATCATAACCAGTTGCTCCTTTTTTACCTTAAAGGTAAACATGCTACATTGAAATGCATTTACCTGTAAAACAACTCCATCAAAATTCAGTCAGGAATCTCTCCCACACAGCAGAGGTGGATGCAGTAGAGAGGACTTGCTGTAACTCTCACTTTGGTTTCAAAGCCTTACCAGATTTGTCAGATTTTAACAGTATACTGGCACAGCTGTTAACTTCAGGCCATAAATTAACAAAACTTGCACCTGTAGTTTAGTCCTTTGATTAGAGCACCTGCGCCTGCCAGGGCAATACTGTTTCCCTGGCATTAAATTATATTTTCTATTCTACTGTGAGCATTAAACATACTGAGTTCCAACGACGTGTATAAAATGATTTCCCAGCCAAGTCTTCTGTGTTCAGCGGAAACAAAAATTCAGAGAAAAAATACCAAAGACGATTAAGCTTTTCACCATTTTAGCATCTCCACTGAAATAGCAACCCATGGCATGGTCCATGCTATAGATGTTTCATAACCCTAGGGAACTCTCAAGCCATCAAAATTTCATTAGCTTCACAGCAGTCCCAGCACATTCTTAAGCTGGACTGCTGGCCGCCCTATTAATAAATAAATCAACTGTAATCCTTTTTAGTGGCTAAACTCTTCGTTGAAGTTGTATCAAACACCAGACATTCCTTGTATAATTTTAACCGCTGAAGAATAATGTATTTTTTAACACATTCAGTCTTCTCGCACACGTAAAAACAAAACATTCTAACTTTCAGCTGATGGAGGATGTTTTGGCATATTTTAATCAGATAATTTCCTTTTTAAAAAACTGTAAATATAAAATTTATTGAAAAGTATACCAAACCTATGTTACCTCTGAAGCAGTCACCTCTCCGTTAATGTAAAGATATGACTTTCTATGGAAATTGTGTGTGTGTGTGTGTGCACGCATGTATATACATAAACATGTACTTTCAAGATCAGTAACCAAGGGTTTTACAAAAGGGTCAAGAGAATTTGTTTCACCATAGACCTTTCAAAATCAAAGGACTGCTCAACAACTTTTTCTAGATTGCTCTGCAGATGAAATATCAAGCACTCTATCACAGAAACTCCACTGCCAAAAGGTGGTAGGCAAGAACTTCTGTCTTCCTCTTTCAGAACTTGCCTCTGACTCAAAACAAATTTTCCAAGCATGCCACAAGACACCTGTGAACACTGAGAGCTGTCTGCTCAGGTGACATGTAGCATTAAGCCCAACACAAAAGGACAGTCCCATTTGTGACAATGGTTTTGCACACGTATCTTCTGGTAGAAACAGCCACCAGAGGAAAAACAAGTATGAATAACAACAAATTATAGCTTTGGGTTTGTTTTCTCAAACTGAAATTAAAATAATAAATAGGAAGGACTAAACTTCATTGCTCATAGTTTAAAATAAAAGTGCATTAATTTTTTAAGGATTACCATACATACATACCTACACAGCTGTTTCTCACCATGTGTTACAGTCATTGCTGGAGGACAGCAATAAAATTGCTCTAATTTTTGTACAGCTGAGTGGACAGGTTAATAAATTAGTAAAATGACATGTAGACATGCAGGCAATAGCCATCACTAATTTTCATTGCTACTCATTTTTCTTTATTCCTCTTTTGAATTTTCCACATAGAAAGTCAAGAAGTTAATAGAACAATTGTTTTAATTCTAGCAAAGCTGAAAATCTTCTGCAAATAAAAAGTTAAGACTGGTACAGTTAGCATTTAACACCACATCAGATTCTGTTCATAACCTCAAGAGGAGGTAGAAAACTTCGAAAAGCTTTAAAAATTAATCAGTCAATTGTATTAACCTATTTTCATTTAAACTCTAAGACTTAATATACAATGGTCATACCCCACATCCTACAAAGCTGCTGTTAAGATTTTTGTTGCAGATTTTAATTGCACAGTAATCCAGGCCGCCAGGCACATCAAAGGCCACATGTCCCCTTTCACCACAATTCCAATTGCTCTCATCAGCTAAGAAGTTTAAAGCACAATCAAATTTCTTTTTCAATCACATGAGCTGTCTTAATAAGCTATTCTTTGAGTTTATTCATCCATTCTAAGATTCTGCAACTTCTCCAAGATGTGCTGTAGAAAAGTTTACAACAAAACTTCTGAATGCAAGCTAGCCTGGGGAATAACTTTATCACCACTTAGCTGTTCCCCAGAGGGTAACAGGTGACATGGCCTGAGATAATACAGAAGTAATCTTTTTTTGTGATTAAACTCTTTCAAAATTACAGCTAAAGCATCACACCCAAAGGTTTTTGTTAGGACTGATGCTGAGTATTGACTTTTCTGGGGAGAGGAAAGGAAAAAAGAAAGAAGGTAAATAGTTCAAGGCCATTCCTTTAATGATTTAAAATTACTGAGTGCCAGCCAAAACATCAAATAAACATTAATTTATACATGGGCATATGCATAAGAACTTACCATTTTCACTGTCGGACTTGTTTTCATGTTCGGTATCAGTCAGAGTGAGGGCTGAGTTGGAACGGCTCGACAGACAGGAGCTGCGCCCTGATTTGACCCCCCTGCCCCAAAGTCTCATGGCATGCTCTGGAGACATCACTCCTTCATTTTCAGTATCAGCATCTGACCCTGCACTGATAGAGTAACCTCTGTGGGGGAGCCCCATTTCCGCACAAAATGCCAGTCCTCGACGAGCTGCTGGTTCACAAACTCCTAACTGCCTTAGGGTAAAATTCTGTCCTGATTAGGGGAAAAAAAGATAACAAAAGGTGAGAAATTTTTAATTACTTTATTTTAAAGAATTTTAAAGTAAAAATTCTTCATGTGTATAATTGTCTCAGATATCACGTAAGGCGTTTTGTCAAAACTCCACCCGCATTACAATCAAGTGGATTCTTTTGTCTCCAGCTCTCCTCAGCACTATTTTGTCAACTGCTTAAACACATCAAAAGTGATCCTGGGTAGCAAATAAACAAAACAGAACCTGCTAACTAAGAAAAGCCAATTCAGTACACGAAAGAATTAAAAATAAATTTTAAAAATATTTTTCAAAGCATAAAAGCACTTAACTAAGTATTTTTCAGGATTTTTAGTTGGTTGATTTTGGGGAGGGTTTTTTGTTTGTCCTCACTAGAGGCCAAAGCAAGAGGCTATTTTCCCCATACAAATATCACCTAATGTAGCAATGGAAAAGCTAGATAGGAACAAAACTCACCTGGTTTTTATTTGATTTCTCTGCCCTGCTTTAATACACAAATACAAATAAACAGAAACATGGCCACCTGTTACCTGCAAGTACTACAGTAAAATTGCTATTTTTCATGTCACAGCATTTTGAGGAACACTTTACACTTTTGCTGCTGAAGCAGAGCCTGTGCATTTTAACAGACTTTCAGCCTGTTTTGGGGCAGAGCAAGAGACATAAGTGAATCCCAAATGATTGTATTAATAAATTAGGTGCAATAAACTTGTGACACTTCAATAACTTAGAGTGTCTAAATTACGCGACACTCAAAAATGACTGCCTTTTTAATGGCTGTGTCTTCATCCTACTTTTATGTCTGTAGATTTAAGACATTTTATGATATATAGACACTTGGCAAGCTCCTTTGCATACCTATATCCATAATACTTTTCCACCCTAGCCCACAATTATTTCATAGCTCTGAGAACAAATTAGGACACACATTCAATTTTTGAATCTGACAGGCATCCTAATTTCTCCATAATTAGTCATTTAACATAAAAACACACTAGCAAGATAATTTAAACTTATAATATGTCAAGAACAGAATTCTATCCATGAGAAAGTAATAGAATTGCAGAAGTATGAATACAAAAGTGCAAATAATTCCTGAAATAGTAAGACTGGGCATTGACTTTTTTAAAGTGATCTGGTTAATTATTTTATTGCTGCAGTCACCGGAAGCTGTTGCTGCAAGTTTCTTTGCAGTCAGAACTGCAAATGAATTCTAACAAAGACTTTCATAAATAATCAAAACCAGTTACTACAATTAGGTACAAATCAAACTACTTATTATGCAGCTGTGAATAGACATTGGAATGAAAATATAGCTGGGGAGACAAATATAAAGGAGTAAGCACATCTATGACTATGTCTGAACAGTGTCAAGGGTATAAGAAAGGGGATTACCACGCACACTGATAGTATCTTGTCATTTTTAAAGCTGTCATGCCACGTGAATTTCCGGGTTTTATGAGAGCTGAAACTAATCAGCGAAGGAAACAGGCCAAACAAACCACCCAGTGGTAATAGGGTCAGAGCTGAAAGTAGTGAAGTGTCTAAAATGCTTATTATTTTGCATTTTTGTAGATATATGCTAAGGGTGACAGTTTAGAGCACTGGTTTATGCCTTTGGTACATTAGTATGTAAATCTACATTTTCAAACAGCTGCCTAAAGTCAGATACAAACATAGAAGAAGCCTCTGTGCACGTGTATGTATACAGGTGTCTCCACACACATATGGAATAGCTAAGGTGCATACACAGTTGCACATGCAGCATCTTGTTTATTCTAAAAAGAGGGTTTTGAGAAGCAAAATGGAAAGAGGTATTTTGACCAAAGCCAACGTTACTTGAGTCAGTAACAAAACTGCTTTTGACTTCAAAGCTACAAAGCGTTGTGCCTGTGGTCCCCACAACCTCATGGTGCTGAGATGAAGGCAAGGAAGGACGCAGACAGACACAGCCGCTGCCTCCCGAGCCACACATCCTGCAGCTCCTCCAGCTCCTGCTCCACACAGCCCCCTGCTCCCCCACTGCAAAAACACCCCTTGCACTCAGACCCATCTGTGTGGGCACAGCCATTTGAAAAGACTGTTACACACACACCTCTTTCTTTGTCATAAGCACTTAAGAGAAAGCACCTGAAGGCATTCCCGAACATCTTCCATGAGCTTCCTAGGAGGCCTGGTCTCAGGCACAACATAGCACCTACCACCTAGTAATGGATTTTTTAACTTGAAGTTTACAACAGCCTACCTCCACGTGAAATATCTTCTCCTTTTCCCCCCTCTTGTGAATGCTAAAAAACCCCACAAAATGGCATTGCACAACCAAAACAGGAAAGGGGGGCGGGTTTGAATATTGCTCTCTTATCCCATTCAATATATTAGAGCTTTTCACTACACTGAGAAGTTTTACAACATAGCCCAGAAACGTTGTAACAGCTTTAGAATCATCAGGCCACATAATCTTCCGACCTAAAGCCTTCCTAAGAGCTTGACTAAGAGGATTGTAGTCCATGTAAGTTGCCTACACAAATGAAAAAACAAAAAAAAACAAACCCCAAACAACCCACAAAACCCAAACTGAAAAGTTGACATGGAAAAATAAAATGTTTATTTGTGCAGAAATTCAAAAATTCAAATCCCAAAGGAAATCATACATATGTGATAGAAAAATGTCACATCATCTTAAGGTTTCTGAATAATGAAAACAGGAAATCTTCCAGGATCCAGGGGAAGCTGAATACAGCTGGGATGCAGACCTAATGGGTAGCAGACTAGTTGGGAGCTTTTACCTGATAATGAACAATACTATGAAATCAAATTAAAAGCTGAAAAGGAGGTTGTAGGAGATCAGTGAGAAAAAAAGAGCATGAAGTGAAGATGTTCTTCCTGTGTTCATAGAGTTTCTAATTAATCTTTCCAGAATGACTTCCATGTGAGGGATTTACTCATAGGCTTCTTACACTTTACCATTTGGAATTTCTCCCACTGACAGTAAGTGCCTCAAGAGTTCATAAAGACTTAAAAACAGCTTGGCCATTGTAATGAACCAACTCCTGAGAATAAAATGAAGGTTCAGAATAAAAAAATAGGCAGCATAATGCTTTGCGGGTTTTTTTCCTTTCCTTTCCTTTCAAAAAACATATGAAGTGAAAAGCAGAAACAAAATCAGACACAACATTTCAAGGAGACTTGTTCTGGAGACACCTTTGGGGGTTTTGGACTATTTGGGATGATATGTCATGAAGTTAAGTTTTAAAAACTGACAATAATGCTGCTTACTACCTCTCAACTATTAGATGCTGCATTTTTCTTGGTTAGGAATATAAATTTATGGGTATGGTAAGGACTGCTGACATCCTCCATTTGTGCAGACAAGAGCAAAATGAATTAATTAATAACTCTTAAATAACTTCCAAAAGCTTGTGAAGCAATCACTGTTAAAAACAGCATTTGCCAACATTGACCATACACACCAAACTGTTATGTTGCAACTTTCTGTGTAAGCAATGATCCACACAGAATTATTATCCACCTCCTTAACTACATCAGTTATACAAAAAAGGACATCAACACAAATATGTATGTCAATACATATATGTCTATATCAGAATTATTATTCTTAAAAGATAATGTGCATATATACATATATTTCTCTGCCAGAATCATACAGGTTACATTGTCTAGAAATGCACCCTTTTTTTGTCGGTGTTGTTTTCGGTTTTCTGTTGTTTGTTTTTGTTCTGTTTAGTTTAATCAAATACAGAAACTTGCTGCACTTGTGCTACGTTTGTTTCCCTGGCCTAATTTGGGGAAGTCCTTCCGTGACCTCCACAATAACTTAAGCTTCAAGTTGGAAATGTTATCTGTGGAAATGGATTTTTGAAGAGGACTACTAAACAAAAGAAAAGGTCCCATGGTTCTTCAGTTGTCAGCGTCCGCTTTAAGGTGGATCTATACTAAATATAAACACAAAGATATTATCTCAAAAACCATGAAAAGGTGAAAGAATCAAACAGAAGGAATGAACAAAAGTTTCCAAAAAGAAAATTTGTCAGCATCTCTAGCCATCAGCACTGTCCTTATTAATTCATTAACCACTGATAAACTGACAACAGTTTTTAGCAACAAGGTTTTAGCAACAATAGACTATAGAAAAAAAAATCTGAAAAGCCTCCAAAGCACCTGCCTGGTTAGCATAAAAATACACCCAGCTCCCCTAGCTTTTAAAACCAGAGGAATTATCGTGTGACTGCCTTTGCTGACTTTGGTTTTGTCCTAATAGGATGGACACAGTACCAAAAAGGCAGAGGTCCTAAACACATCCAAGTTCACACTCAAAATTCTGTTCAGTTTGGCTCCTGATAATGTTTCATGCCATATCTACTGTCTCTGCATCATTCATTACTTGTCAGTCCCCCTTCTAATCTATTCTTCCTTTGTATTTTACCTTCTTCTACCTGCCTAGAACACATTTCTGGCATTCAAAAAGCAAGCACATTTTCCCTATAATCACTACGTGATAACGCATGACAAAAATACTTACACCAAACTTAGAAAAACTGTGAAACAATCAAAGCTGTACAAATGCAAAACCATGATCACGGTCCTTAGGAGAACCAATCTTCCCTCTCACATTTCCTTGACTTGCTACTTAATCCTTTCTATTTTTTTTAATTAAAAGTAGTTTCATTTATTTAGAAAGCAAATGAGGAAAATTATCTTATGCTAGTTTTTGTTTTCTGTCTGAAGATTACTGCATACAAATACGTCCTCAATAATAGAGCATTTATTATATAAGCTTATTGTATAAGCAGCACTGGTATCAAAGTGTTCCAGCAAGGACCATGCCCCCCACACTGTTTTCTGCTACTCCGACAGCAAGTACTTCCTTCCTTTTTATTTCATATTTAGACACTATATAGGGGATACATTTTTCCTCTTGAAGCTTTTTATGTGGAGCTCACATTTACAATCAGGTCCTTTGTAAAGAAAGGTCTTGAGAGAAAGAACATGGAAATAAACGTACAACAAATTTGCTGAAAATGAAAGGGTAAAGATTTTTTTTAAAAAAATAGCAAAACAGATGCCTTGGATGCTCTAGAAAACTCTGACAAGAAGTGTACAAACACTGTCTCCAGAAGTCAGAATGTTCGGTGGGTAGAATGCAATCACACAAAAGAGAGAATGACTAATAGATGTGATACATCCATTCTGTCACACAAGCTTCACAATACATTTAGTAAAAGGGAGTTTTCAAAGCTGTACGTGCAGAATTCTGTTCACTAGGATGCGAGAAATTGCAGTGAAGACTGACAAGTAATGAGCTTTGCCTATGCTAACATTTTCTTTCTGGTTTGGTGTAGTGTTTTGTTGTTATTACTGCAGCCTGATTTTCTCTTTCGCTTTTGAGAAAATTATCTGTGAAATTTAAACCATCCTAATCCACTGTATCACATTTTCCTGTTCTTAATTCCTGTGTTTTTCTTTTCACTCATCACAACCATCTTCCTTGTCACCTTTTAATCTCTTTTTCTTGACCTTTCTGCTCTATTCACTTTTCCATCTTAACCTCCTTTTCTTGTCATTATCTGGTTTACAGAGGAGCTGTAAGACTCATATGAAAGACAGTTGCTTCTCTAATATATCCAGTAAACTACATAATAACAAAGAGCATTGAAATATATTAAATCTCATCAAGTGTGCATAGAATTTTCAAATGCTCGTTATTCTCAGCAAACATAAATCACACAGTTCTCACATCCCTTATGGACTTTTAAAAGCATGTGGTGACATAAGTCATGGTCTTGGTGATTTCTGAAAAGGTTAGTGCCAGATACTTATTGTGCTACTCTTGATAGAAGAGCTTTATGCAAGACTCAAAACCCAAGTCAATTCTTTGGAAAAAAAGTAAAAAATCACATACATATTTATATATTTGCATATTTGTGAGGAATAAAGCATTTCAAACTTGATACGTATTTTTATTACTATAGAATCACAAGGAGACATTGATTGAAAAGATAGCCTGGGAAAGTTTTTATTTTCAGATATAGGGAAGAATTTATGTGAGTGAAACAAAGTCATCTTCTTGTCACTGGTCTTCCAAATTATGTTTCAAACATGCAGTCTCTCCTGTGCAGTACGGCAAACTCATAATTTTATTCCCTGTTAGGCCTGAGGTGGCAGGAGATCTTCAGTCCTAATCCTCAGACTTCTATAAGCAGCACTTCTTAAACCAGTATAAGGATAAAGGGCTGTTCATCAAGCCCTTCTGAAGTTACCACAGAGTAAGATTAAAGCCAGCTGAAGATAATTTCACAATTGCACAATTCAAAGCTGCAAAGCAAACATGTTCCAGTAAATGAATTAATAATTTAAACATTATGGTTCCAAATTTGGGGATTTCATATTAAAAGCTCATTTTAAGACTATGATTATATAATATACAATCTAAATTAAGAGAAACCAGCACAGCTGTCCCAATCATGGGCTGCGAGAGGGGGAAAAAAAAGGATTTGTGGATTTAGAAAAGCAATAGAACTCCGTGAGTAGCAAAGAACACAATGTCTTTATCATGAGCAGAATGGCATATAGACATTTTAGGCCTCTGTCTTAATCTCTGGATCCTGGGACCAAAACATCAACATTCGAGCACCCATTTATTACAAAATAAGAATTACAAAGTCTAAATTTGATAGATGTGAAGAAAATATGACCCAAGGGTAAGCAATGTAGAGATGATGGATATTCAGTCTGCAAAGAGCCTACAAAGACAGATCTGACAGGTATGAACTGCCACAATAAAGTCAGTATGGTGCTAATGACATGCCATACAGCTTGAAATGGGGAAGGAAGGTGAGGAGGAAGGAGGCAGCATGAAGACATGCACGCAAACTGGAGCTCAGGCTTACTGCTACTCCACCATACAGGGAGGTGAGAAAACTCTACTATTATTTATGCCTTTCCATGAGGGAAAGTGAGCAGATGGACCCAGAGGGATATGTCTCTCGGCATAGTAGAAAATTTGATTAGTTCTACAGGCTATGAACTGGTACAAAACAAAAACCCAACGTGCCTATTCGAAGCTGTGTATACATTTCAGTTTGTGGAATTTCATACAGAATTATTCCACATGTATGGGAACTGACTCTTCAGTGCATGGACAGAATGAAGTGCTCAGACCACCGCTGCAGCTAAATGCAAGCAACAACACAGAATATGGACCCAAAAAATTCTGCAGAAATGAAAACCTCTAATTCACTCTATCGCTCACACTTCCCATCGCAATCCCCCAAAAGGCTTTCCACTCTGTAAACCCCCATAATAAATGTAGTGTAGCAATGCTTTAATTTAGATGTTCCAGCAAAACGTCCATTATGCTGAAGACATGAAAAGATTTACCACTCAGAAGCATTTATGGCACTACATACAAAAAAAGCAGAAGAACAAAGCTTGAAGCAAATGTGTTCCCTTGGCTCTGCCATTTCCTCTTTTGGATTTAATAAGCTCAGTAACACTGAGTACTGGCTCTCAAGCCCATAAGTTGACACTTTACAAACTAATTTCAGAAAGCATCAAGGAACTTTCTGAGAAATTACTCCCATTTTACATCTCTGCTTCACTTTATGCATTTATTTGCCAGTGATGGAATAAGCAATCACTCACAGCTTGGCCTCCAGCCCTGACTCTCAGCCCTAACCACTAAATCAACAGACAGGACTCTTCAGCCTCTTTCATTCCTCCCCTCATCCCATCTCTGACTGCACACTTTCCTAGCTTTATCCTCTCTGTAGATGTTAACATACTGAAGTCATCTTTCATAGCCATCCATGGGATTCATTCATCTCCCCAGTCCACCGTTTATTTTTTATTACAAACAGAAGCAGCACATACATCTCAGTATATGAGCTATGGAAAGATGTAAGAGCAGTTACAGACCCTCTACAGTATCTTCCTTTCCATGAGGTTGAAAATCCTTGTGAAGGTCTCTTGCTCATCTTATAAATCCTTAATCATTATGAACAAGAACTTAACTCTCCTATTTTTTGGACTTGTTGAAGACAAGATTCCTACTCTACGGACTTGTAGTGGCTGTGTAGAACTGCCTGAACAAGCAGTCTACTGCCAATAACCAAGGCTGATTTCTCCCTGGAGAATCATAATTACCCTTTGTCTCTAGATCTGTAGCTTATCTACAGGCCATGACCCACAAGGGGCCAATTTCACCTAGATGAATACCTTAGAGCATGTGTGCATATCACTGAGTGTGAGCTAAATATATTCCTAATCAAATAAAAGTGAAATGTTTTTCTTCGTACCACTTTGCAGCTAATAGAGTAACTTGAAAAAGTCAACAGATCCTTATCACCTGGAACCTGAAAACCAATTAACTTCTTATTGTTGCTTTAAGAAGTTACTAGTATAGCAACGAGAGATTATAAAACTACTTAGCACTTGCAGTGCTTTTCATCTTCAAAGCATTTTGCAAACATAAACTAATTAATCTTCCCAAAATGCCTGTGAGGTAGGTAGGTGTTATTATTCCTGTATTACACAATGTAAAAAAGAAAAAACACCTCTGGCAGAAGGTTGTGTGCATAGCTCAAGGCCACAAAATTATCCAGAACATACTGGCACCGTATGCTGCTTACAGAAGTTACCCACTGAAATCAGGCAGACACTGCAGGTGGCCATGTTTCAGCATAACAAAAAAGGATCTGTCATGATGACAATCAGGACACATCTTGCACTGCAGCCAGGAAACATAAAACACTAATTCTAATATCTGCCTTAGATTTTGAGAGACAGAGCTTGCCATGTCACTGAACGGTAATTAATTTGCTCATTCGGAGATCACAAAGTCACTAATATATTATTTCATATCTTCATATAAATACTCTGCAAAGCAAGCTAATTCAGTTCTATTGAGAAGCACTTGCCTACTCAATAGGCAAAATCAGCTCATCAATAAAGCCCAGGTAGTGGAAAATCATAAATGTTCTCAGGTATGTATCCTTCCACTGCTTCAGACAGGTAAAAGTACTCAAGCTTTAGGTTGAAAAACATGACCATTTAAATCCTTTCACCCTACAGTTGACATTTATGGTGACTAAAAAGATTAAACGTTTTGCTATCCAAATAACTCATTTTGGGCAGGTAGTATTTAAAGCAATGGACTTTGGAGTCATATTACATTAGGATAGTAGTTGCAATTAAGGTACTGGTTTCTAAGGTCTTAAAAATGTATCCTCGACAGTGTTTAATATCGTATATAATAAAATAAAATTGTCAAAGCATATATATCACTGTTTCAGGTCCCTCTTTTGCTGAATGGTGATATTTTTCTAGCACCTAAATCTAATTTTCATGCGAACAGCAGTTGAACAATAGCTGCGATATATCCACACACTCTAACATACTGCACATGGCATTACTTTTTAGCACCCTGGTATGAGCTGTCCAGCACACTGTGAAGGAAAGTAATTCTTTTTCTTTACTTATTTGGTACATTCAGCCTCTCTTCAAGCAACTTCAAGGAGTTATTAGGGCATTTAATCTAATTTAGGCACTTAAGGATTCTGGAAGAGTAAAGGTACAAAACTGTGCATAGGAATAGTTTCTCCTTCATAACTGAAAGGAATAGAACGAAAATAAATTGATCTTGAGACTTGGCTGACAGTGAAATGTTCTGATTCCTAAACACAATTAAGTCATTCTCACTGCCATCTAAAAAGACCAAATAACCTGAACTGCAGTCTAAATCATATTTGACTCAAACTTCCAAAAAGTAAAAATTTAACAAAACCTGCACTACCTCCTTGGTTCTCCAAAAAGGCGTCCTACAGTTTTTCAGTTTACATAATTTGCAAAGAGTGCTGTGACTATTTTGTAAGAAAAGATGAACATGTACAAACCTGTACTGCATCCTGCCACCTGTGCTTGGGGGTCATCCTCTGTTCCTGTACAAAATCTCACTTACATGACACATGGATCTCTCTGTAGGACCACTACACTGCTCTGCAATTACCAAATTCTTTGAAATGGAACAATGACTACTTGAGAGGTATTTAATATTCCTCTCTTCCCTTAAACATGTATCCAATGGTAAATAAAACACAGTTATTGCATACTTGCATTTTTCTTACTAAACTACCACAGAGTTTTTCAGTTCTTGTGAGTCCAGGTTTGATTTATAACCTTTTAAAATTTTTATTCATACTGTTAAAATATTACTTCAATTTCTTTTTCCAAATGCAATTTTAAAAATACTGCTTACTTTCTGTATTTCTACCATCCTTCCCACCCACACCGTAGTCACGTCACACTTTCAGATATTTTTGCATAGCAAAATTAATATCACTTCACACAGGAAGTGAAATAAATTTTCTAAACACAGGAACTTTTCTTTGTACAACAGAGAAATTCAACTTCAGACTGTCAGCTTTAATCATGAATTGAGGAAGCGGGTCGGGCATAAAGCAATATACAATCATAGAATCAGTCAGAATGGTTTGGGTTGGAAGGGACCTTAAAAATCATCTAGTTTCACCCCCTAACCAATGGCCCCTGTCTAACTACAAGCATTTAGGTTGCTGAATTTATTAGGAGAAGTACATTTAAATCAAGTAGAGAAGCACATTTAAATCAGGCTGCTCTATATAGTTGGATACTTCAAAGTATAAGAAAACAGGTGTCATCTTCTTCCCTAATACATAAACAAGTGACTATCATATCATCACACCTTTAAAGTAAATAGTCTTTCATGGAGCTTCAGCCATTTTCCAGCATGAGACTGGGTATCATCTCAAAGATGTAATACGAAATTGAGCATCTTTCTTAAAACTAATTTTAAGAAAAAAAAGCTCACGGTCTTCACTTACATGGCTGCCCTATGAGGTTTATAAACAAAGAAAATAAATAACTAATTTAAAAGTTCTAAACATAGTACGCTAAATAATCCTCATCAAAAATTTTTAAAACAAAACCAGTTTTGCAACAGGTGAAGGGGCTTGAGAAAAAGAGGAGACTACACTAGATCTTATCTCTCATGGATGTTAACTGAAAGCATGTTGCCTAGATGTAGTTCCAGTTTCCTAAAAAAGTTTACTTGCTCTTCAAGACTTGTCAGCTGGGTTTCAAAAGTAACAAGATAGTTCCCAATTATATAATAATTTCATGTTCAAATACTCTATAATATGTTTTAAATGCTGTTTTGAGAATTATAATGACAAACATATTTTTGGGCTCTTACTTCTATTTATGCAATTAATCTAAAGTAACAGAAATTCAACTTACGGGGAAAAATATCATGAGACTAGAACAGAAAATTGGAGAATCTCCTCTCCACAAGAAAATAACTCATGGAATAAAGTTACCACTAAATAAAGCACACCTATCTCTGACAGCAGTATTCCTTCCTGAACTCCTACCACTGGATTTTGGTAAAGAGGAAGCACAAAAATGTGTACTGAAACAACTCAGGAAGATGAGAGGGCTAAGTTCTGATTCATGAGCAGAAAGCTTCCCATGGATTTACCCAAAAATATCAGGCATAAAAAATATACTGACATTTTAAACATGAGTCAGCAGTGCCCTGGCAGCCAGGAGAGCCAACTGTGTCCTGCATCAGGCACAGCATCGCCAGCCAGGCAAGGGAGGGGATTGTCCCCTCTGCTCTGCATTTGGGCAGCCTCACCTCGAGTGCTGGGGGCAGTTTTGGGTGCCACAATATAAGGAAGACATTAAGCTGTTGGAGAGCGTCCAGAGGAGGGCAGTGAGGATGGAGGAGGGCCTTGAGGGGAAGCCATGTGACGAGCAGCTCAGGTCACTTGGTCTGTTCAGCCTGAAGAAGAGGAGACTGAAGGGAGACCTCATTGATGTTACAACTTCGTCACGAGGGAAAGAGGAGGGGCAGGCACTGATCTCTTCTGTGGTGACCAGTGACAGGACCCAAGGGAATGGCCTGAAACTGTGTCAGGGGAGGTTTAGGTTGGATATCAGGAAAAGATTCTTTACCCAGAGGGTGGTTGGGCACTGGAACAGGCTCCCCAGGGAAGTGGTCACAGCACCAAGCCTGACAGAGCTCAAGAAGCCTTTGGACAATGCTCTCAGGCACACAGTGGGACTCTTGGGGTGTCCTCCACAGGGCCAGGAGTTGAACTCAGTGATCCTGATGAGCTTCTTCCGACTCAGAAGAGTCTCTGATTTTATGATTTTAATTCCTCCACATTTGAGAGACTTGAGAATCTCGCATAACTGCTCCAGTAACTTTCCAGCTGACACTGGAAATTTCATATTGTTATTTTACAGTCAGGGCAGAAACTGAAACACTGGTCATGATAAACTTTTTAAATTCATTCCCAATTAAAGGCATTTATTAAAGGTTGCCTTTTTTATCTACAGTTTATTTCCTGTTGCATTAGGAGGCTGTCAATTATGTCAACAAAGCCACATATCTCACACTATTTCTAAGCAGAGGGGAAAAAAATAACCCACAAAGAAGCATCTTTCATATATTATTTAAAAACCTTTGAAATGACCTTGAGGATCTTTTCCACAAAATACCTCCAATGCCAGAAGCTGTAAATTCTCAGACAAGGATGAATCAAAGGAATATGGTACCTAAAACAAGCCCTTTATTACTTGACCCTATCAAACCTGCGGGTAGTCCCCAAAGGGCTAAACCAGTATGCAGTACAGGAAGGCAAAAAGCCATACAAAAAGAACTGAAAGGACTATGAGGGAAATTAAATGGGCACAGAAGACAGTGCTGAGACCACTGAAAGGTGAAGAGGGCATTATTCATCTTAGACTGCCATTTTAGGCCTGAAGACATGCAGTTTATTGCATATTAGGCAATACATATTAGCTAAATAGTGTGTGCTTTTTTTTAAGAAAGTGAAAATGAAAAAAAATGAAGCCCCAGTGCACCATCATATGTGACATGCCAGACCACATAAATTCTTCCAGTTTGTTATTGCTATTTTAAAAAAGAATAATATTCTAGTCAGGCAATAGTTTATGAATTCATTAAATAAATGATGCCTCTTCTGACAATTTCATCACTAGTACTAAGAAAGTGCCTACAGTACAGGTCTTAGAAAACTTCCTCTTGATTTTACCTCTTTAAAGTAATGATGTCAAGGTGACTAATGACTTAAAAACTAGAAAATAATGATAACCTGAAGTTTCAACACATCATAGAAACCAAAAACAAACAGCAAAAAGTAGAGTAGCAGCAAGCCTCAGTTACATGAGCATAAGAGAAATATTTTTATTTCCCTTGCAAACATTAGTAGGCAAAGAAGTCAACACCATCTGCCCAGCTCTAATTTTAATGTAAAGTTATTCTAAATGGAATGGAGAAAAAAACATCAATGGAGAAAATAATTTAGATATTCTAAAATTAAAACTAAGGACTTTCACACCAGGAGGAAGATTTCTAAATCTACTTTTGTTTCCACATAAAAGAGGAGATAGCTTTAAACAGAAGACTGAGTCATAGGTTCACACAGCTCTTGGCCTAGCTTTATCCTTTTAGATAGCTGGGCTGCAGTGGTGTGTATATTTAGTAACTTTCTTTTTCCTCCTTACCTTAAGTAGCTCAGTTGTGAAAATACAGAAGTATCAATTCGAGACACTACAATTTTGAATCCAAAAGTGATGCATAAGTGCTGAACCCTAACTGGAGCCGAGTCAAATCACTCAGAATCTTTGAGATCCAAAGGGACCTCTTGAGATCATCTAGTCCAAGCCCTCTGCTCAAGCACAGTCAGCTGCATCAAGGTGCAAGAGTACCATATTCAGTCAAGTTCTGAGCATTTTGATGGATATTTAGACTTCTCATGTCACTCCAGTCCTGAACTCAAAAATTCAACAGTGAGCTTTAGCAACCTGTTACCATCTCGTTATATACCAGAGATAACCACTAAAAAAACCATCCAACACACCCAAATGCACAAATTGTGAACTAATTTACCTTACGCACTCTACAGTGCTCTGTTATTGCCTTTGTAAGCTAAAATACAAAAGCACTGAGCTAATGCATTATTTGTTTGCACATATACTATGTTTCCACAAACCTATTCATAGGGCTTGGCCTTCTTGGAACACCTGTATTTGTTTATTTTTGATTTTTAAATTATTTACATTTTAGATATACTGGAATGGCAAACTGGAATTGGGCAACCTATTAATAAGTTGAATAACTGGGGGTCTAGTTTTTAAATTGTAAGGCCTGAATGCTTCACACTTGACTCTGCAATATTGTCACTGACCCATTGCCCAACACAGGCCATTTACTACCTGTGCATCATATATTACTTATTCCAAAGATGGTACACAATGCTTGCCCATCTTTGTAAGACAGTTAAGGAGATACAAGGGAAGTGTACTATGTGTGTGGAGTTTTACTGAAATGGATGAAACTGGTATAATAACATATTCTTCCTGCAGCAGGAATCCCTTGGAACTAATGAATTATACACTCTGAATTCAAACATCTTGCCTACCTTGTCTGGTATACTCATCTGCTTCTCTGTGGACCAAATCTTTTACCCGGTTTCCATACAGCAACCTAGAGGAATCATGATCAAAAGCTTTCAAGGTTTCACTGGAGCTGTAAGACTTCTGAGTAGGCACTCTGCACTCCTCATTTTCTGCAGAAGAATTTGTATAGCGACGTTCCTTGTCCCGTCTGCTCTTTGTCAGGGAGCAATAAGGCCTACGTTCCTTCACATCCATACTTCATTCCTTCTCTGCGCACATCAGTCCAGCTTATTTGGAAGTCTTCTCTACATTCAGCTTACATTCACCTATAACAAAATTAGAAAGACAACCGCTGCTGTGTTACAATGATCTCTAATTGCTGTAATTGCTCCCTAACTGCCTGGAACAGAAAGAAGGAAAGAAAGATCTGCTCAGCAATGGGTGAGATGCACTTCCGTGCACATCTGCAAGACTTCCTGGAGTTCCATGCACAAGCTACCCTGATCTAAAACATTAGCAAAAAAATTCTTGTGAAAAACATCAACACAATACTACTCATTTTTATACAACAGATTAGAAGATCAAAAGCAGAGGGTGACTGGAGCAGAGAACAGATTGGAAAAATAGTAGTTTTTCAGCTTTAGGAATATGTTCGTTGCCTAAGGTCTATCTGTAGGTAAGCTGCTTTTTTCTTTTTCTGAAAAGCCTGCATGCTTTAAGGGCAAATCTGGCTTTCTTCTGCTTGTTGGAAACTTGTGGTTTTAAGGTTTGGGGTTTTATACTTTTTTTAATAGTTCTAGACTTTTACAAATTTTTATTGTAACTTCTAAGAAAATTATTCTCATCAGAGGATATGGACATATAATTTCACAGCAAGCTACAAAAAAACCACAGGTGATATGCAGGAAGGTTTATCGAAGCCAGTATATTCTATGTAAGCTGTGCCAGAAGGCAAGAAAATATTTGATTTGTAAATGACAGTCAGAAATAGCTTTTTTCCCCCCTCAAGTTTTTAAGGAATATTATGGTAAGAATCGTATTTCTACTACTCTTTATTTTTCTTTCATATTTCATTTCAATTTCAAAACAAGACTTCTCAGTTTTCAAAAGGAGACATCTCAATTTCATTTCTTGGGTCCTGCACCCTTAACTAAAATATCTATATTTCAGACAGAAAGAAAGTCTGGATATTTTGTTTTTGTTTTTTAAACAGAAGAACTAAAATAAAATAAAGAATATAACTTGTATCTTTAAACAGCTGACAAAGCACCTAAATGAAGAACAGTTCAGATGGCTTTACTATTTTGCAACTGCACCTGTTAACTGAGGCCTTTATATTTCTTGTTTAATGCTGTATAAACCTCCTTTGTCTCAGTGAGAACTTTCTCCTCAGTGCTCCCCTCAGTTTGGAGCACTTAACTGTAAAAAAAAACAAAACTAAGAAAAACTAAACACAGAATTATTTTGCTGAGTACTATCAGTCAAGTCTTTTGTGAAATAAAATGACAGTTTACAACACATCACAAAGCAACAGCAAACTCCATTTGCATTCTTTTCAGCAACAAGGTTGCTTTATAACTCTTCATTTATTTAAACACTTAATATCAAACTAATTAGTTGTCACTCCTTAAAAGATTTTTAGAGGGTATTTAATTTACTACAGAGTCATAATTCAAGTTTGTGAATGAGAGCCAGTCCTTTATCATTCTGTTTTGAAATTTTCCAAAAAGGTTTTTGCATTTCTCGGCCTATGTGAAGCTTAGTTTAGACTCGAAGATAAAGTCTCCAAAGACTTCCATTTAAGCAAACACTCTTCTACTTTTATGTTTTAAAAATTTAAGTGGTTAACTGAAATTCTTACATGACCCAAAAAAAAAAAAAAAGTTTTATAACAGAACAGCTTATTAAATTTATGACTGTTAAGATATTTGCATATCCAGGTAGCATATCTTTCTAATTCATTTGAAACACTCAGATTTTAAAACATTTGATTAACTAATGAACGCAAGTACTTTCCTGGCAAAATCAGTTTTCTAGACATATTATAAACTCTGTGTTTTATTAATACTAAACTAAACTGTGATTTTAAAAATAATTATTAACAAATACACACGGGAATTCTCTTGCAGTGTAAAGCCTATCTCCCCTTTCATCTAAGCACATCAAGACTTTAAAGGGCCACTAATTCCTACTGTCCCTAAACTACACCATGGGAAAGCTGACATACACTATTCACCATCAAAGAAGAAATAATTTCATTTTTATCCAAGTTTCCAAAATCCTTTATAATGTTAAAAAAACCCCAAACGAACAAAAAAAAAGCACAATAAAAGACAAACCAACAAACCAAACTCTTATTTGCACAATACTTTGTTACTATACCAAGCTAAAATCCTCAAAGATTTAATCTATGCTGCAGCATGAAGTACTGCTCTGCTTCCCACGGAAGTCAATGAATTCAATAAAACTTCAAAAACCAGTTCTCTGGGTTATCTATTGCCTCTCCAGGCAAAGAACAAAAAGGTTAAAAAAATACAAGCTGTTTAACAGCACCTCCAGCATTATGGAGATGCTTCAGCAGTGATTACCCTGCCAGAAAAATGAGGACTACCAGATTATTTGTGGGCATTAAAAAAACCAACCAACCAACAAAACAAACCTTTTAGGTTTTTAGAACATGATCTTTTTGAATCTGGCATTATACAAAACACCTGTTTACCTTCAGTAGCCTTTAACTTTAAAAATTAATAGTATCTCTCAGCAAGTCTTAGGAAACAACATCCTCAGGCTTGTGTATGAAATTATTTCATCAGTGAATTAAGACACATATCTAAAAGAAGACAGAATAAAAGCTATCAAAGATCTGTCTACAAATAAGTTTTCTTTACTGTGATCAGACAACAAGCAAAAAGGGAGAACACAAACATATTTGCAGAACACAGAAACAAATATCAGTATTACTGTTTACGTAGGGCAAGTCAGCAGTGACAAGTCAAACAAAAGAAGACTTGCAGATGGCTTTACTAGATCTTAACTTGTCCCATTATGAATCACCCCTTCTTCCCTAGAAAACACCCCTCATCCACCAATTAAATATTTTCAATTATTGAGAAAATTATTTTAATAAAAAATCCAAACTCTCATTTACTGCATCTGCTCATCCCCTTCCTTTCAAAGATCATTGTAGCCAAAATATTAACAAGATTTCCCACTCAAATCTTCACAGATTTAAATGAATCACTGCTGCAAAAATTTGAAAATATTTCCTTTTTCTCTTCTCTTCTGTTTCCTATAACATTAAAGCTGCATATCAGAGTTTTGGCAGGGATAGCCAAATGCACAGCAACTAATTTACAAAATCAGATTAAAATCTTAAACTAAAGAAAATTAAATTTATTTTTGATGTATTATAAAAACACTTGCCTTCATCCGCAAGGAATTTTTGCCCATATGTCAATATTTATGGTCTATCAGGTTGCTTCACTCCAGTTAAAGGAAGTAATTTTCATAGAGCAATATTTACAGAGCTATTGAACTACTAACACACTCACAAAAGGATGTCAGTTCAGCCCTGCTCTGTACTGCTACATGCTGTATTGCAATGCTAACGTAAAATGGCCTGCATGGACTGCAGAAAATAAAAAAAGATTTCACTGGTGCATGCCACTACTTTAAGTTTCTGTCTCATACTTTTGAAAGTATAAAAACTGAGGATGCTCATCTGTGTCACTGAGCATTGGGATCTCCCATGACCTTTTCAGTGATCTCTGCAATGTTAGGGGCTCCTGGCTGAATTACACAGCAGGGTGTTCACTAATCACCAGGCTGACATGTCAGCTCTTATACAGTCATGCTCAGCCCATTTCTGTACATGGCTTAGCTGATTGCAGACTCAGACTCCACTTTCCCAGCCTCACTCCGAATTTTAAAAACAGCTTGAAACCATAAAGAGAAGATGCCTATTTTAGAATTAATACTTAAGTATTTCTTTCAACTCAATTTAGAAGGAAAGAAGGAGAACCAGAGAAACAATTCTTGTTCTGACCAGGTCACTGGGATCAAAGAGCTCATTCCCTTATGTGTCAGGCTACATTGTATACCTCTGACATCATTAACATATTTTAGCTCTATATTTAATTACAAAGTCTGATAAGTTATGTGCAATTAATAATTAAAACAAATAAATAATCAAAATTCCTTCTTTAAGTGTTGTAGAGACACCAAGTGTAAACACTAAAACTGACCACAAGGCACATTCACACACGAGTGTCAAAGCTACCATAAGGAGCTTCAGTAACTGAAGTCTCAGACACAGACAAAGCTGATTGATGTCTGTTAAAAGTTTTACATTGCATTTAAAATTTCCCAGGACAGCCTTTCATCAGTTCCTCTTAATCATCTATTACAAAATGAAATAAAGTTGGTAGTGAAAATAAAAAAAAAAAAAACCAAACAAAACCAAACCAAAAAGATCACCGTTACTTCACTTTTTTACAATAAAAAAAACCCCAAACTTGATTCTTAAGTTCTACATTGCAACATAGAAAAGTACTACAGACATATTTTAATTGGCAAGATGTAAAAAAGGCATTAAGGTCATGCTACAGTGTTATCCAAAACACCCAGCTACAACTTCAGCATGCCTGCAGGCACTTAAAATGTTATGGAAAATTATTGCATTTCATTCAGCACCTTCAGCTCTGAGTTCCTCAAAGGGTTGTTACAGTTCGGCAGCAGGATGGCAATCGTGCCTGAGGTACACAGTGCTCCCTCCCCATCTCTCACTTGGAAAAACTTCTCCCACCATTAAACCTGATTCAACGAACACCAAGGTGCCTAAGAAGTCTAAATCTCCTTCAGTATTTTATGTCCTTTGATATCTAAAAATCTATAGAAGCATGAAAGAGTAAACAGGTAAGAAACAGAACGTGTTTGCTGCCAAAATGACAAGATAATTGTACAGAAAAGATGATGTCACTGCTTGGGTTGATTTATGGATCTACTATAGTATTATAGTCCCTTTCAACATCCATTTTAGACATCTCCAAACACACATAGCAAAACTGGAATTAGTTCCAAGAATAATTAGAGTCATTAATATATACAGAGCTGGAATGGAAACTATTCAAAAATGGAAAGAAAAAATTTGTACATTTCTTTGTTACAGAGGAACAGTAAGAAAGTTTGAAATACTGTTATAAGGAAGCACAAACAAGATCTCCCCTCCTCAGTCTCAAGGAGAAGCAGCAGCAAGAAATGCAATATACTGTTAGAGCAGAGCCCTTCTCCCCTCCCTGAGGCCCGCAGAACTGAGACAGGGAAAGAACTTATATTACATGCCACAAACTTCCCTCCCAACATCTAAATCTAAAAACTTAGGCATTCAAAAGAATCATAGTATTCCCAGCTGCAGAGACCTATGTTATTATTAAATTACTGTTGGTTTTGTAATAATTACCATTATTACAAATGAAGAGTCATTGATCCTT
The DNA here is from genome assembly GCA_013398015.1 of Oreocharis arfaki. Lineage (NCBI taxonomy): Eukaryota > Metazoa > Chordata > Aves > Passeriformes > Paramythiidae > Oreocharis > Oreocharis arfaki. Next base: position 761,574 of record VZRR01007339.1, on the reverse strand, counting down.
CCATGTTGACTCCTAGGTAAAAGCACAGCCTGAACACTTGCTGAGATGGGGACCAAATCTCCTTTCATGATTCTACATAAACACAAGCAGTACAAGAACACTAAGGTCTTTGGGAGAAGAAGTGGGCTTGAACTTCTGTCTGGAATAAGAGCAGAGGATTCTACAGGCTGGGAGCTGAGACAGTGCCTATTCTCAGCATTGACAACAGCTGCTGAAAATAGCATCTAAGTAGTGCTGTTCAATAGATACATGTCTGCAAGTGCCATTATTTTAATTTAATAATAATTTCCTTTGTATCTGTAATTGTTGACCAGATTAAATGAATGTAAATATTGCATTAGTTACAAATTGCACTAGGTATAGTATTTAATAGCCTCTTAACAGCAGAAGAACAAAGCAAAATTCAACCAATACACGTTAACAAGTAGATAAAAAAGCTTAGGTACAATGTGCAAAAATTAAGAAAATCTTCTGTCCACAAAAAAAAAAAACTTCACAATTCTCACAACTAATCACCCATAAAACCTATTACAAACAAATACTAAGAAAAACTCAAAAAGCATAAAAGAGTGATGAAATTTCCACTTCAATGGCTGATAAAGTGAGATATGTCAGAAATCAACTGAGCTGGAAAAATGACACTTTGAAGAGGTGCTTAGGATGATCTGTAGCCATGGTGTGCCATTAGTCAAACTGATGACTCTTAATACATGGACATTTCAGGCCATCATATCCAGAAACTCACTTCTTAATATAAAAAGTCTGTCTTCCAGCATAGAAACTAGAGAGAATGCATCCCAAGTCAGCCTTCTTAAGGAGGAGTGAGAAACAGATGGCCTGTCAGACAGACAGTTCATGAACTAAAATTTAAAAGAAGCCTCCTTAAGTCACCGACTAACCCTACATTTTAGGACCAAATTAAAAGCAAACGAACAAAAAAATCCCAGAAAAAAAACCCTAACAAAAACACCCGCAAAAAAAAGAGTTAAAAAAAGGGAAGACAAGTAAAAAATATTTTGTATTTTTCTGCATCAGTCAGGGGAACAGAACACTCCTATCTACCATCACTACAGGATGTAATGTTAATATAAGTTACTTTACATAGTCTATCTAAGAATCTTAACTACATTAGAGACAGAATAAACAACAAATAAATGCACTCTATGTTCATTACAGAAGTTTCTTGCAATAAGAATCAGGAAAATCAGCAAGATAAGAGTTCTGCAGCATCCTGGTTAGTCATAGAGGTTGATGTTTGTATAACAATATTGGTGCCATTACTTATAATTGAAATCTTTGGGAGTTGAGGGAAAGAGGGAAAGAACACCTCATGCTTTCCCTCATATGGGCAGGAAGAGATAATGCACCCTCCATAGTGATGGGAGTCAAGGGAGCACTTCTCTGCATTGCGTTTTCTGGGGAGAGTACAAGGACCACACAGCAGCATTTGAGACGGAGCTGCGGGTATTCCTGCGTGCTGGAAGCCCTTCCACAGCAAGGCTACAAAGCTTCTGAAGACAAAACTGAAAATAACCCCAAGCTGGCCACACACACACACATGCAGCCTGGGGCTGTGCTGGTTTTTAAGTCACCAAGCAGGTCCTGCAGAAAACCCGTAACTTGCAGGGACCAACTGGAACAGACCCTTCAGAGGAGCCCCGCACAGGTTACACTGACAGTTTCTGTTCCTCCTTTGGAGAAACGGTTTGCAGAAACTGTCATGAACCTTGATCTTGAGCAGAAGCATCTACCTCTAATTTGGGGAATTTATATAAATAATGTGTTTTATCTCAAAGGGCTGAAAGAGCTAAGTGAGAAAGGGAACATGAAGACCAAAAGAGTGTAGTAATACAGTGTGCCCATTAGCAAAAAGGAGGGTGAGAAAAGACAGAGGGAAAGGAAGAGAGCAGAAATGCTGCAGTATGAAGAAAAAATGAATAACAAAACAAGCTCAGGACACAAGGTGGAGAGAGAAGCAATCAGTAGCACTCATTATGGCAACACCGGGGAAGACAAGTGACACAGCAAACCTAGCAAGAGAAAAGAGTTTAAGAGAAAAAACAAGTGGAGGAAGAGAACAAAGAAAACTTCAAAAGGGAAGAACTTCGTGACTCAGTTACTTTGGCACAAAGCAGTAAGTTTGTAGAGTCAGCACTGGGCAATTCATTACTCAGCAACAACTAAAAATGCCTAAGTACATCCCTCTATTCCTTTAAACTTGAAATCCATCCTTCATGCCATCATCTCCTTCCCTTCTCATCTTTTACATACCCTTTTTCCATCACTGTGTTCTTACTCAACCTATCCTAATTTATGCAAGTATAATTCCTTCTTGAATTGTGACTCCCAAATCTACTTTTGCACCTGCTCAGGGCTCTTCCACAGAGTCCTCTTTTGTTGTAGAACAAAGCTACAGAAATCCAGGGATTTTTAAAACTAAAACAAGTGGGATGGAGAATCTAACACAAGAACACCATATAACAAACCATGAACATCAGCAAAGGTGCTAAAGTCCCTGAGTCCCCAAGAAGGGAGCATGGCAGAGTCATTTCTGTTTGGAGAACAAAGCTATCAGTATGTCAGCTTCACCATCTGAACAGGCTGTCCATCATTCAACTGCCCCTTCAACAACTCAGAGTTAATTTCAAACAATTTGACAGTAGTGAGGTTTCAAAAACAATACATCTCTCAAGTCACTACAAGGGAAATGAAGTATATTACATGTGACATGCAAGAGCTGGGCATACAGTCACAAGGCTGAGCTGAAAATATTACTGTGAAGGTGTCTGAAAATGAAAGGAGGACCTGAGGAAACTGTAACAAGGATGTCATTGAGGACACACAAGAGAGGGAAGAAAAAAAACTAGCTAAGTGCAGGTGCTGAAGCTATTGCTGTAGTTGCACAACATAGGATACACATGCAGCACCAGCCTTGGTTTCCAAGTACAGCTTCTCATAGTGAAAACTGAAATTCCACATAAACAGGAGACATTCACAAGATTTTTCTTTTCCTTATGATCTGACAGGTAACCAGATTTTTCAGTCCCAGTCACATTATAATTAGGATACTGTTGCAGCCTGGTAACCTGGAGAATTACTTAGTGACTCATCTCTATAAAGATTGACTAGTAAGATTTTTAAGGCATACTGACAATTGTTTTATTGCTCAAGAACTCTGTTTTTTTCAAAGTTATCCCTTTGCCCCTTCCAATTGACTTTCTCAAATAGCAACAAATCAAAACCACAGATACAAACAAGAAAAGTTCCAAACATAATGAAAAATCCCCACGGACACAAGTACTCTATATTCATACTGTCACAACATTCACCTACTACTCCTAACACAGTAATGTGAAAAATTATTTACAAATGCCACCATAAGATGTAGTAAAGCACTGTTTAACTTGATTATATTCACATTAGCAATCCCTACTACTGTATTTAACTGTTCCATCTATTCAGATGGTATCAGCTGTCATGTGTTCCTATATACTCCCCAGGTTCCTGCTTCCCTCTCTGCACAAGCTGTGTCCTCTTGTCACAACCTCTAATTGTCTCTTCTTCAGCACAATCCAACATCAGCAGACAGTAAAGGCTGGAGTTGTTTGCCCTGCTGGATCACTTCCTTTCTGTAATCCCCGTTCTAACTCTCTTTCAAAGCATCCCTTTCATTGCATCAGATTTTTAGCCTTACCTTAAAGGTCATACAAAAACTTTTTGTCCTGTAATCACCCCATTCCACTCTTACCTCCCAGGTTTCATCTTCAGTTTCAACAGAACTAAGACTTTGATTAGGGCAAACAAAAGAATAATGCATTTTTTAAATGAATTCTTTGGCTAACTATGTGAGACACAAAATTTCCCACAGTAATTAGCAGTTGTGTTCAAAGGACCACACTGCTCTCTGGAAGTGTCCACACAGCCCGGTCTGGCACAACCCTACCTGACTACCAACTAAGATCCTCTCTTGTAACTACTTAAAGAACAATTAACCCTTAATAATTCAAAGCCTCCTCCAGGAAGCTGGGGAAGTAGGACAAAGAACTACCTGCTGCTGCCCGTCTCTTCCCCTGTGTTACCTGTACATAAGGCACCTGGCTGTGCTTCCACATGCTGCCAAATTTCACCTGTGGAGATGTAGCTGACCTGCTGCTGGAGAGCCCAGTGACAGCACCTGCACTCACATGTCAGAGAACCAAGTCTCAACTTTAAAATATGCTTCATTGCCAAATGATTTCAGTTTTGCAAAATAAGCACAAGCTTCTACAGGAAATATTGAGCAGCTTCATATTATGCTTTTGGAGCAAGCTGCTTTTTAAAATAATTTAAATTACCACTTCATATAATAGTCAGAATTTCTCAATACACTCATGAATTAAAAATCCTTCTAATTAAAGTAACAAGTTACTTCAGCAACAGATCTGAAAGTGACCTTTAAAGGATAGGCTACTTCTATAGTTAACAACATAAATAAAAATTTGGTCTCCAAACACATGGACAATTAACTGCAACTGAATAATGAAAGTACTTCCCCATTATCAACTAAATCCTTTTAGATCCAATAGTAGTTTGTAGAGCAGATCCACAGCTCAGTCACACCAGAACTAAACAATACATATTTCTTATCAAGTAAGTTTAGCAAGCAGAGGTGCAAGACAAAGCCAGGAATACTGGAGGCTTCCACTCATTTAAAGGACACAGAAGGCACAAGCAGAAGAAGGAAGAGAATCTTTCCCACAGTAACAGTCAAGATGCCTCAGACAAGTCTATGTGGATTAGATGGGTGGATGAGCAGGTACTTCAATTTCTATCCTGTTTTGAATATTTCTAATTCCTTTTTAACATGAAACACAGAGCAGAACATGCATTTTTTGCATGGCCTTATACTTAATATGAAACTATTTGTGATTTTCTTACTCTGTATTTAAGGGCAAAACCATCACTTCCAATATAGGCACTTGCAAGTACCAACTTTTTGTCAAATTGTCTCAAAAACTTGAGATAGTTTTGTGGTAACAGAAAGAGGGCATGAGATGTCTAAGAAAGTAGGGTCTAGAAATTTCTTGACCCACACAATGGAGTAGAGGGGCTCATGTGCCTCCTAAAATCGAGAAGCCTAGAGCAGTAGGAAATACAAGGAAAAGTTCTTTAACTACATTAGCTACGTTCAGAAGCATTTAGAACACTTTTAGAAAAAAAATGATCCTGATGGGTGGTCCAGGACTGAAGAAATGCAGGCATTAGAAAAAGAAAGAAAGCCCTTACACCTGTACCTGAACTTGGTGGCATCCAAATCTTGTCCATGTACTTGCACAGCTCAAGAACATGCTTAAAAATGCACAGTACTGAGAGATCTGGTCTGTACTAAAAAGTTCTGGCAGCACAGTTGAATTTACTAGAAGTCATAGCTTAAGCTAGCAAAATCTATTGTGCAGATGCAGCGATGCTGACAGAAGAGTGCACTTTTAAAACCACTGATGTAGATAAGCTCTGAGACTGGAGCCGTTCTGATTAATATCATAGGCTCTTAACGCACCCAGGTGAAAGGATGAGCACACCCAGCAGGGTGAATGAAGGGGTTCAGACTGCTCAGCTATCATTTCTGGACATACTCATCTTCTGGGGAGGGCTCATTCAGCTGGGAACAATGAATGTGCTACTCCACACCTTCAATTCATACCCAGACTGCCTGGCAGTGCTGCACAGTGCTGCCAGGTAGGATTAGGAATACGATTTTTGTGTGTAAGTTAATTGAGGCTTCCAAGAAGCAGGCTCCAGGAAGAAAAAGATTTAACATAGGTTATTTGCTGGTATTGGGAGAGTTTATCTTTCATATGGGGGGAATAGGAGAGATAAAGGAAATCTTAATATTCCTTTTTGTCAGTTAGGGTCTCCAAATAACTGAATAGAAGTATATGTAATCAAAGAATTCTTACACACACTCAGCAAGGAATGCAAATAAAACTCAGAAAAAAGACCACAGCTGTAACAGAGAAAGACAGAGAGTTTGAAATATACTGATGGCGACTAGAGCAAAGAAGGTAAAAGAGAGACTGGAAAGATAGAGATGCTTTATAGCTCTGTGGAATGATTAGACACTTACCCATCAGATCTTAACCCATTTGCAGCGCTTACTTTCTTAATGCTGAAAAAGCTTAATTGAACATTGGAAAGCTAGTGAAATGTGTATATGCACATATATGTACATAGAAAAATAGATGGTTTATATATATAAATAAAAACCACCAATGAAAGACATGCTATGGGGAAAGCATTAGTAGTAGTACTCATCTCCTAAATCTAAAGTAAGGAAACCCACTGTTTAGCTAACCTAAGTCAAGACAGTTTGGGAAATGTATGTAACTAATCTAACTCCCCTTTGCCTTCAGCAAATGTATGTTCCAAACCACCTAGATGCTGATAACTTGTCTCTTCACAAACTTACGGTAAAAGCAACCAAACCAAGACCACCAGGGAGTATTGGAGGGAGGGACAAGGCAGGAACGTTCTTATTCCTATAATAGTCTCTCTTCTGTCTCCCCTGAAGAATAACAGGAGATCATCCCCCTCAAAAAAATAATTGGTAGAAGTTTTTTTAATTTAGGTTACAAAGCCATTAGTAAAATGTACGAAATACCATTGAAGAGAAAAATTCTGTGCTGGTTTTGGACTCTGAAGCTAGACAAAACATAAAATTAATTGCCTCCAAATTCCTTTTATCTATTTAGTCAATTGAAACAAAATTCACTATGGAAACAAAACCAGCATCAATAAAAACAGTGAAATCTTAACAACTATGTACTGCTCTGTATTTTCTTACCTGCTATTCCCTCAGGGCTATGTTCCTCTGTACCTAAGGGAGAAATTATCAGCTTTCGGCACAGGTGCCAGATTTATCAGGGGCTGCTGCCTGAGAAATACTGTCTGCCACCAAGTCAAAACCATTGCTGTGAGTCTGCATCTTCCATCTCCAAATTTAGCATTTATTTACCTTTCACAAAAACTTGCCATGAACAGCAAAACCACATTGGGCTGGTATATGACTCTGATTTAAGAGCACTCACTGTCCTGCAGAATTGTTAAATTAGAGTTCGTGCCACAGTGATTCAGTAACAGCTACAATATAAGAAACTAAGGAAGTAGTACCTTACCTCACCAGGATATCAGCCCTGAACGCTTGCACAGACCAGTTCAGTCTGTGCCATGCTTGAGACAGGACACAATACAGTTTCCTTAGAAAGTAGTCTGTCAGTCTCAATTTCTGAATTCAATTGAATTTCTGAATGCCTTATACATAAATCATGAAGCAGGTTGGTTTCGTCAAACGAGACATAGTTCAGAGTCACAAAGTAGCATTTGCCAGAATCCTGGTGATAAAATTCTAGAATCTGGGTCTTCATGCAACCACAGGAAAAAAAAAGACTTGAGAGTCTTTTGAGGGAGTCTATGTTCTCCCTATGGGCTGACGAAGAGGCAAACTGGATTTGGCAGATGCTTATAAGAAATTCCGTATAAAACTTATTTAAAATAAAACAAATCAAATAAGCAAGAAAAGCTGTTCTTTTTAAAAAGCAAAATGAAGAACGAAACCACAGGTAACAGCCCCCCCCCTTCCCTTCTCTCCCCCTTCCAGATTCTCTCATTCAAACACTCATACAAGATGACCAACTCCGTGTTCTGGCGCTCTGCACTCTAAGGGGCCTGAGCACTCCTGGGACAATCCCACCCCTCTGCTGCTGAAGATGGGCCTTGGTGCAGCACACAGGATGGTTGTGAGGCCGGCGGAGCAACGAGGAAGGGTCTGATAAGGTTTGGAGAAAACAGGCAGTACAGCATGAGCTTATTGCTCGTATCTTCTTTGCTTTAGCATTAAAAA
>VZRR01007339.1:673258-753653 GCA_013398015.1 Oreocharis arfaki | reverse complement strand
AAAAAAAAAAAAAGAGACCTTTTTAGCCAGATTTTAATAAGTTTCTGACCTCCAGCTATGACTTCAGTTCGTCTGTTTTGAGTGCATTTGGTAGTGTTGACCAACACAGTTCTCTCAGACAGAAAATACAAGACAGATGCTCATGATTTCAGAAAGCTGTAATCTAATTTTATTTCTATATATGAAGTAGCATAATAAATAGGATTCTTGTCAATGCTAGTGAAAGGCCAGAGGCTTTCCACTGACTGGACAGCACAGGGTCTCGAGAGCTGTCTGGGCTTGTCTTCACCTGTCTGGTTTTAGCGGTTACCAGGTGGTTGAGCAATTATTGCCTCGCTTGACCCCAAAAGGACAGAGGGAATGTCTGACACCCTGTGGTAGTCACTGGGTGACAGGGAGAACCCTTTGTGTCATCTGAGGCTGGGGATGGTTTCGAAGCAACCCTTAAATTGGCCTGATGCAAATAAAGCAGGCTGCAGTATAGCATTTAAAAACAGCCCAAAGTGGACCAAGATACAGTAAGATGCCAGACCCACTGTGAACACTGTGCTCTCCACAGTGGAAGGCACAGAGTGCTGGTGACTTCATGGAAACACCTCCCCACCTGCCATTTTATTTTCACCCTCACAACCCAGAGGAACAATAAACACCAAAAATGGCAGGCACTTGAACTTCTGTTTAACAATCTTAAGAGTATAATTACACATGCTTATATGCTTTTCTACATTCTATGGAGTGTAACATTGTTAAAACATTAACTGGAACACTAGGGAAGCCTCAGTTCATTATCTATGGCATGTGTCCTCTTAAGTCAAGAAGATTCAGAATGTATCTCCAAAGCGCACCTTCCCATCCACAAGGAACAGTTTTTAAAAGCCAAGAGAGAACTGTAAAAGCTTTGGAAGATTTTTAAAAACTTGGTTTCCTGAAAGCTGTAGACATTAACTCTCCAGTCCCTTCGCACTGGTTTTCCCCTACTTTTTCCATATGCAAAACCTTTGTCTTTAGTAACATGCAGCAGAGTAACGATGATAATGGATGCAGCCACACAAGCTCTCATTTGGGCAATGGTGTCTGACTGATGAGTGTTTGTCACAGGACACTAATAACATGCTAAACCATGGCAGAATTATGACACGCTGCATCCAAGTTCCTACTTTATAGATTTATAATAATAAGCATCAGTAGATTTCAGAATTTAAAAAGGAGAAGAAACTTTAGAGAATATGATGTTAAATTTGACCTGCTGAAACAAAAGAATTTTAAAGATTGTATCATTAGAAGCTAACAATTTTGAGGAAACTATAAACAGTCTGTATTTTAAGTAGGCAAAACTATTTATGACATCAAAAAAACCCTTTCCTTCCACCACGCATCAGTTATAACCAAGACAGTCTTACTATCTGTGTTTCAAGTTCATTTTGCTACTATGGATATTAATTTATTTGTTTAGATAAACGGGTAATTTGTATATCTAGTAATTACATTACGGGTTAAAAGGTCTGCTTTATTACTAACACTAATCAACTCATTGGGATTACTCACTGAAACAGCAAACCCTTTTCACAGACATTCTTTTTTCCATTACTGCATAAGACCTGTGATTAATATTAACCTTTATTTCAACACAGATCCTTACAAAATTAAGAAGAAAATATTCTCTTTCTAGATTCTTTGGAAGAAACCGCCCTTGCTCCCACAGATCTTAAATACCCAAATTCCCAGAGACTGTTTTGTGAAATGAATCCTTTGATGAGCTTCAGAATCAGGCATTTTAACAAAATACTCAACCGCTGTCTTGATAGTTGGCTGCTGCCACAACTGCTAACAACTTCAAGCTTCCAGTACTGTGAATAATTCAGAAATTCATCTGTTCCTTTCAGTGCAAAGACAATGTTGAGAGAAAAAGGTCACTTTTTTTCCTCTTCCAACCACTGACTTATCTATCCCAGCACTGGTCTGATCGTATGATACACCTAGTGTTTGACATGCATCCCCTGACAGCTTTTTAGCAGCAGTTAGTCTGTTTAGCTTAGACTCCAGAAATAATAGGAGCACAAAGGACTGACAAGTTTCAGCAGTTATGCACACAGCACCAGCACTCACGTTTGCAGGAGCTATTTCAGATACCCGATCTACAGGGGGCCCAATGTTTAATTATAAAATAGATGCCAGCATATGTATGTAACTGGGCAATCTGGTACTGATGCACAGAAGCAGTGGTACTTGATAAACGTTTCTTAAACATTAATTTGAACAGTGTAATCACCTGTTTCCCAAAGACTAACACTTGAGAACACACTGCTCCAAGCCTTTTCTGAAAAGGCTGTAAATTCAGTGCTACTTCCTCTTTAATCTGGTGATTAACAAGGACATGGAAGGCTGTCAATATATACACACACAATATGCAGTTTTATTTGAAAATTATATCTGTCAGAGCAAGACAGACTCCTGCAACATAGTATTTAAGGATTAATTACTGTTTACTTGAAACTTCTCCTCCCTTCACTAAGTTGGCTTTTCTGCCAAACAAGCTTATTTTAAATACATACGCAAATGATTTGTATTATAGTGAATATTTCATCTTTCAAAGAAGATGACCTAAAACTCTGATATTGTATTGAAAGCATCCACATGCACTGACCCAAAAATTTCTGTTTAACCATGAGAAAAGCTGGAGTATTCTTTGACCCTAAGCATTTTTACCCATCTGTTTCCTTCTTTTCTTCCTCTGGCTGAAATCAACTCAATTCTCAAGTAAGATGACCACCTAAAGGCAAATGAAAGGTTATGATGCTCTCCCTCTTATACAAAAAGTAAAACCTATAAAAACCCCAAACCCTCTTTGCAGGGAAAAAACTAAACCCCTCCCCAGTCCTTAGTGTTCAAATAAGGTCTAGCAGGTCACAGTTTGTTACCTGACATCTTTCCCCCATTTCTTTCTTCCTCACCAAATAACTTTAGATACATGACAATGTTAAATTTACTCTCCTGGTTTTGCTGAACGACTTTTCACTGTCTTCATTACTGAGATAATGAACTCTTCTCTCAGGCTTCAGCAGAAAGAAGAGCACTACTCTATCCTGAGGATGGTAACTTTTGTCACAAGTGTCCTTCTCTCAGAACCACTTCCCTAAACATGGCTAAAAATTATCAATTTCACAAAAATTAAAGGCCAAGAAACAAACCCCTGTGTTTACATTTACTTATAAATTTTGTTTTAATACTTTCTTTAGAGAAAATACCACAGATATTTGTCATTCTGACAGCAGGACAAAGCCTCTGTTTCTAATTTAAAAGCTCCCTATATATCCCAAGCCTACACAGATTATCAGAAGCATGCCAAAGAGTCGAAAGTGGTTATAAACTTCCCACCTTTCAAATGCTGCATGTCTGCTATCTCCAACTGCACATCCTGTGCAAAACTGGGTAATCCAGACAGTCATAGTGCAATTTGTGTTCATTTTGCACGGTCACCTCATCGTCTCTCAAAAAAAAAAAAAACTACATTACTACCATGTGTCGTTCTGGATTATGTCAGGTACTAAAAGGTTCTAATAAACATGCAAGCTCCTTTGCACAACCCTAGGAAAACAAGATATTCATTTTTGTTTGCTAAAGAGAGTAATTCAAGTACCTGTTCTGTTCTTTTGGTCGAATTTACATATCCATTTATTCTAAATGATATAGCAGTTTTAAGAAAGGGACTTCTTTTCCCCTTCAGACAGGTTATGCTGCCTGTAGATTCCACATACAGAGGGAATACTGGGGACTGTTTGGCTGCTCTCCTAACAATTAACAGAGCAGCTACTGCACTTGCAAATGGGAATATTAGATAAGCTGCTGCTCATGAAAAGCAGCTGCAGGCCCTCCGTAGCCACATGATCTATAGAATCGTGGAATCATTTAGGGTGGAGAAAACCTCTAAGATCATTGAGTCCAACAATTAAGCAACCGTCAAGTCCACAATAAAAATGTGTCACCAAGTGCCACATCTACACTCTTAAATACTTCCAGGCTTGGTGACTCAACCACTCTCCCGAGCAGCCTCTTCCAGTTCTTGACAGCCTCTTGGTGAAAAAAGTTGTCCTAATAATCAATCTAAACACTCCCTCCCTCCAGCACAGCTTCAGACTTGAGGTTGTTGCTTCTCATCTTCAACAAATATTTCAGCCTCAGAAGCCATCCTGACTCTTCAGGACAAAATACCTCCCCAAAGGCCATGACAGAGTAAGAGGACCAGCATATGGGAGACGTATCTGGAAATTTATACCACAAGTTCAGCAAATTACTGCAGCTATTTAGCTTTTATAAACTAGAGACAAAAAGAAGCTCAGTATAGACTACATTCAACTGATCAGCAGGCAGAGCAACTCCCATTTAGACCAAGACTTTTAACTAAGAAATTGAAATAACTCTCTTATTCTAGTGTTTGTCTCAAGGCAATAAAAACAAACAAACAAAAAAACCAACCAATAACATCACTGTGCTCTGTAAAATTGCTGGTGATTTTCCATGTTGGAAAGGGAGTCAAAAGTTTGGGTTTCTAACACTTCTGCTGGTAAAGAGTGAAAGAAAACTGAGCAGAACAAAAGAGGCATTTAATTCAAGGCAAATTAATTTATACCATTAGGTTTCACTGTCCGGTTCAGAACCCTGTACTCCGGGCTGCTGTGATGAACACAGATAACCAATGCTCATAAACATGGATTTTTTTGCTGGAATTGCTTACCAGCAGTAATATTTGAGGCATACCATACTGAAAACGAAGGCAAACAAAAATGGAGAGCTAAGAATTTAGCATCAGCTGTAAACAAAAAATACCAACTGGTATAATGATGGTCATGTACAATTCATTTATTGTACAATATGCGTCACAGCAAGTACCAATGCAAATTATACTAACAACAAAAATCAATTAAATGCACCTAAATTGTTGTTAAAGCACAGCCTATGCATACAACAGAAACATTCATGTAAGTCACTAACAATTTCGATAATATTTTTTTTGTTTTCGTATTTAAATTATTGCCTAATTGCAAGAAACATCTAGGAAACATACACAACAGTCTGTAACAAATCAAACTTATTAAAGCATCTCAGCTTAAGGTTCATTCCTCAGTTTGGAAGCAACACGAAAACATTGATGAATGATGGAAAAATACCTATATGAAAGATTTGCATTTCGATTTGCTTTAAAGTTTGTAAGTACGTAAGTTCTTTTAATGCATTATCAACATAAGGTCTTAAAAATATATTTGTATTTGTTATTTATGAGATTCCATTGTCTCCTCCTAATATGTTTATACTGTGAATTGTGTGCGGAAAATCAGAAGAATTTTCACAAATTAACTGCTTGCCTCTTTCCACTAAGATCATTAAACATTACTGGTAGCAGTAAAAAAACCACTGTTCATTAATTTTTATTGGAGGGCGGAGGAGGGAGGAAGAGGGCACTATGGTCCAGACTCAGAGGAAAACAAGCATTAAATAAAAAATTATAACAAATGGATTTTTTGGAGTGTGTACACAGCCATATGCCACCAAACCTGCTAACACTTACATATATGCTTAATCTTACTACTTTGAAGGGTCTAATGTCTGGAACAAAATTACACATACATTTTTCAAGGTCACACACATGTGAGTTAGCCTATCACTATGAAAAATTTGTTTTTCTTGTTGAATGATTTACATTCCAGTATTCCAATTTTAAATAAGCTTTGACAACTAACCTTAGAGTGATTAGTCAGAATCTCAGAATTTGTGATGAGTATTAAAAACCCCCACTGTTTGTAACATACTGTATGGAAGCTATCTATAATTACCATAGCTGTTTCTTTCATTTTAATTGTCTCCCATAATAATTTACAATCCACATGCAACTGTGCATTCTCTAGAAAAAAAGTCTTGAAGAGGATTGTAGGAATATGCCCAACACCTCTAATATTTTCATATCTAGCTGCTCAGGTTCATAAGGTGCTTCTCAAGAGTTTTCCAAATACACTTCACAATAACAAAGCAAACCTAGTAGACAACACAGATTAGGATTTATAGCAATTTTTTTTTAAGAAGTTCTATTACAAACAGCATAAAGAACAAATAATAGCAAGCTTATTTAGCGTAAAAAATACTTGTCAGTGAAGCTCCACTGGTGCGTAATGCTTTGAAACCCATGTTTCAAACAGAGAGAACAATCACAAATCACAACCTTCACTAAAAGATGCAACACAAAGTATGACTTGAAGCACTCTCCTGGGCAATGTAAACTATTCAAACATATAAAATTTGCCTTTATTTGCCAAAAGAAGCCTTTCTCTTCCAGTCTTGGAATCTTTACCAATTTATATACCATCTTCACTGATTTTTCTCCCAGCAGGAGCCAGCAGCAGCTGCTGGAGGAAGCAGTTTCCCTCCTTCCTCCATAGCAAGGTCAAGGAAAGCAGAGGTCAAGGTTTGCTACAACCCAGAAGCCCCAAAGTCAAGCTCACAGAAAAGGGGCTGCAAGCATCCTCTTTCTAAAGCTCTTCCCACTCCATGTACTCTCCAGGTTTCAGTACTAACTACTGAATTTAACTCAGGTAAAGAGCACAAAGATGTCAGGCATGCATTACAGACACAGAACCCAATGGATTTGTTGAGAAGCTGTCTTCTGTTTAAGGGTTGCTGAATTCAATATCCCTCACTACTTCCAATGTAAAGCTTGCTCAGTTTACAGAAATGCATGCCTTCTCATTAGTGATCTCCAAACTTTCCCTCTCGCTGAAAGGGAAATGATCTGAATGATCCCATTTTGAACATAATCTGAGAAGATTAACACCATGGGTATAGCTACCATGTCTCATCTTGGGGCAAAAGGCAACTTCTAAGGTTTTCTACCAGCTTGCTGAAAATAAAGTTGAAGACCAGACCAGTCGCCAGGCCCTGAGTATTCTGGGTAACTGAAAAAAAAATGTAAAACTTCATTCCTTCATTCAGAATGTTGTGATCAGCAAAACAACAAATATTTTACAATGTTTATCTTAGAAGATCTTTTCGGATAACAGTATTACCCTTAGGAAAATCTACTTCCTCCTTACACGAAGAAAGATTCCTTAAAAAAAAAAAAAATCACAAACAGGAACAATAACATAACTGAAAGGAGGCACAGGAATTTTTTTCACGCCTAATTATCTTCTAACCTCTCCAAACTGAAAACTATTTGAGAATATTAGGAAGTCATAAGAATGTAAATACAATAAAGCACAAGCATAGAGACCAACTAATGTGAAAATCTGAATTCAGCCCATGGAAGGATTTTTTTTCCATTGACCCAAAAATGTGATAACATTTGAGAATAATGTTCTGGAGACTTCTGTCAGACAGAAGTCCTTAGAGACAAGATGTTCAGATCTTAGACTCTAAAGTAACTCTGTAGCTCCTTGAATTACAATGATTAAATTCAGATTTTTAAAAAGTAGCGGTAGTAGTCAAGAAATGGTAAAAGTATGGTTTGTTTAGCCATACACACATGCAGGAAATACATATAATACTCCACTGATGCAGTGGAGAATACTCAAATTTCTGGTTTTACACATTCTTTCTTTTCTAAATCTTTCAAATGTCTAGAATATTTTCATAGATGTAAAATGAACATGACAAAGGAGACATTTGATAAAGTTTCTTCAAAGATAGGCTCTAAAAATCTAAGTTGCTGTGGTGTAATGGGAGAAACAGTCTCAGAGAGAAACCAACAGACAGATGATAGCCAAACAGGGTACAAATAAATGTTTTCTCTATGGAGAAGGGTCCCACAGAGTCGTGGTTCAACCTGAGACTGAAGATGTAATTATTCACTGTCTCTTACAACTCAAGAAATAGTGATTTCTTCATACCTTTTCACATTTGAGTACAGAAAGAAGCAGGATAGCAAACTAGCTGAGTGCTCGGCCTAAGCAGTACCTTTGTTCTTATGCTTTTATAGTAGCACAAGCTACAGCAGCCCTTACTCAAACTACCAAGACACCACTGCCAAATGTGGTCCCCATTTCTCTTCTACCCAACCCACACCTTTGCAGTGCTTTATCCAGCAGCTGTACATCGGTATGAGAGAGAATCAGCCACCTGATTTTGCTGGGTTTGTCTTTCATGAGTCCACAGAAGCAGTATATGGGGGGGTGGGGGGAGTAACCAGTTTCACACATCCACTTAGAACAAGGTTCTCTCCTATGGAGAGTTCCAAGATATGCAAGTAGCAAGCTGGTGGCTGGGAAGAACAGTTCAAAAACGGAAAATTTCATAACTTCGACCTTATTGTAAGGAGATTATAAACATACTTTCTGCAAGCTCCTCAACTCACATAGGTTGACGGTGGGTCACTGAGCTGAAGTATTTCCCCATGCTAAATACCAGAGCTGGTGTGAGGAGTGAGAGAAATGGCACAGCTCAGGAGAGGGTCTCTTTTGGTGGTGACAAGTTATTTAGTTTGGTTCCGTTCTCTTACACACCAGTAAATATAAAAGAACAAACATGGTTAAATATTCTATTAAAATTATTCATAATAGTTACAAACCACTAATGCTTCCGTATAAAGCCAGGAAAATTAATGAAGACTAGGATATAACTGAAGAAAATTTGAAAACCTATAGGTAGGTGAAGATTATTCACCTGCAGAAAGTATTTTGTTTAGCTTGAAAAGCATATTTAACTAACACATATATTTATCTAACAATTGTTGTTGGTTTACAATTATGTACTACTCATTATTTGAGACATACAGAATAAAAATAGGTATCATATCTACTGAAAAAGCATTTCTATGTCCACGCTTCCAAAGGAAAATTTACTGCTTGTAACTTCTTCATAATAGCTGACTCTTCAAATCTAATTTTTTGTTTCAAATATTGTCTATTTATCAAATCTTATGTTCACAAATATTGTTCTATAGAAATTACTTTCACATTAAACATTTTTATTTACAGCAACTTTTGTAAAGCAGAGAATTTTACAAGGAATGTATTGATTCCAAGATAATAATAAATGGAAGCTGTGTTATCTACGTAAACTGTCCTTAGAATAAGATCAAGTGATAAAGCAGTGTAGTGGGTTGTAAAGGTCACGTGTTGGCAGACCAAATCAATGTTAATTTTGAGAATGATGTAAGATTAAAAAAAAATTATATTTCTAAGTGCTGGATTCTTATCAATACCTAGCTTAAAAGAGCCAATCATAACTGTAGCTCTAATTAAGATATTTTGATGAATTCACTGCATTAATTCCTACTTCTAAGATAGAAAACTGTGTTGTGAACTCTTTGCAGCAATGTTATCTTTCTACTCAGATATATTCTGTCTCTGCTTCTACCCCAGCTCCAGTATTTTTTCCAGTATTTTATTTTTTTACTACTAATAGAAAAACAGCATACATTAAAAGAAAATTAAATCAAAAATTAAATTATTGTGAAAATCTATTTGCATTTGGATTTAATCTATTTAACAATATTCTGCATAGTGCATCTTGAACTTAAAGAGTTTAAAAAACAAATCTTGAAGCTTAAAAGAAAAATTCAGTATAGAATAAACAAAGCATAGAGGACTGGTCTATCTCATTTGACCTGCCTAAATATGTTTCAAAGAGAAATCTCATTGAAACGGACAAACAAAAGACTACTGTTTAAGAGAAGTACATGCGTTCTGTCCCTTTGAAATGNGGGGGGGGGGGCAAGTAGAATTTTACCAGCATGAAAAGTGTCAGTTCTAGTTTCTTCATTTCATGAATATTCAGAAGAACACACATCTGAAGCAACACTTACTCAGAGATGTCTATTTTGTAGGAACAATCTAGCAACATACTTACATTACCCGCGGCCTTTAGGCAAAGGATGCCTAGACAGACTAGGTGAGAAACACTGCATATTTCTTTTTTTATTTTCCCCAAGCTTAAAGATTGCTCCATTACTTTAATAAAAGTATTTTGCTGTTCTTTTTTAATAAATACATTAGCAGTATTACATACTAGAAATACTGCTATATTCATATTCTGTATGCAGCTTGCTGAGTCTCTTGCATGAAGACTTAAACCCAGCGTGGTCGCAAGGGAGCAAAAAGAAAAACAAAAACGGCTTATGGATGTCTAATAGCATATCTATAAAATACAAATATCATCTAAGGTCCTTTCTCTTTACTAAAAGTTTCCAGGAAAACACATATTTCTTTTGTAAATCTAGTAATCTTCTAAATAGCAATACAAAGTGTTTGGTAGTCATTGATCCTGGTCACAAGAAGGCAGCAAGAACACTAAGATTACCAACATCCTCTTGTCCAGACTGGAGAAGGTTTATTCCTCTTGCTTACTTGCAGGTACCAGATGCCCAGGTGCAGATGCCAGCCACATCAGCCACCACCAGCATGTCACAGTCATTTAGCACCTTTGACTTTGTGGATGTGAAAAATATTGAGGTGTCTCTAGCCAGGAGCGCTCCAAGTAACACCTGCCAAAGCCAGAGCATTGTTCTGAGCACAGCTGCTGAACACTTCTCCAGTGATCCTGTCTGTGACAGCATCTTCCAGCAGATGGAAACACATGCAGCACACACAGCTGCCGGCTGGAGGAAAAGCTCTCAGCCATGGAGTAGAAAATGAAGGACAACAGCAGCTTCTCGAGCTGAGAAGACGCTTACACTACTGAAGACAAAGTGATGGCAAGGAGCAAAGCTTGGTATCTGCAAGCCTGGCACTTACAAAACGCCACTTAGAAACCAGGAGGAGAGAGAATGTGGTCTCAAGGACAAGAGCAGACACTGGGTAAGAGCAATGCAAGTAGCCAGGGAAGCTGAGCATCCACCACTGTATCGAAGTCCCACAGTGAGAGGGGGCTACCTTGATGTGTACGATGGGCTACCCTGACTGTCAGAACAACTTATGGAAACATCAAGAATGAAGAATGAGGAGAAAAGAACAAGAACAAGACAGAAACTCAGCAAAGGGGAAGAAAAAACCCCCTAATTCAGAAACAAAAAAACGGCTGTCACTGAGCAACAGAAATGAATTTCCAGAAAAAAATAAGGGAGGTTCAGCTAACCACTGTCCACTTCCTCTAGGCCAGTATCCACATGTATAATATCCCACTCTAGACCAACAGTAAGAACAGAAGAAAATGAATTTTCCCCCTTACCCCAAAATGTAAAGTCAACATAAACCAATATTTCATATTACAATACAAACCAACTTAATCATAGTTATACATTAAATCTAAAATTTTATTTCAAAGTAAGTTACTATTAAGGTAAGTATAATGAAAATAATAACTGTATGCCTATGCTGACAGAGATATCCCAATTTCATACTCTTATTATGACAGAAATTTTTGACCCCCAACTTCTATTCCAAGACAGCTCTTAAGGATAACTTATCACTCTTGCCTTTATATCTAAATGATAAAGAAATTATTGTCAGAACCTTGCAGGTTTAAGGATGCTTAAACTACTTTTCTGTTTAAAAGGAGAACATTCATTCAGCAAGTTGGAAGACTAATCCCTAAAATAACTTCTAATAATTATCTTCCTGCACTATGGCTACTAAGGAGATACTAAACTACATCTGAAAAAAAACCCATCCAGATCTCTGCATATTCATAAAATACTGAAATACAGTATATGACAGACAAAACATTAAAGTGGAAAAATGTTCCAACAAAAACTGAAATTTTAAACTTTCAAACAAAGTAAGAGACTTTATTGTCTCTCAAAGGCTTCTGGATAAAATTTGTCACTTGTGCTTGAAAATTTGCTAACACTTTGTAAAGGTTTAGACAGAATTAACTTCAAAACATAATAGCTTTCAGAGCTACTCTCTGGTCAGTCAGTAACGTCTAAGTGAATTTGTCACGACACGTAAACACCATTTTGGAAGGAACTGGTTTTCCTTAGTTCACATTTGAAGCTAAAACATTTTGACTGAAACAAACACAAGCCTCCAAACAGGCTCTGACCTCGGCATAACTGATCACCTCTTTTCAAGTTCTGCAGCTGTAGCCAGCAACAACATGCTAATGAACAATTTGCCTGTATTCAACAATCTCCAAAACGCCTCAACCCTTGACACACTGAAAAAACCCCACACTTTCTTTGGCTGGAATTTGACAGTAGGAACATGCTATCAGCTCACAGATGTGACAGCTGATACAGCGTCAATATAGCTAAGACTCACGTTCAGAACTAGAGCTGTTGTTGCCGCTCAGTTCCATGGGTATCACACAGCTCGGGAGTTGCTCCCTTGTCTCTTGCACCTTGCTTGTGGTGCAAGCTGGCAGCTCTCACTCTACTGCAAGATCCAAATGCTGAAGGACTGTATGAAATGCCACGTATGAATCACAGTAAATGTACTTACACTTTAAAAATCTAACAAATGAAAACAACCACAGACAACTTCAAAATTATGTTTTAAGAAAATTATTCACCCAAATAAGATGATATAGTAGCTGCAAGAAAACAGGCTAAAAATTATTTTTAAGCAATACTTATGACATGAGCTCCTATTAAAATGCACTTGACTCACATAACCAAGATCTATGCTAAAATGGAAAGAAAACACTGAAAGCAAAATGTACGTGACAGCATATTCAGATTATGAGTAAGAGAGAATGGTTTCATATTGATCCCTGAAATTAACCGGAAGCCAGCCAAGTCGTAGAACAGTCAGGAAAAGAACGGATGCTTCTTTCATATGCTGCAAATACAGACAAAGAAGGGATGGAGAGAACTGAAACTGTCAAGACAAGAAGTTCAGACCACAGGGTACTAAAAATGCCAATGTTATATATAGTAAATGACATTTGCAGGTAGAGGAAAAGTATCAGTTGAGAAGTTCAGGATCAAACATGCTACCAAGGTTATTCATGGAAAGCCTAAGTAGCAACTACACAAGAACAGTTGATTTGTCCCCAAGAGAAACACATTCATGCGAAGTATTTAGAGGGAAAGTCAGCACCAGCAGGCAAAGAGAACAGAGAAGAGTCATTAAAGGTGTCAAGGAACACGTACAGCTGAAAATCACAAGCACAGAACTGTCAGTCAGCAGTATAATTTAGACCATGTGTATAAGTAAGAGCAAATGGCCAAGAAGTGACCCTTGTGAGAGGGACTCGAGAGAGCAAGGGTCTTGTCATGTAAGAAATTAACAAATACACACCTTCTTTTATTTTTCAAGAGAGATGTAGAAAAATGTCAACAATAAAAGGATAGAGCAGGCAGTTGGATGAGAGATTTGTACAAATACAGCAGTTATATAAGGAGGAGAAAATGAAAGAAATAATGCCTGCACATAGTTTCTCAGAGCAGTCATCATTATCCTGAGTTAGGTCAATCTCAAATGTAATTTCTTAAGTATTACGGAAAAGACTATGAGTAAAGTCTAACACTGACTATCTTCTTCTTTTACTACCAAACAATTCATGATAAAAATGTTCCTTAGCTGGAGGAATTTTATATTGGGCCTTCTACAGACATGACATTTAAAACTTTTATTAACTGAACAATCTAAGCCAACTCTCAGAAAGCAAAGCAGCAGGAAGACTAGCTCACTCCAGGTTTTGGGTATATTTACCCATTTATTTAAATTACCTAACTAGATAAAAACTGTAAGGCAAGAATATCACTTATCAGCACATACCAGCTACAACTGGTGCAGCACACTTAATGTATAAACTAAAACTGAACTCTGTAAGAGTCTGATTAACTAGCAACTGAGTCTATGCCTGAGGTTCTTCTGAGAGCCTGGACAGTTTCTAGATCATCTCCTTGCTTCTCTCAAACTAAAGATTCGAAAGAATATGCATAATTCCTGAAAAAACTAAGTTGTCATCACAGGAAATACTTCATTGTTAAGAAGTATATGTAATATAATCATGTAATAGTAAAAAATGGTTTATGAGCAAACAGAATGACTACCAACTTGCTCAAACCTACTTAAAATAGGAAGAAAATACCACCTGTTTTGTTACGAAAGAAGTCTTAACTAACAGCAATTTTTGGTAAAAACAATTTTGGTGGTTTTGTTTTGCTTGGTTGTTTTTTTTTATTGTAGATTTTTTTTAATGTAGATACTGACTGAACATTAATGGGTGCTTTACTGCCTGGAAAACAGACTCATTTATGGCCTATGTGTGTTTTCTATGCCCTACACACAGGTTAGAGATGAAAATGGGAGAGTTCTCACCAGTCTTGCCATTCTTCCATGAATTAAGCAGAGGCCATCTTAAGAAACAGCCCTGTTAACCTGAAAACTCCTGCATCCTTTGGCCAAAACTTTGCCTTCCAAAAAACCCCCAACAAAATAGAATATCAGAAGCGGCTTCTTATTACTGAGATCAGGAGTATATAATAATAAATAATGAAATAATAATAAAAGAAACCTAAGATGATAAAATAATAAATGAAGATTTAAATCTTTTAAATCATATGCACATCGGTACAGAGCACATAACACCCTAATATTACTACATTCAAGTGTTCTATAAGGATATGCATATGATATATTGTGATATAAAACATTTCAATTCCACTGAAGAAGTTCTATAGCTTTAAAACCTGCTGCAATTTTGCATGACTGCTGCCTCTTACATTCTTCAACACGAAGTGACAGATTCTGCAGAGTATTTACTTACTAAGAGCCTTGGCAGAACTTGCAGGCTCTGATTTTATTGTAGGATTGTAACTCTATATGCGTGTTACCAGACCTTCTGCTTAGAACCATGGCATCAAAAACTACAGTAATCTCAAGCAAAGATTTTGTTCAATTGATTTTTCTCACTGTCTAAACTGCTCTGCTTAAAAATCTTGATGCTTTGAAGCATCTAAAAGTTGCTAATGTTCAGTACAGAAGACATCTCTGCTGCACTGTCAGACCAAGACTCAGTGGATAAATCAGAAATACAAATCTGTTACAGAAATACAGATATTTGTATTTTACAGGACAGATTTTTTAACCCTGCCTCAACTGGTAAAGACAAACACATGCTAAGTATTCAGCATGCAGAAACCCAACATACAAATAAATGTTCAAGAATATACACTACATATGTACCTACAAGTTAGATATGTAGCTGCTAAGAGATAATACTCTAACAATAACCTTGCTGTACTAGATTAAAAAACCAAGATGAATGAATGAATGAATATTGCTTATTTTCAAGTTTTAAACAGTGCAGGTTTCCAAGCCAAACATGAAAGCTGGGAATGTAACATATTGCTCTAAAAACACTGAATAAACCAGTAAAAGGGGGAAAGTTTGTTAAAAACACAGATTGCATCATATGCCACAAGCAGGAAAGCAGCTTTGCCAGTGTTTGAAAACCAGCCGCACAATGACAAAGAAAATCCAAAAGTTCCTTCTAATCAAATATTATTTCAAGTCAGCTGATCTTCAGAAACAAAAGAATAACTCAATTATCTTATCTTTCATTCTCAAATCACAATGGAGAAATTTAGTAGTTTAAAAGAAAAAAGAAAATTGCTAGTTTATGTATCACTAGCAATAACTCAGCAAACCTTCTCTATCCCTTATAAGTCTATAATGTTAACAACTGTTTCATATTCAAATTGAAAAGGTTACTGTCAAACAGAATAAAGTATGTATCTAACATCTTTTCACTGATTTTATTTACAGTGTTTCTTGCTGAAAAAAAAAGTCTGCATAACATACAGAGCTTTGCTATCAATATACCACAATTCTCCAGTTTCCTTTCAGAAAAAGTAATGTTTATCTCAAAAAAAACCCCCCAAACTCCCTATTTTCTGCCAGAATCTCAATAAGTTCCACAGTCAAAGACATCAAAGAGTCTCTTCTTCCATGAAAAAGGCTTGAGAAAAACTAGGAACAGCAAAAATATCTCTCTCTCATCTTCTCTTCATCTCTGCCAGTGATTTTCAAGAAGCTGTTCTACTAATTAAATGGACTGTCCAGATGGGCATTCCCTGTTTTCTGGGCAGCTGACTTGCATAACAGCATAATGACCTGGTGCTAAACCCCTTCCTGCTTCCTCCACAGCAGCTTCTGTGGTTGCACTGTGACATCCATGCTGCAGGACCCAAAGCGCACAGGAACATTGTCAGCCCAGCTCTCTCTTACACGGGGGCTTCTCTCCACTCTCACAACATGCAGCATATGGAGTGGCAACGCGAACCAAGAACTGCCAATGTCTGACTGCAGACATGGATTTCAACTGCTGACATAAAGAGATCAGATTTATGGAAAGCCAAAGAGACCCAAGCCCATTATCGTCCACCCCGCCCTGTAAAAGCACATGCATCAGCATAGGAAGGACAACTAAACAGTCATCTGAAATACAAGTCTTCTTTCTCTTTCCATTGCTCCCTGCAGAGGAAAAGCAAGTTATTCTTCAGTCTTGAAAGCTTTAATTGAGGAATTTCACAGATATTTGTATTTTTAGTTTGTTTAGTGTTTGTTTTTAATCAAAAACTTTCCATCAAAACAAAGTGGTAAGTTGAAGGCAAGACAATTCTGTTTGAATATCACATGACTTTAGCTGGTAGTCAGCCTTCAAAAATTCCAGTTATTCAAAGAGAGGAAACTAGCTTGAAAAATAAATACATTAGTAAGAAACAAACAATCAATCACAGAGAAATAAAACAGAGACAAAGAGGAGGATGGTACTTTCAAGGGAGGCAAGCAACCCACAGAAAGATATCTGCTTTAATAACTACATTTGCCAGAAAGCATGGAACTAATTATGGTTCCAATATACATAATGCATTCAGAGGCCTCAAGTAACAGACATTACTACCTGGCATTTCCAGCCCAGTTGTTGAAGTATACTGATTGTAAGCCTAAATGTTCATATTACGCAAGAGGCAGATGGTCTGCTTCAGCAGAAACATTACAGTCTGACATTTGTTATCAATTGTACTGATTTAATACTAATGAAAGTAAATGGAGACAGATTTGCAAAAATCTGTCTCTTGGGAAGATGTATGCGTACCTTTAAAAATCTTTTATTTCATATTTATCATGCTATGGTACCAAGCGGAATAAGGATATATTTTAATATACAGCACCACTCTGACATTTGCATGGAGTATTCGGCCAGGAACCAAAACCTACAACAGAATAAATTTCTTCAGGAAAAGAAGCAGAGGTGGTGCTTCGGTAACTCTGCCACGGCAGCAAATAAAACAAGATTAAACTTCCTTGTTATGATATTATAAAATACCATTATACCCAATACTGAGGCTTTTGTTCACAAGTGCAGCAATTTGAAGATATGCACAGCAAGTTAAGCAATGCTTGTTCTCCAAATGCTGAAGTGCTCTGCTCCTTCTCAGTGTGTCCTGCTGACCGCATGCTCACTGTGGGCAGGGGAGAGGAGGAAGAGCCCTCAGCCTTCCCGCAGGATGATGAACCACCAGGAACCCTAGCCGGGTTAAGCAGCACAGCCTGCCCCACCACAGTCACCGGCTGTGTTACAGATCATGGTGTAAACAAGAAATCCAAACTGACGAACATTAAACAAGTGGCATAAATTATCGGTGCTTTCTCAAGCCTAACGCTTCTCCTTACACTTGTTCTCCCTGCAATTGCTACAGGCCTTAAGAACAATTAAGGCTGGCTATGTAACAAAGCAGCAGTGAAAGTGTTCCTTGTAAGTCAGTGTCCGGCCATCAGCATTCCTGTGAAACGCCCATATTATCATCTCAGAGTTTTGCTGTTACGAAATGCCACAAGCATTCCTTGTCTAGCAGGACATGCCAACGCAGGGACACAGAGCCTCTACAACAAACCAACACCACAGAAGCTCCTTGCTTGTTTTGTTCCCTTCAGATACTTTTTTTCTGTTCTGTTTCTTCTGCAACACTGTAGTGTGATCAAACATACAGTGATTCTTTACTTCCTCATTAATAGCACAGCATCAATATTTCCAAATTTATTCAAATGATTTTGAGTACAAGCACAATTTAAGACTGAGGTGTAATGACACAGCATTATGTTACAATTCAATTGCTTCACTTCAATTTATGCCAGACACCAGAATTTGAGAACTGATTCGGACAGACTAATAGTGTACACCTGGATTTCTTCTTTTATAGCTAGAACGGTAAATATGATTATTCACTCATTTAGTATCTCATCAAAAGTCAATGCCTGTTTATTACCCGAGGATAGAATACTAGGGCCTTTATTATGAAGCAAAAAATTATTTGTTTCTAATTATCCATGTACTATAACAAATAAATATATATGATTATAACAAATAAATATATATGATAAAGAGGTGATAAAAATAAGCCTTTTAACCTAACCTTCCCATAGACTATTGATAAAAAATAGACTTAAGTGTATTTTTCACTACTTGGAAAAACTGATTTCAGCTAGGATTTCAAGACCCTATATACTGAAGTTCAGGCATTAAATATTACAATTTTCCAATTTCGTAATATTTTATAGCAAAGACATGGTCATTGCCAGTAACTTCTAAAGTAAGATTAAAACCAAGATTCTATTCCTTGCACAGATCGCTGTATTAGCATACTGCAAAAAATACGTACTGTACTTCTAGCTGAGATAAAAATGCCTCTGGTATAAAGTCAAGAAAATTTAAAGTAAAGTCAGTTGTACATGCTGTAACACACTTTCTCTGAAGCTTCTACACTGGAACACAACACAAATTAACTGTCATGTTTAAGCAATTATCTTCTATCAAAACGATCAAAACACTAATTTACACAAAAGATACAGTAGATGCCTTTCCAATTCTCCCTCTAGCTTCCTCAAGACAGTGCAACTGATCTAAACAAATACAGTCAATCATTTGTGAGTGCGTGTTCGTGGGGAAAGAGTGCTTTTTAAAATTATTATTTATTCTTAAGTAAATGGAAGAAGTGCGATCTTGCCTGTAAGGGGCAGACTGGAAAAAAAGAAGGTAGGTCCGTGAATGTTTTATGTAGAGGGACATCATCCAGATCAATATCCTACTTTTCACTCTAAGAATTTTTTTCTCACAAAAACTGATAGCACAAATGGGTACTACTCAATTTTCCAAACAAGCTTTTCACAGGGTAAGGAGGCAACTAAGTGGAGACAAAAAATGTTATATTCAGCCTCTTGAAACAGAATTTGCCTCTTGTGACCTTGAACAAGATGTCTGCTCCTATCTCACAAACAATAGCATCTAGAACACGAACTATATCAAGCCCGGGTTCCTAATCAAAACATATAAACAAATCAGAGTCATTTGGCAAGAGGAGAGGGGACTGGACACCACAGATGACACAAACAGAGGGGAAACAATTTTTTCCTCCCATCATTCTTTCTGGACACTCCTGTGCATCTACAGCAGTAGAATCTTCTACACACTTTTTTTTTAAGTACAGGGCTGAGTCTTATTTGTACAATTTTAATACTTTAAAGTGATTTGCTGTAATAAATTAATATACCTACACTCCTTCATATATACTGTCTCTCCTGCATGCAATATGCAAATTCCACTAAAATCTACTGCAAATAGCAGTGCCTAATTTTGAACAGTGACTAAAAAAGCACGATGTCCAAAAGAACAAAGTCTTTTCATCACTAAAAATATATGTCCTGGAGATATGAACTACTTTTCCTCTTGTATTGTTTTTGTTTTCCCTCAACCTTTTGTACCTATCATCCTAAAGCCTTGTCTCAACCTCAGCTGGTACTGAATCTAGGGCTTTTTGCCTAAGAAACAGAATACAATGAATAATTTCTACTGCAAAATTCATAACATTAAGCTATTGATAAATTATTTCTTTAAAACTGAATCAGGCACTCACTGTATTGTGCCAGGCAGTAAATACATATATTTTTTTGCTTAAGAGATAGAATAGGTTTTTGCTTTTTTAAAATCAAAAACAAAATAAACCCCACCAATTCAATGACCTCCCCAAAACTGCTGTGGCTGTCCTTATGCAGAATACATGCATGAATAAGAATCAATGTTGCCAACAAAAATCTGAGCAAAGACAACTGAAGTCAATTGTACATTTTATATATTTTTTTTAAATTAGGACCTATCCCTTACTTTATCATCTATAATCCTGGCAAAACTCTGGGATTTGCACATTAACAGCACCTGCATGTCAATCGCTGTCATCTTCTAAACCATAAAGGTGCAGATGTATTTCTATAACAGGATTAAGACTTGTTTTCATGAGAATTTACACAGGAGCAGCAACCCCATGCTCTCCTGCTTCTAGCCAGGTCTGTGCCCCCTGCCCCTTGTCCGAAATGTCCCAAAGTTTGGGGTGCCCCTGTTACCAAGGCTCACCTGAGTTAAATATTCACTTTCACCAAGTCAGTTTTAAGGTGGGTCCATTCCCCTGCCTGCATCTGCATTCAGCCCCTCTAACGCTCAGGCAGGCAGGTGAAGGCACAGGCAGGGACTCCGACAGTGTTCATGAAACCATGATCCTCACCCCACAACCAGGCTTCATCATCAGAATCCAGCAAGCATTACAGTGAATCCGGACCTGGAAACTGTTTCTGATGCAGCAGTTACTTTTTGCTGAAGTACTCCTCTTCTCCCAGCAAGCACACCATAAAAATTTAAGGAGGACAGACAAGCATTGCTCTTTCTTGTCTACTGCTCTTCTCCTGCACTGGTGAACCTCAAGCATTCACCAGTGACATTCAGGTACAGAATTCAGGTTTCCATATAAAAATCAATTTGGAGTCTTGGTAGCTACATTTCTACTGCTTATTTCTCATTCTCCTCCTTGCAAACAGAGCTAGGCATCACTACCAAAGGCATTTCATCTTTACTGATACAAGTTGGAAAATGTCATATTACCATACTGGTCTGAAACTTGGATCTCGTGGAGAGTGCAAAATAAAAATTCAGTCAAGGGTAAGGAAGCTGAACAAGACAGTAATTGTTGACACATACATACATATAATTTGCCACACAAATCTGAATACAGTGGTGAAAAGCAGAAGATGAAGGAAATGAAAAAATGGATCAATTACTGCCCAGGAAAAAAGTGCACCTTGGGAATAGGGACTATGAAAAACAAGCTCACTAAACCTGCCAGCAACTATCTGAATATATATATATTTTTTCCCCCCACATTACAAAAGGTAAGACAATATCATAGGCTTTCTCCCTGCTGAAATGCCACTAGCAGTTTGGAGTAATGAAAACCTTTTGAGAGACAATAGTTGCAAGGTAGAATTAGAGAGGCTTGGTGGATCTATCCACGGTTGATATAAAACTGAACATAGTACTAATAATGTATTTTCAGGTCTTATCATGTGTGTAAAGTCATAAAGGGAATTCAAGAGATGGTTTTAAAAAGACTCAATATTTCTATTACAAATAGGCATATACATTATGAAGCATCCTCTAGCATTAAGGCAAAAGTTTTCTTATCTGAAAAGAATACCTCAAGTTATGTTTTATCCTGTCCAGTCACAGGATTGCAATGATCTCCCTTCCTCTTTTCCTATGGGGAAAAAATCCATGGTCTTATTGGATTCTTTAGGCAGAAATGACATTCTGGCTCCATCTGAGTGTTTTAGCTCAATTTTTCCAGAAAAATAATGTTATTATGAGATGACTACACACAAATCATAACATTTGAACCATGTTGTCCAAGCTGTATCAAATTTTACAAGATACTAGATGTCTCAGATACAAATTTCACAGAAGTCAGAAACCTTACAGAAAAATAGGACTCAACACTGACTCTCGGGGTAAGAGCAACCACAGCTTTGCCCCTTTTCCCTCGAAGAAAAGGCAATCTACTGCTAATCAAAATTCAGGTCCTATTCATTGAAACCACAAACATGACATTCCTAATACACCCAAAAACCATTGAGAGAGACTAAAATTAATGGCACACCTGAGGAACATGACAGGGAGATAGGGCACCCAACAGTACGGAATAAAACACATAGGGAATGAACCTAGAAAGAAATTCAGGTTTTAGGTCTACTACTCATGAGACAACTCCATGGGTATGGAATATTCCCAAGTCATTGAACCTAAGAAAGAAAACCAAACAACCCTTGAAGAGCAGATACATCTAAAACATACACATAGATAATATGAGTAAGTCAATACCAATTAAACAAATGGGATGAAAACCACTGCCATTATTATTGTGACTGGATAGTTTTAACTCACTTGGTAGCACGCAATATAGCAACGTAGATTTGTGCCGAGGTGCCTAAACAAAAGACAGAGCATATCTCTCTTCATCAAAATGTCCAAGTAATATGATAAACATTGAAATAGAACAGTGGAGAAAACCTCCCACCATTTTTTCTTCATACAAATAGATACTATTTGTATACGTAGACTGTAAGCACACATGCATCCCTTTAAAGACCTGGTTTTCAAAGTAGATTTCATTTTCTCATTCCTCTAAGAAGAAAATATCATTGAGAGAAGTCAAATAAAATAAACAGAATAACTGATGCCCCCCAAAATCTAGAGCAGATACAAATTATTGTTGACTCATATTGTAAATTGCCTGTCCACTACAAGCTTTTAGAGTAATGCAACAAGGAAAAAAACGTTTTTCAATCACTGCCATCCATCAACTTGGTAAACAAGTAAAATGTATACTCTGGCATCTGCTAGCTATTAGTCTGTGTAATCAAAAAATATCATGTAATGTAATCATAAAAAACACTATTATTACCTACTCTTTCAATTTATAAGCAAATATTTCTATCTGTCAAATGATTTTATGCTAGCATGAGGCTTGAACCTTCTGCGCTGCTTACCATCAATCTAGTCGTCAATCTAAGATAAGTCTGTCTCTAGTTCGGTCCTCCTGCATTTGGGAAATGCTCAGCATGGCAGTGCTGTATCTGATCCCAGAACAAATCACACGAAGAGAAGGATCAGTAAACGATCCAGCTGTCAAGGACCTGAACAGTTTAACAGCAATGGCTATGAGAGTCACTGCTCTTGGTCAGGATGGCTTAGATGCTGCCAAAAAACAACGGAATTCCCAGTTCTAAGATTTTTTTTTTTTCCCCCCACACCACATTCTATTTACCCTTGATACTTATCTTTACACATATTTCCATGAGAAAGAGCCCTAGAAAAGTTACAATTTTCTCAAATTACATCTTTTAAAGGTATAGTAGAAACAGTTTTAATCTAAAATGTTTAAGTCAGAGGAATAGTGCTTTTTTTCACAAATTTCCAACCAAAACTCTCCATTAGAAAGCAAACACATTAGTAAGAAATTGTGCAGGGAAACAAAAATCCTACTGAAAAATTTTTCAGTGATATGTACTACTAAAATATATTTAAACAATGGAACTTGATGTTATTCCTAGAAAATTCTCAATAAACCAAAAAGCCTTCACATAAAGGGGAGTTCACTATTTTTACTAGCTCACAGAACTTGCCAGAGTTATTACCTCATCAGACCAACAGCAACAGGAAGTCCAGTTGTCTAGAGCTAAGACACATATTCCTTATTAACTACTTTTAATTTACGGCAGAAAACCAAATATTTTATGGCAGGGAAGACTCTATTTAGGCAGATTATTTTTCCCCCCAGCTAAATGTCAAAACCAAAGGTAATAGTGTAAGTGACACAGAAGCCATTATTTCAGCTGTACATGACTCCCATTTGTTCCTGAAGGTGATCCTCTGCCAACTGGAGGGCTAGAATCTGCTGCTGCAGTGACAGAAAAAGTTGAACAGCGTACCAGGGGAATACCTGAGGGGTTGGCGGCCTACCACGTGTCAAAGTAAATTAAAATGGTTACTTTTTAAAGACAGATCCACTGTCCTATGACTGATTTTGAAATTCTGAATATGTCTCTCAAGCTACAGAAGTATCTTTTTTTTCTTCAGATCAGCTGTTTCAGGACCAACTTCCTTATAACCTGTCAGAAATCTTGATTTTCTGTCATGTCTTGGTCAGCAAAATTCTGTCATATTCCACAAACATTACCAGTACACCTCAAAGATATGGTCCAGGATCCCAAATCAATTAACAGTGTAATAACACAGCCACAGGGACAGGAGAGAGATTATGCTCTTTAGAACACAAATATGAAGTCCACACTACTGGAAACTTTGCTTCTCAAAGAAAAGGTAAACACCTAAATACCTGTTGCAGGTAAGCACCTGAACCCCTGCAGAGGTCAGGATTTACTCTGAGGCAACCACCACTCAGTCTCGTGTATGGTGCTGCCAATCCAGTTTCGGAGCCCTTTAAGTAACAAAGGTCATCCAAACTACTGAAATAAGGAGAAGATTGAACCAGATCTCTCAAACACAACTGTCTCCTAAATCTAAACTTGTCATCCTTTTCCAGGTGTTCGTTAAGTATTTCTGCAGTTTGTACAGTAAAAAAACAAACCCAGAGGAGTGAATTACTATTGACTCAGAATTGTACTTGGATCTTGTACTGTGGTGCTGAGTACTCCAGTGATTGATACATCGTACTATTAAACCATAGCATACTTTCTAGACAAGGAAACAGAGGTACTTGACTAAACAGATGGAAAGGGGGATGTGACGTGCAGAGCTCAGCCACCATGCAGGGCTGGAGCTGTGAAGTCACAGCAGCAAACTGGAGGACAAGTCGTCAATGCCACAGCTGAAGAGCAGGTGGGCAAAGAGATGGGTAAGATGAAGCAAATGTAGCTAGAACTCTGCTTTCTCCCTCCCATGCTGCCAAGTGAATCTTCCAAGTAATAAGTAAACTTATTACTTTTACACACAAAAAGAAAACATAACTTAATCGCCACTTGCAAATGTATATCTGCAATAAATATCAAAGTACGAGTATTTTCTAAGAAAGAAAAGGCAGCATAACCAGAAAGTAAATTATAGCTATTAATTCCCCACTCAAATTTCTGATGTTATCCATTTTATGCAATTCTACTATGGCTATGAGTTCATGACAAGCAGATATTGCCAAAGCAGCCCACTATTTTTAAATGACAATTCTCTCACTTGAGACATCAGTTGGGGTCGAAGTTAATAATCCAAGTAGAGTTCAATCTCTCACATTGCAGTCAACATTTTAACTCTCAGTAATAAATGGCCAAACAAGATTTTAACTCTATAACAAATGACTAGGCAGCATTTTAACAACTGATAAAAAATGACTGTGCAGCACAACAATAAAGTATCTTCCCTAGCTTTAGATGACTAAATAAGGCAGATGACTATTGAAGAGCCTTGGATACAAGATCAGTACACCTACTCATATTTTTAGGAAACATCATTATAAACCCAAAATTATACATAAATTGAGGAATTACTTGCATTTGTAATGCATATATTTTAAGACGCAAATAATACTGTATTATCGAGAAAAAGTATTGCTATTCAGCATTTCAGATTCAATTCAATATTTAGAAAAAGTTTAGGTAATAGTGTACTTACTGTGACTACCTAAAGGAGAATTTTTTCATACAGCTAGATCTTAAAATCATCAACTGGTTTTGTTAACAACACAGACTCCACTTTTCTCAGCCTGGACTCGCATAGCTGGCTGGAGTCCTTCGTGTACTAGATTTACCTTTAATGCTATGTACAAACAGATATATTGTTGATATATATACTTGACAAAAAAATAAAAATCAATAGAAGAGTAGCAGAGGGATAATTAAAAACACATAGGGTCCTGCAGATATCAGAAGGGGGTATCCAGGGATTCTCAAAAGTCAAAATGCCTGATTCCTGCCTTATAGAAATAGGGTCTTAACCCTTGTCTCATGACAAGAGATTGTTACTGAAACTCAGAATAGAGGCTGTGCTCCCATTTTCCAAGGCAAGGTCCATGCTTGGCATTTCAGTTCAAGTGCTTTGAGTTCAAGTAGCTTTTAACAGGATCAGAGACCAACATAAAAATGTAAGTGTACCAGGTACATAGCTGTTAGTTGCTCCGTCCCTTGCAATGGTGATCCAGTGGCCTACCAAGTTAACCTCAGGTGAACAGAAGTGCTGTAATATTTCACTATATTGCAATCCATTCCAACTTCTAGGTTTATATTACAGAGAAGACTTAATTTCTACTTCTGGTATGAACAGGTATTAAGGGATCATAAAAAAAATAAAAAGGAGTATTAGAAAAATACACCACAAAATTTTCTCTGAAAAGATATAAAATTAGTAACAGTAATGTTAGAATAGCTCTTACAATATTTTTATAACAGTTTCTCAGCCAAGTGGTCAAAACTTCCAGAGCACAATACATGGATGGGTTTTTCTGACACATGTCTGGAATGACCGACGTCATTCACCAGTTGCAAGTTCCCCTAAGCCAGGGAAGAGAAGCGTACCAAACACACTGGTTTTGCTTTAAAAATATGTTCCCAAAGTACCTACCCAAAGACATATTTCGGAAAAGACATACCAGACAGACTACAAAAACACCTCCTTTCTCAACGCTTTCACCGCAATTCGCACAGACAGCACCTCAGACTTCCGAAGACATTTGCTATGAGGTATCAAGTAAACTAACTTCTTGTTCCTGCAAATACCATTTGCAGCAGTGACAGCTTTAGCTCTTTACACTTCATTAGCACTGCAGTTGAGTCCCTTTCTTCAAAAGATAGTAGCATTCATACAGAAAGAAAAATAATTTTCAGAGACATGAAAAGTGATAAAACCTTTCGGATAACTTTATCTTCAATCACCTATGTAATTTTAGAAGCCCCTGATTAGCTAGAGGGTTACATGAGAAAAACCCTACACCTTCCCACTTTTATTTTCCTTTCAAGAACACACGTAACAGCAATTTCATGTTTTAACTAGATTATCAGCTACTTTCAGACCATGTATTCCACAGAGTCTATATTCCCAGCTATGCAGCTGGATGCATACATTACAACACTTTTTTCTGAAGCCAGCTGAAAATAATAACGCTTTATAGAGAGAGGTGGAAAAACAGATATATGCAAGCTCCTCATCTCAGCATTAGCTGAGAATGAGGACTCCCATTGCACACTGGAGAAACAAAAAGTACATGCATGTAAACTGTGTTATAAGGTAACAGAACTAAACATCTCATGAGTTACAAAGCACTCCCTGGCAGCTCCAGTATATCAGAACAGATGCCAACAAGTAAAATCTTAACACTGATTTAAAAGCAATTCAGCATTCCTAGAGGGCATCAGTTAAAAGCTCTAGATCAAGACAAACAGGCTTGGTATGTTCAATTCATCTGCTGCATCTTACCCAGAAAAAAAAAATGAGACACCCAAGTCAGCATGAGAATCCAAAATCTGCAAAATATACTGCAAACCCCTTCCCGCAGCTTCATAATGAGAATGGTTAAGGGCTGGAACTGCCTGCCAAGAGATGCTGTGAAATCTTCATCCTTGGGGATTTTCTGAGCTTGACTTAACAACACCCCCAACCACCTGGCTCCACTTTGAAGGAAGCCCTGCTTTGAGCAAGGGGCTGGACTAGATTGTTAAAACAACTGCAATTATTCCCCAATTTACCTTACCACACACTGCAGAACCCCTTAATGAGACACTAAAAAGAGCTGATAGAAGTACAAAATATACATTTATGACCTGAATTATGAGTTTCCCAAACAAAAAAAGAAAAAAAAATTCTATATTATCTTGAAAAGGTGATTACTGGTCAAAAGTCAGATGGAATATCTTCCAGCAAAATAACAGAAATGCACTATTTTGACAGTATTAACAAGAAAGGACTGCAGGTCCCGGGAGCTTAAGGCTCTGAAGAGACTTTGGCACAGTCCCTCTCCTCAGCAGCACTGGCAAACATCCCCATTCTTCCCTTAAATTAGGCATTGCAGCAGAGATGATCGAGCCTCCCAGCAAGAGTGTGACCTCATGAAATCCTGTTCACTGTGTGTGCAATGCTTCACAAAGCTCCAAAACTTGAAGGCGTTCTAGATTAATCAGTCATACGACGAGAAAAATGAGTGAAAAGGATAGCACCAGAACACAGTGATTCCAGATTTGGGTTTTAACTTCAGATAATGTTAAAACAAACATATGCACATGCAAACAAAACTGTAAAGGCACACTCCTTTCCCTGCCTCAGTTTCCCCACTTACAAGAACAAATTGCTCAAGCCAAAGCTCTTTTGCATATCCAAGCTTCTCTTAACATAGCTTTTTGTTGTCCAAAGGGAATTTCTCAGCTCCCTCGAGACCATGTTGAACATATTTCTCCTTTCTCCAGGTATTTCCCAGTGCTTTGGGAAATACTGCTCACTAGAATTCTTAGTTCACTTGGTATGATGACCTGTAGATCAGAATCACAAATGTCTTCTAAACCTCTTAAAAGATGATTAACTGCTTCTGAGTTCATATGTGAAAAATCAGTCTAGCCAGAAGCTATTCCTTTGCAAATGATGCTCCTTTTAATAATAATTTTTAAAAAGGCAAACATTAACATCACTCTTAGGCCTATGCCAGGTAAAGGTTTTGCACCTCATCACTTGTGGGTTTTATTTCCTGTGGTGTTTTCAGACCAACATCTGTACATTTCCCACAGCCCAGCATCAAACAGAATCAACACGCAGAAGACATCAGCTTACCTGACGCATCACAGCATCCTTTCAGCCACACGCTGATGAGAATTACAAGTACACCAGAGTCTAATGAAGTTAATGAAATTTTGTAACAATTTAAATCAAAGTCGCTTCTTCTGTCCACCCCCTTTGCCACGTCTACAGAATTCCTCCTTTGCACTGACGTTTTAATGATTGCAAGGTGCACTGTTTCAGAAAGAAGTAACAACACTGGAGGAAATAAGAGCAGTTTAAGGTTAGTATTTGCTCTGCGCAGCTTTCTGAACCAGCCTGCATTTGCTTTATATAACCACCAGCAAGGACAAAAGAAAACAGTGCACCCCTGCCTTACTTCTGCTTAAACAACAGAACACCAATGTCACAAATGTGAGTTATAGTTAAAACAAAAGCCAAATACACCTTTCTTTTTTTTCCTAAAGTAGAAGTACTCAGTGCATCTGTATCAGCATCCTCCCTAAAACACAAAATCATTGAATATACCGTGCCTCCCTGATTTTAAGTTTTTCTGTATGTATTTATTGACTTCCTAAATTTTTTGGCTGAATTTCAAGGCATCTGTTCTTTCAAAGTTGAATTGGAAGTTTTTTAAGCCCTTTGTTTACACTCGTAATTGGAGATCAGGAAAAAAACCAAAACAACAGATTTATTTTATCCATTACAGAGCCAATCAGAATGAATGCCTATAGTCTAAGACACAAGAGTAGAGTTTTTCCTGAAATCTCTAATTCTACTGCAGCTTATTTTTAAAATCTTTTCAAACAGATTTTTTTAAAAGGAAACTTTAAAAGGTTAATGTCAATCCCATTATTTCAAATAGTCTTTACACAACTTAAGAATGTAAGACATCCAGTGTTGCCCAAGAATCCAATTAGACTCCAAATCAGAGTATCCAAATTACAAAAGCACCATAAAACCTACTGTGCTGCTGCTAACAGCATGCTAGATGATCATGTTTGTTACGCATTTTAGGAAAAGTTAATTCTCATCTAGTTTATATTGTACTACAGTCTGATTCTACCTCCCCTGCCCACAACTTAGCTTGCACAGATATTCTCCTTTACAACAGTACAACTGTGAAGTCCCAATTAGACTGAATAAATCTGCATGTGATATTTTAGCCCATTCAAAATATTGAAATAATTCTTTGAAGTACTGTGCAGCACCATATGGTATTTTATCCAGTTTCATCATTTGTACAGAGTAGCTTGCAGTGATTTGTTACACAATATTCTGAAATACTCTGCAGCTGTAGTCTGCAGGAGTAAAAGCTCTCTCCTTTTTTCATTACTTAGTAGGATTCTCAGGAATACTTTTAAAACCTTAGTAGAAGATCCACTTATAAGGGCAACAGGTTCCCAACAAATCAGCTTCTATCCACAAGGGAAACAGATAAAAAACAAACTGCTAAAAATGAAAGTGTACAAAATTAATTTTACTGTTTCTCTTTAGATACCTATAGCTCTTAAAATAATAGAAATCTTGGAATTAAGGAGATGGGAATCACCTAGAAATATTAGCATGCTTGGGACTATGTGCAAACTTAATTTCATTAAAAGCAATGTCTGTTATGCTTCCCACTACCAGCACTTTTCTTCATCAGGAAGAGCAGTCAATGACTTGCATTTGCTCTAGCATTCGATGCACACTGGATGCATGTGTTCAACTGCCTTTATTTTTTAAAAAAGATGAGCCTAACAGAAGCTCAATGTGATACATCAATAGCAATGGATTTGTTAACAATCTTCATTTAAAAAGTACTTTTTATGTACTCATTCAAGGGAATTGTTTCTGCTCCAGCCCATTCACTCACCGTTTCTATTGCTGCCTTTGCAAGCAGAAGTTAGAAATTCCTCTCAGGAGTCCTCTGGAGTGGAAAGTTCTACACGGCTATTACCAGGCATCCCTGCATGCTGCTGCATGCTACCTCCAAAATGCTATGCACCTTTTTCCTTAAATGTAAAATGAAAGTGCTTGGCACCATGGAAAAACACCTGACATGTCTAAAACCCACCTTTTTTAGACTTCAGTTATTCTTTTCATCTGTCTGCACTGCCAGGCTTTATAGGCAGTGTGATTTGCAAGCCATGAGGACATTGTGGTTTGTGTAGCAGACAGATCTGGGCAGGTCAGCAGCTGCAGGTAAGGCAGCACCACTGCCCGACCTCTACACCTCTCCCCTGTGCTTGATGACAATTATTCACAGCAGCAATGGAAGCACACGCTCCAAAGCAAAGCTGCCACAGTTCCCAGCCCAACATATTAATTCACAGCGTTAGAAATTTCCCAAAATACCACTGAATGAAAATCACTCCTTAATGGCAATGCGTTCAGTCAGACCCTATACCACATGCTGTAATTATTAAATCATTCTGTAACCATAGATAAAAATAATTTTAGATACTTTTAATAATATTTCAACAAAACATAGATGAAAATGAATGATAAAGTGAATACTGGTGAATATACATGGTTAGAATATAGTTAACAGAGAAGCCATCTAAGCACTGCCTATGCAAGTTGCAGATAACAGAGCCTTATAAAGAAAACTGAAAAGGATGGTGGGAAAATGCTATTTAAAGACAACATAGGGTCCTAGAAGATTAGCTGTAAATGCATATTACAAGTAAAAAGAAAAAGTTTACCAACCTTACCAAAGAAATCTGAGATAAAGCAGGAAGGACAGAATATTGTTCCAGGAATTTTTACACTTTTGTTCAAACTGTCCAACATTCCATCAATTAATCCAAAACACACATTCCCTCTTTATTTATACATGCATTATCACGTGCCTGTTCTAACTGCAACCTGTGCACATGGCAATGTGTGTAAGTGTGGTTACATTTTCCAGTGGTATGAGTCCTTTGTGGTTACCGACCAAGCAATAAATTTTATTACTATAGAGATAAAACTCATGTATGAATCTTGCAAAAGATGAATGACCTCTTTTTTTCCTCAAAGGGGAGTTCCACTGTTACAAGAGCGATGGCTGGCAAAATAATGACACCATCAAAAGACTTAACTGATTCAGCTGGAACTCAAGATCTGTCAGTAATGCTGCTCACAAACATTACTGAAAATGCTTATGATACCAGCAAAAATCGCATTAGAAGACTATGACAGTTTTTCAGATAGTTAATATTCCAGAGAAAGCTGGGTGAAGTTAGAAAAAGAAATAGTGAGAAAGATGATGCACCTGTTCCAAAGTGAAATTTGAAGTTTATATAAAAGCATACATTTGTATACTTGCATTAAAAATTGTTAAATCTCTAAAAACTTGCATCTGGGGAGGTATCTAGCAAGCATTAGAAACAGCAGCAATACTTGTTTTAAATGGATTGCGCATTTAAGCCTCGAAATGTAACAGTTAAAACCTGCAAAAAAATACCACACGTTAGTTCTTCCACAATAGAACTTACTATAATGGCAAATTCTGCCATGCACAGTGATTTTGTCTACTTGGAGTAGTATTTCCAAGGAACACTCATGTATAGATTTAAGTTACAACCATTGCATCTGAACACTCCCAGTTTAAGGAAATGCTTACAATGGTGCTACAAATAAATAAGAAACTTGGCAGTTACTTAGAGTGAAACATAAAATATCCCCCCTAACCTACAAGTGTAAAAAGACTCAGTTATAAGTGAAAATACCACATATACAACTAAGCACAATGCTAAAAAGCTACTTTACATGTATTATTAACAGCAATATTCAGCTGTTTAGCATTAAAGAATAACAACACTAAACCCTCCCTTGGAGGTGATTATTTCCATTGTTGATAGGTCAGTAACTGAGATTTCAGAACTTAACCTCTGACTAAAAGATATCAAATCTTTTTAGGTCACGGGGTCCTACATGAGGTCTCTCAGAAGAAAGCATAAAAGTCCTAAAATAACAAGCACACACACAGGTTTCTCTTAATTTGCCCTGTTGGATTCCCATAATAAGTGCTTAATAGCTCCAACCCCAGAGCAACTCTGCAGTCATCAACAAGACCATTTACCACATGATTTAGCAAACGTATTTCCAAGATTTTCACTTACACGTGCGACACAGAATTGGAATAGAAATTAATGTAGGGCAATTTATGAGTAATATTATTCTGGCATTCACAGCTCTTTGCATATCAGATCCGAGAAAGAATCTCAATTTCCCAGAGGCACACACAAGCCACGTACTACCACTCTCTTCCTCACCACTCACTGTGCTATGGGCAATCAGTCCAGGATTGTGCCCTTTCTTTCTTCCAGGCCAGGATTTGGGTTTGAAGGCAGTGAAAAAAGTAATAAAATGTAGTCTCATTCACATAAACCCATGGTGAAATGCACACTGTTTGAAATATCCAAATGAAACACGCAGCCACCTTCCACAAAAGGTGTTTTCCTTACCCCAGATTATTGTGTCTATCTGGGAACTGGAGCACCATGCAGACTTCTGAGTAACAGCTCAGCTAATTGTCATCTTTGCCTTCCTCTGCAACACCACCAGCTAAGCATTCCAAACAGCAGGAAGCACAAATGTAAGGCAGTGTGCTAACTGAAATCAGAAACA
The DNA here is from genome assembly GCA_013398015.1 of Oreocharis arfaki. NCBI lineage: Eukaryota > Metazoa > Chordata > Aves > Passeriformes > Paramythiidae > Oreocharis > Oreocharis arfaki. Next base: position 720,590 of record VZRR01007339.1, on the reverse strand, counting down.
CCCAGAAGATTGCAGGGACTATTTAAACCAATGGATCAACACTTTCCTGGCTTTCCCACTCACTCTACTTTTTCCACAAACTTGTATGAGGAGAAGGGCCATCATGCAAACTGAGGTGAGGGCAGGAAGCCATTTTAATGGCCTCTCTACCCCATCATCGACTCCACACTTAGCAGTCCTTATAAATCAAGCCTATCCACATAGCTCTTGCGTGATCATACTATTCCTTAAAGAAAGCAGAGTCCTCCAACAGAGGACACACAACTCTAGCTGAAGTCTTAGCAGTACTGATTGGCTTATAGATCTTGCAACATAAACTTCAGCTCAGGCTTGGGGTGCTTGTACTTTTTTAATCCCGCTCCCTCAGCTCTAAGGCAATGGGATCTACTTTAACCTTACATATTTTTCTTTACTGAAATGACAGTCATGGCCAGTGCATGCTCACCATCTTGGATTAATTTTGTTTATTCCTCTGGCCCATCAGCAGTAATTTAAATACATCCAATTAAATGTGTCCACACAACGATGGTCTAGTACTTCAAAAAAGTAAGTGTTTTCTAAAGAGCAAAATCTTCTCTTTTGACAGACTGAATGTCAATTGATTTTGTTAAAATTATTTCATTCTAACTGTATTTTAAAGGACTGACAACTAAGTACAAAAAAACCTTACAGTCTTTTCCAGGATCTCATAAAAACAAACAAATAAATAAAAAAATAACAACCTCAGTGGAGTTGGAGGTCACCATAAAAGACCTAACTTGATACAACCTCCTGTGTAGGCAATGAATTGCTGATAGTTACCTCAGTAAGCAGAGTTCTCCAAGCAGTGCCAAATCCACCTGGCACAGCTTCTGCTGGAGAGGAAAGTAGCTGTTTATTGCACAGGAGGAGTCATCAGAAGTCTTTAAGAACCCACACTGTCCAAACCTGCACTGTCTATTTCCACACAAAATGGAAGGAAGTCAGACTGGTGTCGTCTCCCTACGCCCTCAGAAAACCCCCACAAAACTTCAACCCTAATTTGTATTTTAGACATCCTTTTATCATGATCTTGACATGTGTGCTTCTAGAAACAGAAGAAACAAATTTGTCTTAGTTAATATTTAGTCTTTTGGTACGTCATCTTCCATAACTTTTCAAAGACGCCTCATTACAGCACTGAAATATTCATGACTAGAAGGACAAAAGAAAAAGCACCAACAGAAACCAGACATGATTTCCCTCTTCGCCTCTCAAAAAATAAAAAGTGAGCAAGCAGGAGATAGAAAGCTACGGCTTAACATCACTTAATTTGCTTCCAGAGAAATAATAGAAATAAACAGTGCAAGACAAATAAATGACTGAGCTGCCATCTGCTTCTGTACTCAGCAGCACTTTGGAAACACAGCTACTACAGTGAAGTGTTTTGAAAACACTGCAGCAAAGAGGGCAGTAGGTAAACTGAGGGGAGTGAGGCAACAAAGCAAAACTCTGACTGATACCCACTCATCTGTAGGAGTTTCTTACATATGTCACCTTTCTAACCACAAAGCAGAGAATCTCTTCAGATAATGTAAGCCCCTCATGTGTTTTGGATCTGCACCTTCCTGTTTGATGCTCCTACACCTGCTGATATGCAGAACTACTCACACAGAATATTTATTTTGTCCAGAAACATTCCTAGTACCTCAGTAGAGGTACCCCTCCACAGAGAAACATCTACAATTTTGGTTTCAATTTCCATAAAATACAAGTCATCTCATTACAAGCACATAAATACAACAGAATAATTATAGACTGGAGAAGAGCAAACAGTAGCTTCTTAGTTTTTTGGAAAAGTATTTTTCAGCTAATTTGGTGACAGATTATTAGCTAATTTACTACACGTGCTATCTAACTACCAGTATAGCTATATGCATATATAAAATTATAAATACCTACATACATATACAGATATAGATAAATCTAACTACGTAACCATACTAACTATCTAGAGATGTAATTGCAAAAATTTATCATTCCAGGTACAAATTCCACTCAACTGGCCACTGTCTTAACTGATACATAAGAAAACTACCAGTATTATATTCACCCATCAGTTTCTCACAACTGGCAACTGCTCAAGGAGCAACTTCTGTAGCTTCAAGCATGTCACAGTTATGCACACTGGCTCCTATTTCTTGCCAGTTTCTGCTTCCTGCCCCCAGGTATGACACACCAAGAAATCCTAACACCTCAGAAGTTACAAACCACTGCTGAACTAGCAGCATCACAGTGCAACAAGCAGGCACATGTGCACACACAGAGAAAAATAATTAAATTTAAATTAAATTTCAAGGTCCTCTTAAAATCCTAAAAATTCATCCAGAGGCATAACATGTTGAAAAGGGAAAAAAAAAGTGAAAAGCAGGAAAGAGCTAGGAAAAAATGTTAGCATATACAAGTACAGGTAGCAGGAATACAGTAAAACACATTTGGTTTCTTCTGCCTGTTCTAAGTGCTCATATGCATCAGAGCCTCTACACCTCCCACACAGAGCTCCTTTTTCTCACACCACTCCTCAGATTCCGGTGAAACAACTGTTTCTCTGTTTTGTGTTTGTGTTCACACAAAATACACGAACACTGGACTTTTAGCCAAACATTAAGATGACTTTTATAATTTACATCAGCTTAATGATCCGCTTTATCTCAAGCTTAGACAACTATAAGAATTACCATTTCTGAATAGTGCTTATTCACTCTGTGAGGGAGTAGCGCTGCACTCTCCCATGAATTTTTCTAACTAAAGGGAAGAATCCTATTAAAACATCTGTTTCAGAAACAATGACAATTTCTAGACAGGAAAAAAAAGTCACATTTTATTTTTTGATCAAAAAATTCTAGTACTAGAATTAACTTTCAAATCAAGTTATTATTCCCTGAAAAGAAGTATAATAAAAAGAAGTGTCTCACACAGTCTCTCCCCATAGATGATTAAGGGACACATTTACAATGTGTACAACTCCTGAAAGCAGAATAGGCAGAGACAATAAATCCATCCAAACAATCTGGTGACATAATACTAACTTGCTACTCAAAAAATTCACCACATGATTTGTTATCTTAGAACCTTTCAGTTTAATTGCAGTTAACAATACACGAATAGAGCTATCTTGGACTGTGCCCACCAAAGCTTCTAGAATTATTCTAAAATCATCCTTTCAGCCAAAGTTTTCACCATAAAGCTTCTTGGAATTAAGCACATAGAGCAACTAAAAGATTAAGGAATTCTGAGTTCAAGAATTGGTATGAGAAAGCATTAGTCATTTTAAAAAATAAGTATTTCTCAGGGTATGTCAACCTTGAAAAAGCTAAATGCTGGAAGGTCAGCTTTAGGTCAATGTGCACCACCTCCTTTACAGTGCAACACAGGCGAAACAAAGCTTCCAGGCTCTTCTGTGAGAGACAGCTAGGTCTCTCTAGCTAGGGCTATCAAAGAGACATCTGCAGATTTCTTAACAGAGACACTGATCTAAATCAAACACTCCTGGATGCAAATGGAGCATTAAGTCAGATGACTTATGGAGAAGTTCTAAATTTATCACAGAAAGATAGCATCAGCTTAATTAAGGCTGTTATCAGCTTCCACTACGAATATTTGCTATCAGCTCTTCAGTTCTCACCTCAGACATCTGACTTGATTTAGCAACTAATACACATTAAAGACAGAGTTCAGGACTTATAGGAAGGTTACATACAAATACACATTTTTCAGATTCCTATTTTCGTATTTTTTACCATTAATTACTTGTTCCTTCACACAGATTTGCACAGAAAAGAATTATTTTAGATAAAGCACACTGCTTTCTATAGTTTAACTGGAGATTCTAGTGACCTAAAAAGGAACATTTAGTTCACGAAGGCATTCACTGACAGCTACACAAGTTTGTTTCATTAATTTAACTACAAAGATTTTCAATAAGCAGAACCAAGCATTGAATTTGTGAATACCTCACCTTTTACGAGATTACAAGGGGTCATGAAAATTACTAGCAGATCTCTCCGTAATGAGAGTTACGTAAGCTGTTCTTTTGTTCTGCAGGTAACTGAGCTCTGTGTGTGAGCAGTATCCTATCTTGAACACTGGCAGTGCACACGTAAGGGCTAACCTGCTTCCTTTATTTGAGGTTCATTCTACCCTTGAAGTCAGCCTTTTCTCCACCTTTTCTGCTTCATCTTCCTTGCCAAGAAACCCAGATGTTTTCAAAACCAGATTACAATTTAATAACAACTTGCGCAATCTTTAAGTGTTCACAAAGCCTGAATTCAAAAAAAAAAAAAAAGGCAGCTTGAAAATGACTGAGATTTTTCCTCTTCTACAGCATTTTTGCACCCACTTTGTGCAACACATGAACATAGCCTCTGAAGAGCCAGTAGGCTGCACAAGACAACAAAAAAAGCTAAGTACTAAAACACCTTTACAAAATTATCATTACTTGGAAACCAGACGTGATGTCCCAAGGTGACACTAAAAGTAAAAAGTCAATGGTGGATGTGGCCTGTTCTATCATAGCCCTGCTGTCAGCAGATTCTCTCTAGGAGCAAAGAAACAAAGGTGATGTATTGTTGCAAACCATATTCCCTACAAAAAGCAAGCCTCAATCCTTCAAGGTGATCTATGAAGCCAGAGATGCTTTAGGTGAGTGTACAGGTTCTTCTTGCACTGAAAAATTAACACGCATGAGATCACACCATAGTCACACATTTCTTGTAATGTTATTTGCTGATAATCTTTTAACAATTTTAAAGCTTCCAAAAGAATATGGGTGTTCATCACTAGCTTTATCAACTGTTTATCAGCGGTTTTGCAGTGTAGCACTTAAAAATAGACAAAAAACGCACGACAGAAGCCATGGAGAGAAAAGAAAAAGAAGAGCTTTTAAACCAAAGTACTTTACAATAAACAGCTAAAGCTACCAAGTGAAGACTGAGTATTTGCTCATCACATCATTTACAGATCTCTAAAGGTAACAATTTGCCACTGTCAAACAACACTATGCAGTTGATGGTAACATCTACATTTAGGCTAACTCTTTTAATTATAAAAGATGGCAGCCTTTTTTTCACCCCCCTGAAATCATCTAACAAATTCATTTTCTGGAGAAAGTTTTTATTACTCAATAGGGAGAAAGTAGTAACATGCCTTTGCCAAGTGAAATTATCACCATATTGGTCAAAGCCAGAAACTTCCCAAACCATTCCTCTTCTGTCATCTGCCACACCAGAAAAATTAGTGAACTAATGACAATAATAGCTTAATGTGGTCTTGCCAACATAAGGCAGGTCCCATACTGATTTCAAGGGAAATAACAGTGGTGTACAGGAAACCTTGAGAGATAATAAATTTCTGAAAGGCAATAACAAGTCCCTGCTATTCTTGGTAACTTTCACAACATCTGGCTCATGATACCTATAAATCACCTTTAAGTTGAAAGCCTCAAAAACCAGCCTAAACCTCAGACCCAGAATCCCTACACCACAGAATAACAGCCTCCTCCCGTTAGTGCCTTATATATTCAGCCCTGCATTGAAAATATTCTTTAAGGCTTTGCTGAGATGCCTCAGTGTAATTACAGCTGTACAAAACAGAATCCATTTATATCCCGTGCTGCCCAGACTACTCGGGTCAGAAACAAAGACCTGGAGCTTCACATATGCACAACTACACAGCGAGACAAGCACTGCAGGTTGCAGCCTGCCCAGAGGAGTTAGAATGGCCAGAGATTCCTACGCAGTCCTGCTGCCTTGAGCACAAGTACTACCATGCATCTGCATTTATATGCAGACAATGTTTTAAAAAAAAAAACCAACAACAAACCAACAAAAACAAAACAAAAAACCCCCAAATAAACAAACAAAAAAAATCGAACTAAAAATTCTTAGGTACCACAGTTCCCCACCCAGTTTGGGAAAACTACATGAGAAATTTTACAGCGAGTTACTTTTTGCAGCCAAAATGAGGATGGATTCAAACCACTTTGCTATGCTCTGATCTCACTCTGTTTTAAGGGTTAAACTGGAGATGCTGTAAACCAGTACGCCTGGAAGTTACAGAATTACACAGAATTTTTATATCTCTGCCTGAAGTCATAATTTTTTTTTTTCTGCTTTATTTTAAGTTTTAGATAAGTCAGAATATATGTAGAGACTCACAATACATTACTGGAGTATTTAAGAACTTTTATAAGGACACAAATAAAAGCCATCCTGATGATCCTGCATGACCTGGCGGGAAAAAAAAAAAAATCTCTTCAATGCTTAAAAAGCTCTCCAAAATCTTTGGGTTTTCCATGCAAACAAGTGAAAACAAAGGAATTAAAACATGTATTCTATGGAACATTTCAGTAAAGGCCAAAAACATGTACTTCTTCGTTTTTGTACTCTGACACCTTTTGTTACATTCTCAGCAAATATAGCAGATCTCAGCAAGATATTTAACCAGGCTAAAATATACCCTGATTGAAGTTTTGAGAACAAAAGCAGGCTGAAAACATGTTCCACTTTGTATTAAAAACATTCACTTCTTCATTGTCTTATGCAATTCACACCAAATTTTAAAAAGCCAAACATTTTTAAGATACATAACATTTTCATTATCTATGTCTAAGAGTCTGGTTTTTTATTAAAAATAGCTGATTTAATTTTCATCTGTTTAATGAATCCCATCAGTTATTCATACATTCTTTATCATTCAGTTTGGCTACCAATCAAAGATATGTTTGAGAACAAGGACAAAAAGCAAGCAGGATCAGGAGTACAGTTAGATTTCCTTACACTAACAACTATCATAAATTATTTACTGAACTTCAAAGCTTTGAAACTGGTGATGAATATGGTGGGAAAAATAAGATGTGTTTGTTTACTATCAATTATTTATTACATATGTTTTACAGTATAAGATGAAAATAATAAAAATGTATTGTGCTCATTTCACTAAAATTTGCTGTTTTTTCTATTCATTCAGAGATTATGAATGGATTATTTGGTAACTTTGTAATAATAAGAGATGCAAAGAAACTGACATATTAAGAAAAAAAGGGACTAAATCCATACTTTGCAGTAAGAAACTTACATCTGTATATGCAAAACATTACTCAAAACTAGGGAAAATGAAGTCTTGAATCAAAATAAACTACTTATATAAGCCAACTCAAGTAATAAAACATTTAGAACCTAGAATACAAATGATAGCTGAACTAAATTCAGTTCCAAACCAGACAGATCAAAGAATTAACATGTCAGTCCCTCTAAGCAAAGCAGGAACCAAACCAGCCGAGCCGTTAAAGGTCCGAATTTTCTTCTGACTGGAAGTAAGTCTGGGATGCCCAACTCTATAGCAGATAGCTGCTGTTTTTAATGTGCCTTAGGTCAGACATGGTAAACTCCACACTTCTAACCAGTGCTGTTTGTAATAGATTGGATGAAACACGTTTACAAAAGAATCAATAAATGTAAAGACTGGAAAGAATTAGAGAAGCTTGAAGGCTTGTACCTATTGTCTGGGGGAATTAGATGTCAGTTTGAGAACTATAACTCCAACAAAGGCTTCCTAGTTTTAATTTACTAGAACACAAAATGGGCTACGTAGAAGCTGGGAAACACTTGTCTGTGCAAATATATTACTTAACAAACAGTTTAATGAATGTTACAAACATTATTATAGCCCTGGCATACTGCTCTTCTGCTCATTCATTCCTACTTCGCAATCTTATCATCAAAGGGCATTTCTTTTGTGAGGCTGTTCCACTAAGTCTCAGAAGTAAGAAACAATGCAACATGCTCAAAACATGGATCTAAATAAATTGCAATAAACAGGAATGCTAAAAGCTATATAAATAACTGGTGGTACACAGCCTTCTCTAGCCTATCTCACACAAGCACATATATTTGCATAACTTAAGCACTTCTACAGGTTAGCTATACTATATCCTAAATTTGTATCTTCAGAAATTTTTTCATTCGTAAATTATTGTATAAAATAAACGTATAAGACAAGTAAATAACTGTAGGCTACTGTAGCAGAAAAAAAAAAAAAAAACAAAACAAAAAACCACCACCACCAGGATTTTCTATAAAAATCAAAAAGACTGGCTGATGTCAGAAAAAATAACCCAAGTCTGGTTCACACATTAAAAAGAATAATAGTATCTCTCCTGCAGTGTTCAATTCTTCAACTAGTTCTTGTGAAACACAAGATCCATACCCTTTCTTAATTAAATATTTCACAATTACCTATTTTTATACATCAGCTCCATCTGACTTTAGTTCAAATGTGCAACCCAAATCAAAGAGACACAACTTTTGTATTCTAATAAAATAATTAAGACATAAGGTATAGTTTAACACCATGCTGAACTTCAAGGTTTACCTTTGATACACTACATTTCCTCACATTATCTGATATATAAAGTAGAAAATAAGTAAACAAAGATGAACTATCCATAAGCTTCTCCAAATAAACCATATGGTCTAGTTTTCCAACAGACAAAATGAAATTTTAAACACACGATAAGATTGCTTAATGCTGTATTCCACTGGGTAAAATTGGATAAAGAAGGTTGGATTTCTCCATCCCAGGTTCCCTCTTCAAACCACAAACCATTCATGTGCAGCTGATAAGTACAGTATCTCTAAAACTCCCTTTATAACCCAGCACATACTTTGAAACAATCACTGGAGTGCATTTTTTCCCAGGGAAATGCGTAAAGAACCCAATTTCTGAAGACAGAAATGGATTCTATCACAGGGTCTTGAATAACAAGTTATTGAGTTCTTGTTCTATCATGATGGGAAAGTCTCGCTCGGGACTTTTTGGTTCATTTGACAAGAAGTTTTTATGAGTGTAAAGGCAAAGGTATACATATATCTACATTACAAAGAATGTCCTGGTTACCAAGAAAGACGTTGTCAATATTCCTAACCCCAGACAAAAGAAAGCACAACCTGCATTCATTTTTATGCATCAAATGCTTGCATGTTCAGCTATGAGAACGTTGGTGTATCTGTCTCACTGTATGCTGGTAGTTTTGGTTCCCGCCCTGTCAGCAACCTGTGTGGTTGATACACTCACACGTGCTTCAGCTAGTACAAAGTACAGCCACAGTACATCTACGGCAACACGTATTTGACATCCTGCTTTCTGCTCATTTAAATCTACTTTAAACAACTTGAGAGCCTTGTCACTCGGACAGCCAAGGTCATGATTTTTGAAGAAGGTTCACTGCAGGCAAATCCCAAAGGGCTATATGAGTCTCTTTGTCCGGTCACATCAAAAGAAAGTTTTAAAAAGGGTTAATAGTCACGTTAAAATAAAAAGGAGTGCATTCCACAACAGAAGCTCCTATTCATGCTCCTTTGGACTGTTCATTGTAGAAATCTAGCTGACAGAAATCGGAATGAAAGGCCTAAAACCAGCTATTCCTAGGAAAAGCTGCCTCAGAAAAAGAGAACACACGATTAACCTTTTGGTTTGTCCTTAGCCTAGTAAATTGTAGCATTCCACAGTGCCATAAAAGGTTAAGCAGTTCTTTCTCTGAAAAGAAATCTTACTAAAATTAAGATTTCAGCATATTCCTTAATTTCTAGAATAACAGAAATTTAAGTAATTTAGATGTTAAAAAAAAAAAAAATCAATAGTTATTCTCTTGGTAAGCCCCTACCTTCCCAAATATGGTGAGAGTTACTACCACCCTCATATAACTGATGAGTGCCCAGTTTTTAAAACTGGGGTACAGGGGCTGGCACTCCAGTATTTTGAAAGCAGGCAAACCCCATCTTCAGTCGATAAAGTTTTTTCACTGTGAGAAACTTCAGGGAAATACTGTCCTGGCAAAAAGTGTGACTGACCTTGCTTCAGCCAAATACTAGATTCCCAGACATACACTCCTATAAAATCCAATATCATCATGGTTAAATAACTAAAAAAATAGTTAAAGTACTTTTTCTGCTGCCAGTGAGAAAGCAAAGAAACACACCTATTTAAAATATTTGCCAGCTAGAGGTGGGGGAAGTAGGAAGTTCTGCACTCCAATGGATGAAGGGCAAAAGGTATGTAGCATTGGTAAAGGATTAAGCACAAATATTATTGGTTATACACATTCACAGAAACAGGTAAACTGTTTTATACATGGTAATGTCAGGTTTCTTAAACACCATTCTTATTTTTCCAGTTTCCTTTCACTTCCCTTCCAATACAATACCAGACAACACACTTAATGACAGCTTACCTCTAAAGTTTAAGAAATAGTTGCCTGATTGATGCCAATGTCTCACAGACTTTCTTTCACCTTGCAATAGACTCCTATGGAAAATGGAAAGCCAATTATTGAAACAGAATCAACCAGAAGCGTGCTCTTTCTCACTAACACAAAATTACAATCAGACTACATATTTTTCTTAAGTATGTAAGTGTAAGAAGTGTTCACCTCTATGAGGAGAAGCAAGAGTACAGGTAAGAGCTGCAGTACGAAAGCAGCTTCTTTGGTTTATGCTCAGGTTCAGGAAAAGAGGAAAAGGGGTCAGTGGATACCAACAGAAAGATGAAGCAGTCTGTCCATCCAAACCCAGTGAGTGTTTACCACAGGGATCAGCAAACACCTGCACAGGATGCTCAGAGAGGCCATAGGGTCTCCGTCCTGCTGGGATTCATGACTCAGCTGGACACAGCACTGAGCAACCCGATCTAACCAGGCCTGCTTGGAGCTGATCAAAGAGACGAATGAGGAAAACTCTGGAGCTCCCTCCAAACCTAAATAATTATTCATATACAATCAGAGAATAATTTATAACTGTAATTATTTTTCTAGTAATACAACCTCTGCATTTAGGCTCACTGTACTCGTGCCAGAGCAAGTAGCCTGAAGAATATGGCAGCCTTCATGATCCATAGAAAATTAATAAGTGACTGGCACATAGCAGAAATAAGAAATTTTGGAATTTTCTGATACTAACACCAAGAGAGGTAACAGGCCCCAGGACACCTGAGATATGCTACTTTTTTTGTGATATAACAATTATTTCTCATTTAATTTTTACATAGTAGAAAAGAAACAATTTTTGTTCTGTCCCATTCTACAGGAAATTTCCAAGCTAGTATAAAAGCAGATTGATTGTTTTGCCTAATTATAAATTTTAGGGTGTCATTAAATGCCACCCCAGAGAATGTTTCCATATTTTAGGTACGCCTGCGAAAAATTTCTCTTTTTTCCCCTCCTGTATGAATCTCTATGTAGCATGTAGTTCTGCTGCAGATCTTTATTCACAGGTAGATTTTCTATCAATATATTTCCACTGTTAATCTAGACTACAAAGGCAGAGCAAAAGAAACATGCATCTAGGAGACAATACCTTAAATTTAGCACTAAAATGACAAATTTTTCTTTCCACAAAATTAAACCTGTCAGTCCACACCTGTTCATGAAGAAGGAAACAACTCAGTATTCCTTTCAAAAGGAAGTCTTCTTTCAGCAACCTTTCAAAACAAAAGTCTAGGCTTACTATACTCATCTTCAGTAGAGGAATCACTAACATAAACTATCTCTTGATTCATGAGCATCACAGCAGGCAAGACATTACTTTCTCCCATGCTGCACTTGCAGTTGATTTTTCCATGTTTATGCTGTTCTGACAGACAAGTAGCACAGCACACTGAGCTGCAGACCCCTTCAGAAACACACCCGACACTGCTTCAGGTTAAACACTTGCTGCAAGTACCTGTGTGGGACGCTTTGTACAAAGAGATCCATACGAATGTGCTGCTGTTAGGACATTAATATAGCTTAGCCTATTTTAGAGATTTTTGAATGCTGGTGCCCAGGCCATTTATCATACCACACATGGTATTGGTACAGCTAATCAATAGTATTTGTAACTCAGCAAGACCGCAAAAGCAAACCTACAGTCCACAACAACAAACATATGGCTTGCATATGCACACTCAGCTATGAAGGATGAAAAAAACTTTTTTGCTAATGATGCACTAACAAAGCTATTGTTTGTTAAATGCCACGCAGCCCACATAGCATTAATTAGCGCAATCCTCATCTGAACTGACATCATTTACATAAGACAAGTCCCATACTTTCATAAAGGCCTAACTAAAATTTCAGTGCATTTTCTTGAGCAAAATGGCACATCTTATTTTTGCCAATTACACATATTAAAAAGAAGGAAGCAAATTAATACAAACTGGCAGGGAAAAAAGTAATCTTATCATTACTTTTAGAAAGTTTAGGTAGTTTCTGTGCTGCAGAAACCACGTATACAAATGCCAGAATTTCTTTAATTTTTTTTCTCCTAACTACACAGTCAAACCAGCCAAGAGACCCTGTGTTGGTAGCTGTCCTAAGGAATCCATTTCAACTCTTGACACAAAATATAACACACCAGGATATTTAGCAAAAATTCAACTATATTAAAAAACATTTCAACTAACAAAGATACTAACTTTTCCCATTTCTGTTCTCGTTTTACAGCTTTATCAGCATCTTAAGGAATCAAACAGGTTGTCCTTATTTTACTGGGTTTTAAAATCTAAAAACAGTTACTAAATGAGCAAAAACATTTGCTTGCAACCCAGAATGATCCTCACATCTCAAGAACCCTTCAGATAAAGTAGTTCTGTCAGGAGCCTGAAAACGTCTTTTTTTAGTCGTTATCATATTTTCTGATTTGCAACTTATCACTGTTTATTCTTCCTCTACCAGACAGCACCCAAACTTTGGGTCTTATCTATCAGTCCTACTTCATAATTTACTGCCATAAAGATAAAACAATGCAGTTGATCTACTCACATCTCTAGCTTAGAGCTACAGCTCCTTATCAGACAGCTTAAAGACTCAACGTGTACAAGAGCAGTAGCCCAAATCAATTACTATAATGTTAACTACTAGAGTTTTCTAGCTAAGAATTCCAAAACCCACTCCCCAACTTGGATACTGGTTACTCTACTTTACAGTAAAGCAACAGAAACAAGGATATTTCTTAGTTCTCCTGATCTGTGTTTTCAGTAACTGGTTTCTGGGAGGCCATGTGAGAGCATGTGAAGCTTGGGGTTTGGGGTTTTTTTTTGTTTGCTTGGGTGTTTTGGTTTTTGCTGGGTTTTTTCGCTGGGGGAGAGGTAGGTGTGGTTTTTTTTCAGTTAGTTTTTTTTTGAGTGTTTTGTTTTTTACTTAAACCTTTTCCTTTACAAATAAAAATAATTGTTTAAGCATGGCTATAGCTTTTCCATCCCAAGTCAACACCTTTTAATCTCTTACATTATTATTTGTAATTTCTAATCTCATTTTTTCCTATAAATGCCTATTTTTCACCTCTGGGGCATGTCTGAATATTTCTTTTCCCCCAATATACCTGCTCTCACAGTGCTTCAAAAGGAGAAATTTAAAGGCAGATATCTAACAGGCACATACTTACTGGAAGTTGGTTTAAGCCTATTGTGCTGTTTTAGAAGGTTAATATTGACTGGGAAATTTGTATTTCCACTTACTAAAATAAAGCATCAGTAAGAAGCAAATGAAAGACAAACTTCTGTTTGGAAGGACTGAGGTGCTAAATATAAAGCTACATAAACTACATTCAAAATAGCAAACTTCTAATTCTATTCAATTTATGGAATTGTGCTATATACTTCACACTATTATTTAGCAGAAGCCATTCTGCTGATCAGATATTAGGCTCACATGAGCCCCATTTTAGCCTTAAACTTGTATACAAAGCAACAAAATACAGGGCATGCAACTAAAATTTTAAAAAGACTCCTTGCAAATATATTCTCCTGAAGGAATTCTCGATATCGTAGGGATAACACTGATAACACACACAAAGCAGATTTATCTTCCACAAGCATCAAAGCACTTGACCAGGACTGGGACCATTCCTATTCCATAAATGGAAAAACAAGGGTGAAAGGTTATTTTCATAAACTCAGCGGCAGGCATGAAAAGAATCAAAGCCCATAATTACAATACCTTTACTATATTCTACAGAGAAAATGTAATATCTTTAAATGCTAATTAACTGTTTGATTTGTAATATTAATATTGATTTCAGGTGAAACAGGCTTAACTTTACCCAAATAACTAGCAAACACTGAACAATCTGATACTTAATATTCCTTTCCATGCACCTCAAAACCAAGAATGTGCTAGATGCAAGAAATACAATATCATGAAATTGTGTACTCTGCTTTTCAAAACATAGAAGACTTAAATATAATCGGTTTTATATAAATCTAACATCACCCATCTCTACCTAAGAGGCCTAACATCTGTTACTACCTCAACGAGCCCAGTACATCCTGGGGTATGTTTATACCATCATGAAAACAATTTAAAATTGGAAACAATGTTTATTTACATCATCAATATTCTATTCTTGATTTTTTTCTTATGTGCAATTTTTTCTTTTAAAGCATCTTGGAATGTTTTTGAACAGCTGGTTCATTCTCTTAGCTCTCTTTGATATCTATATATTTGGAATTTCATACCCAGCGTTTTTCTACAGTATCCCCATTTGATTGACATATTTTATTTTTAAATCATCTACTTACCAAAGAAACATGACTACCTTACATTAACTGACTACATAGTAGCAACATGTTAGGCTAGAGACTAATTATTCTGATTATCTTAGGGTTTACAGGTCTGACAGATTCTTAACTCCCGATGAAATGCCCTGTTTTCTTGCAGCAGTACACGCTGAAAACATTGCTGTTCTTAAAGAATAAGCCATACAGAATATTTTTGTGCATTTGCCATAGGCAAATAGTATTCTAGACAATTTGATCTTGCACTGTAAATTGTACACACAGCACATGTTTCACTCACAGATCAATTCAGTAAGCACAGGCAAGAAATTTTCTGAAAGGGAAGGATTTTGCTTTAAGACCTTCCACATCATCTTTTTTTTCACTTACTTGGTCAGAGAAGACAACTGGACACTTACAGCAGGTGACATATTTCATTGCTCTTCTTGTTTTGAAGGGTACATGGCTGTCAGACCACGGGGAAGCGCAATAATGAACTCGTAACCAGTAAGTACTTTGTCTTTAGGAGACCACTCAGAAAACATTAACTACCCAGCAATGGCTAAGAGATCTTTGTTGTCTCAGGAAAAATGAAGGTATTTTTGCTATCTGAGACTTCACTCAAGCTCTGACTTTATGTTCAGAAAGTCAGAACCATCTGCGTGACTCAGTAGCTTTGGTCAGGCTCACGATACGGCCTCTACAGTGGACCACTGCAAGGATGTAAAACACTTTCTGGTCAAAAACTCAAGTGCTGGCGGACTGTGTTGTTTATTCTGCTGTACCATCAATTTAAAGTTTATTACCTTCAATTAACAGCTGAAAACGACTACACACATATATACATACGCACATACATAAATATGAACATGGTATGCAGCTCAAGCAACCACTTGGCTCAAGTAGCCATTTAAACAATGCCACCGAATTGAATAAATCATTGTGGCATGCACTCTGGTTTCATTTTTAAACCTTTTAGTATTCATTTTTAGGAAAGAAATGAAAGCAGGCTTTTACAGAATACATAAAGGATAACCAAAAAAAAGTGCACACAGCAGTCTGCTTTACTGCACACAATTGGCTAATCTTCGGTACAAAAGCACCGTTGAGATGTTAGTCAATTCAGATACACAGCTTTCCAATAAGAAAAAAAACCCAACTAAAATAAAAAGAGTAGTGAACAGAAGAGTTTAAGAACTGGAAATGGACAAAAAGCTTTTATAGCCAGATATTCCACAGTCTAACCTGCAAACCCCCTTTATTTACATATAACCACATGTGATCATTAGCATTGTGAAGTTCCGTATATAGAAACCAGTGCAAAAGTGTCTCAATGTACAGCAGCGCTAAATACACCAAAATTAAGCACTGAGAAAACCCTGAGATGGTGTAAGAGAGTTTTTTTATAGCATAAAAAATACTATGAATAATAGTATTATTTGTATAAAGGAATTCTATAGATAATGAAAATAAGGTAGTTTGTTCTAAAACAACTTTGAAGGAATACGATAAAGGCACCTCTTTGACCCATAGAAAAATACACCAGCACACAGAGAAACAAATTCACCCCCAGCCCCCCCACAAAAAAACCAAACCAAAACCAAACCAACATGCCTAAACACTAAACAACCTATCACAAAGAATTTTAGTCTCTTCAAAAAGGTCTTTGAAAGACCTGCCTAGCAAAGGTAAACAGTAAAAAGGTAAAGCTAAGTACTATGTCCGTATCACCCAACACTCTCTTTTCCAAACCAACTCACATTATTTTTTCACTCACTTGATAATTTATCTGGTCACTTGCATCCTCCCACCTGCTCCTGCACAAACCTTGTTTAATAGCTGAGCTCTCTTGTCAAGGTGTGGCAAAGATTTTGAAGGACCAAAGGCTGAAATGGGATATCAAGTACATTCCTCCCACTAGTTGTTAACATCTTTTCAACTGTAAGGGGTTGATCTCCAACATGTACTTTCACTGCAACTGAAAAAATACTTTCAAGTTAAATAAGACCCAGACCAGCACAGCAGAGAGAAATATCCAGCTATTTTTTGCTGTGTGAGTCATGCATTAGATTCAGTTTTTCATCTGAGATCATTACTACCCCTAAACTTAGCCCATGCAAAACAAGAACAGAAAATAACTCAGTTGTTTCAACAGAACATTGAACATAGCTACCCAATTTTGACTTTAAAAAGTCTACTTCTTGAAGGCAGTTTTCCACTCTCTTGCCGTATTGTATCACTCTTTCATCGATATTTAAAATTTGCAGTCTGTTGTCAGGGTGAAGATTTTTTTTCAGTGTCAAGCTCACACATTCTGCCTTGCAATATCTATTTCCTATGTTTCCTCCTCGAAAAAACAGACTGAACTCAAGTGTCTACTTGGGACCCACGACTTTCAGCTTCACCCATTCCTCTGTACTTGCTACATAGTGTCAACACCAGCCAAAAAAACAAACACAACCCTACCTCCTTGAGCTTGGCTACTTCTAGGATTTCTCAATTGGAAAGTTCCATATGTTTCCTTCATCCCAAAATACTTATTCTCAGGATAATATAAGCTCAATTTTCTTCCACTGTCACATTGTTGAGTCTGCTCTTGATACAGACTGGCACTTTTTCAGTTTCCAGGTATCTCTAGGACCTTCCCGTCTTATCCAAAACATGACACAAATCTCCTCCATAGGCAGGCTTAAGAAAATGTCAAAACTGACAGTATGACTCAAAGATTTAAAAAAGGGTGGGGGGGAGGAAGTTTTCATGCTTTATTAATACATTAAAAATAATTTTTAATACAATTAAAAAAACCCTCTTGTAATTATTGAGTTTTGTGCAGCACAAAGGAAGAATTAAATATTGTTACACAGTCTGCTAAGCAATTTTTATATCACCAAAACCGCAACATGCTACAATAAATTTTATTCTAAGACAATTTTTTTTGACAGATAAGAAGTCAATACAGAACATTTTGAATGCTGCCAATTTAAATCCAATACATCACAAAACCTACCTTTTATCAAGAATTCCTACTATGGAAATAAAATTTGTTTTACGGATTGAAACAAAACCACTCAAAATGTGCAAGGTTGTACACTTCATTTGTGCACATTTCAGCCCTTTAAAATAGATCATTTTTGTACTGCAGTCCTAATTGGCTGTTGTCAGTTCTATATATAAGCTTCCTGCTTATAATGCATTTATGTCCTTTCAAGTGGTTAAATTGGGGATCCAGCTTTACAGTATTCACACTTAGAACTGTTTAGCAATTTCCACTATTAATGCTAACATCTAAAAAAGAAAAAAAAAAAAACAAAAAGAAACAAACCCTGAAAAATTCCCCACACAGAAAAAAACACCCCAGAAAACAAAATACTTTAATACCCCCTTCCCTTATTATTTACATTGCATTGTTTATAAAAACAAAAAAACCCCATCATCTCTTAAACTTTACATGCCAGATAATTAAGTAACAATAAACAAAAGAAATTAGTTTCTGAGCTTTAAGATATTTCTGTCAAATCCCAAATATTTAGAGAGCAAATCTGATTTCTGTTAAATATGACTCTTTCAGCTAAACTCAAATCACAAAATACTTGGTCAAACACATTTATTTTTTTGAGTCACAACCATCTTTCTCTTGACCGAAGACTTTTCCACTTCATGAAATCAGGCTAAAAGTATCTAGGAATCTGTGCCAGGTGAGCAACAAAAGCCTCCCCTTCTCCTCAAACACCTATGACCCATTTAATACTACCTTTCCCTCCTTTTCACCTTCAGTCAAAATGGTTTATCATTTTCTCTCTGATCAATACATTTTAAATGACCAAACTTTTGTCTGAGTCCTTTTACCTCAGGCTAATCTTCACAAGCTCAAGCTTTGCCCGAACACTCTATAGCAGTTATTTTCAACTAATTGAACTCAGAATTTTTTACTTTTAACTAATATATACAGTAGTGAAATAAAATGAAAAAGCGTATCTCTTCATTTTGAAACCAGGCCTGATGTGTTTCAGCAGCAGCAGAATATGGTGGCACACCTAAGCTTCCAAGAGCATTAAAACTTTTTCACTTTTTCTTTTTCTTTTTTAATCAGTTATTCTCTGAAACGGCACTGACCATGTTCTCAGTACTCACCTTCTGTCAACACACTATCAGCTACTTGTTATTGGGGTTTTTTCAGAGGTTTGCAAACCAAGGTGTGTCAGATAAGCTTCAACCAGCGTATTCAGGGAAGGAAAACGTAGCAGAAATGATAGGAAGAGTAAAGTGTCACTGTATTATATAAAACACTGCAGGTCATATACTAATTGTCATGACAGATGGTGACACTGTGATTGGCAGGTGGCAGTGAAAAAGGAACCTCAGTGTTTACAGAAGATAATGGAAACTTCATAGACCATTTGTGATGAAGATGCTGGCCAAAGCTGGTGTAAAGCCATCACCATCATGCACTGGAAAACTTCCACCACAGTCCATGCCAATAGCTCTAGAAAACTCTTTTCAGAAGCCCCTGGCAAAGGGGAATTATTCAGGCACATTGGGCCCCTGACTACCAAAAATACTGTGATACAACCAGCACTGAACTGTGGGGCAGCTGGTGTGCTTTGAAAGGCAACGTACCCCTCCTGCCTTGGACATAAGTGGTACATCACCATCAAATCTTGACCTACATGATGAATTCAACACTTGCTCTTAAAAAGATCATTGCTTGCTCCTTACTTGCTAACTATAATGTAAATATTAAGATGTCAAACGTTTACTTTGTCATTCAGACATTTTTGGTATTGACAGAACATTTTAGAGAGGAGGCAGTTTCTTCTTGAAGGGCTTTCCCTTTCAGTAACTTTAAAATTTAGCAAAGAGCACAGAAATTTCTTCAATATTTTTCTTTGAGATAATACTTTGAGGTATCTTTAGTGTGGTTAAACAAGAAAAAACCCCAGATCTACAGAATACCATCAAGAACTCCAAAATCCTCTATGCGTTGCACTCTACACCATGCTGAACCATAAATCACGGAGCAGCATGATGTCCTGCCATAACAATTCCCCTAATAAATATTCTATTTCACAATATACACAGAATTTTTATTCAAATCCACAACTTATTTTTATTTCTGTTATTTCCTCATCACTATTATGCAACCTTTTAAGTATCCCTTTTTATGTTTTTAACCTCCACACTTCTATATTTAGAAACATTCATCTCTTTTCATAATCCATCTTATGATTTGAAGTTTTTTCTTCTCAGCCTAACCATTTACTGTAATAAACAAGACCCAGTCTGGCACCAATTTCATGCAATTATCTTCCCCATATTGGACCTGATTAGCTGGTAAATCTAATAATTTCTACGTTCCCTTCTTTTTGAAAGTTTTCAGTATAATTCCACTGCTTATATATCTCATATTTTACAATAAAATTTAGATTAAAAATTTTTAGAATAAATAATACAGTGATCTTAAGATACGCCTAATGAGTCTCTGCTTAATTCATGTGTGCCAGGCACAAACAAAATCTTGGAATTTTAAAGAAAACATAGCAAAAGTTTCTGAACTTCATGGAATGACCCCATAATTTACAAGGAGGAAAAGATAACTCAGGGTCAAAAGACAGCAACAGAAAATTGTGATTTTTGCATGCACACGATTGAAATATATATAAAATAAAAAACTACAAGTCAGATAACCTTTATCAACAGGAAAATTTAGAAATGGTAATAAAAGCAATCACTATAATTCTTAAAGTCACTGAAGGGCTATACACAATAGCATGATATACTAAGACCAAGAATAATCTCATATCAACAGTTTATTAATACAGTACTCCAGTCTAAAGAAATACATAAAGATGAGAATTACTTACATAAAGTACAGGGAACAACTATTTGGTCATTAGGGGAATCAAGCAGTGATATATTGTGTAAGTACCAAGAATATTATACATCTAAGTTCTGGAGTCAACTGATGATTCAAACAATGTGTTTTCATGCAAAAAACCCCAAAGAGTAGCAGAGAAGAATATTGGAAAAATAATGCTGTTCTATTATATTCATACTAAGCTACATTATTCAAAGAAACTTGCAATAAAAACAGTATTCAAAATACCTCTTTTACCTGATTCTTATTTTCATAAAGGTCTGTACTTCATTTACTCATCCCTCATGTGCTAATCAGGGAGGAGAACTTTCACCTCTTGCTGAAACAATCACTAATAATACCTTCTGTTTGCAAATTCAGCAGTGTGAATATTTTGAACGTGCAGTCTAAAAGCAGGACTCACTATTTTCGAATCTGTTCCTTTCACTCCTAACTGAGCCAGGTCCTGTGACCCACTTTCAACAGTATCGAGAAGGACTCTAGTGAAAAAAACAGTGCCAAGTTGTAGAAGTTGACAACTGGAGTCATCAGAAAAGGCCAAACCAACCAACCAACCAACCACACACACAAAAAATCCATAGTTTGATATGCTTGAAAAAGATAACAAGAAATTTATTTGTTTGGATTTTGATATCAGTAGTTCTGAACTACATTTATAAAATGAGACTCGAAGTGTTTTCATTTAGTGGCAATGCGCTCAGAGTGAGAACTTGGTATAACAGAACGACATTGAGGCAGTCCAGGTAAGTCTGTTCTATGTGTTAAAGGAAGTATTTTTAATTCTAACAATGTACTGTAGTGCCATGTATACACAACGAAATTTTCACCCTGATATTAGATCTATACTTAAGCAGGAACACACTTTTAAAAATACTGTTCTTCCTTTAGTTCTTTTACGCAAAGATCAAAGATCTCTACAACATCCCTCTGTGAATCAGAAATCCAAAACACCTTTGCAATATTCTTCAGTTTTCGTTGCAAGAAGGTGCAGCACTTCAAGTTAAATTCAGTAAAATCCAGGACCATGCACTACTGACCTGCTGAGGTTTTGGTTCAACTTGGCTGTACATTGCAAGTGGGTTTGACTGAGGAGGCATTATGTAAATGGATGGACTTAAATAAAAGGCAGCCCTCATGTATTAATCCAAGGCCTGGGGTGCTTTTAGAGTAGGCTGGAGACAATCCCAGACACCTGGCTTTTGAAAGACCACCGAGGGAATACGCAAGGGGAGCGGGGGAGCGAAGGTCAGTAAAAGCAGTCTGAAATAAAATTTAACTAAATTCAAGCCTATTTTAAAGCATCTGGGTCAGCAGCCTTGAAAGTTTCTTTATAGTTATCAGATGCTGAAATATCCTTTTCTATCTTAAGGATACAAAATGCTTTCCAAAGCAATTCATATTACATGCTTCAGGATTCAGCAAGAAGTACTACCTAGAAACAAGATGTTTTTAACTATAGGTTCAGAACGCATTTTGTCTTGGCAGCTTCAATGTTTACAGTCTCCCTGGAAAAGTGTCAAAAGCAACTGTGCCATTCAAATTGGGGAGATGCAAATCTGAAGAGAACAAACTTGGCTATCAGATGGAAAAGCTACTGCTCTATAATCATGAACAACCAGGGGTTTCAGCTAGGCTGGGCAAATGAAAAAACATCAATATAATCAGCTATCCAATACTCTGTTTCATTCAACTGTCTCTTCTGTCTTCCCACACTACAGCCTAAAGTAGGTTCTCCAGAAACTGCCCACAAAAAAAGAATTCAAGAGAAAATCGGTTCCATCTTTTCTTCTCTTTTGACTATTTATTCTCTTTGTAATGGGGTTTTTTTAGGTGCTTTTCTTGAAACTCAAGTAAGTAGGAGCAGACAGAACACTTGCCTTTTCTTCTTTTCATGATTTTCCTTGCCTCAAATCTATTATATAGTCTCCTTATCTATATGCTTCTCCATGCTACTTCCCTTCCACAGAATTGATTTTCAGTTATTTACCCCTTTTTGATAAATTCTCAACTCCCCTTTTCTCTCAGTTCTTTTGCTGCCATCCTGTCACTTAGCCTCCTACACATCCTCCATCTGATGCAGACATCCGCTCGCCTGTTTGGTTCTGCCCCCTGGCAGCTCAGGGGAAGCGGCCGGTGGCCATACGAGCCAGCTCGTGACCAACAGGCCATCCAGCACCCTGGCAGCTCTGCATCCCTCACAGCATCTGCTGCCTCCCAGACTGCCGACCCAAAGCCAACGACTCCAAAACCAAAGAAAGGATAAGTAAGAAGCTACTGTGAGGAGAGGATGTTGATGTCAATAAAACAAAGCTTTTGGAGGCCTATCACAACGATCTGATGCACGGCCATCCATCAGCTCCTAGCTTGCTATGGGAAAAGGGTGCCACCTGGTGCCCAGTCCATCTTCCTCTAATGAGTTACTTAACCTGCTCTTCTGACTTTTCTGTCCATTGTTCTCCAGAAGTCCACCTACTTCTCTATTACAAGTCCTCAAGACTCGACATATTCCTACAATCTCTTAATCTCATCCAAGTTTTAACAGACCTTGAAGCATTTCCCAACTTATTATACATTAAAAGGAACAACGAAAATGCAACTAATGTCCCAAACCCAACCCATACATCTGAACAAGTCACCAAGTAGGAAATGTCTACTTTCCTTACCCAACAGAGACACCATATAAATCAACTTGATACTATTTGCTCAATAATTATTTATACAGCAGGCCAGGATGCTCAAAGGATAGGACAAGAGGAAATAAAATCACTAGATCTTCGCTCTAAAAAACCTGCTTTAAAAAATAATGATTTTTCCCGTTATTTTGCTCTTGATCTCTACTAAACTACAACCAGCTAAACAGTGATTTTATTTCCCATGGTGCTGCTCACAGCTACCCCAACACAAATCAAAGCAAAGGTAGTTATATTCTGACTCTTTGAGGTAGATATTTAATAATTTCTTGTCTGTACAGGATGCTTAAACTACATAAAATATAAGGATCATACTGAGTCTGAAGTAGAGTTTGTCACTGTTTAGCAAATGAAAAAGGTCATAATTTTTCTTAAATTGTGTGTGTGTGTATCTGCAGTGAATAAAAACCCTAAAGGGAGTGCCCTAATTGGCTGAAAGACCCTCTGAGCATGTCTCTGAGTTGGAGAAGAGATATTTCCCCTAATATCTGCCCTTTTCTTATTTAAAGCACCCAGCTGAAATTCAGCTTTATGAGATGTGAATGCTTTCTATTATTCTATATTTTCACATTTCTGCTTTCCTTGTCAGCTCAGTGGCTGTGGCCTAGAAAATGCGCACAGGCTCCAACAATTGGCAACTTTCATCTTCTGAAACTGCTTAGTACTAAATACAATATTCATATGTCTGGGTGAAACACAGTTAAAGGAACAAAAATAAAACCCTCCCTATTACTTACTGCAAAATGGAATTCATACTTCATTTGTCACACTGAATTGAATCACTTTTTATTTTAAGACTCCTTTCAATTTAAAGACAAAACATTTCCAAGTATTTATTTGCACTTGGACTAGTTTTTGATGTAGAGAAGCTGGATGTTTTGTGCCGTTTCTATATCCATCTTCTAACTACAGCATCTTGAGTGATAATGGGAATATATTTGCCTTGTTTTTATTATTGCATTTGGGTTGCAAATGAACTTCAACCCATTGATGCCTAAAGAGTGCTGTTCTAAAACAAGGTTTAAAGGAGACTAGAAGCAAAAAATAAACACTTATATACCACTTTATTATCAGGAAGATTATTTTCCCTTTTGATCTGATAATTCAAATATTTTTGGATTAGTTTCATATGGGAAGGAAAAAAAAACGTAAACCACCAAGGAAAGTTGTATTTTCCATACTGTTAGCCTAGAGATTAACTTATTGTTATTAGAGCTTACAACAGTCTTTCACTGAGGCCCCAGTATAATGCTATTTAACAAGTGGGCATGTGCAAATAAAGCGTTTTCAAGTTGCTACACAACTGTGATCTAGGTTTTAAGCTTTTAATTCTGTATTATGCTCATATTCACACTTACACATTTAGCATTGAGCTCTATAATTTCATATGATACCTGCATGCATAACTATTTATACACACACAATTATGCATGCAAAAATAAAACAACAAATACATACTTGTTCTTACAAGATACATTTAATATGTCAAATAATATCAGTACGATTGGTCTAAAAAAAAAAAAATGAAACAGAATTAAGAACTGTACCATAATCATTGTTGTGAAATAGAAACCCTAGAAGGGAAAGTGACAAGTTAACTCACATGATATGCCTGCTAAATTTAACAGAAATATCTACATTTTTTGAGTTTCATAGGGCAGGTAATTGGAAAAGCAGAGAAGCAACTGAAAATCCTATTCCTTAAAGATGAGGCAATTTCTTCCTAGGCTAAAGTACACATTCCTTTTTAAATGTAAATGTTTGAGTATCTCTTTTCTAGTTGTGAAGTCATTTAGCTCTCCCAATCAGACCACAGAGTTTCAAAAAGACAAATATCCATCAGGTAAAAGGCTGTTGACTGTTCAGTTCCTTAAAAAGTGCCACTCTCTGTGCTCTGATTAGTCATAATCACTTCAACCTCTAGGCTGATGAAATGATGAGCAGAGAACAAGATGAGCCCTTTTATCAAGGAAACACAGAAGAACCCTAAAATTAATAATACAGGTGAAATTTAATTTAGAACAACATTACTAGCAAGCAAGATTGTAAAACACTGCTAGCAAAAAATAAGCTGGTTAGACTGGAAGTGAGAACAGAAGCTCTGCACCCCATCACTCCACCGCAGCTAATAACATGCCAGACTCTGCATTTATCTCTTGCTTTAATGCTGTTCCCATAAGGAAATCCATAGGAAGAGCTGACAGAAGACTCCTTGGCACAGCAACTTCTTTAGAAATGGCAGCCAGCCACATCCGAAAGATAGAAGACACAAGACATTGTTCAAAAAATACTCATGAATCACTATAATACCCTTTAATAGGCAGTAATATTTGTGTGTAAATGATGAGATTTACTATATATAGTTTGTTAAAACCGAAGTATTACTATTTTCACACAAAAAGTTCCCAGCTATATCTTACAAAAGCTAGACCTTTAAAATTAATTTTAAAATAAAAATTATAAGCTAAAAATCAAACCTGCAAATACTAAGCTCACCAAGACAACAGAGATCATTGATTTTTTCCAAATCATATAGGAGTCCTAAGTCCAATATAAAACATTTTTTTGTATGTTCTTAATGCAATATATAAAAAGCATCAGTGAAAACACTGCTTCAGTCACTTAAAGATTTACACAGTCTGTAATATGGTTGACTGATAAAATTCTATTATTGCTACTGATTGAATACTTCTAAGAGGGCTTCTTTTTTTTTAACTTGGAATAAGATCAAAATGCTTGCAAGATTTCATATTGCTGTTAGACAAAATAATTATATGCTAAACTAATTACAACTAAAGCAAAACCTGACTTACAACTAATTAAATTTTATTGCATGAAAATAAAGCATAGTCCTTATTTAACACAGGGCACGGCTATAAATGTTTACAAACTCACCAGTCTGTGTATTTATTTCCAGCAGAATGCCTAGATCACACTGACAAAGTTGGAATGTGGCATGATTTGGACACCAAATAGCTCACTTAATAAAGTCATTCATATACAAGACAATAAAAATCAGATCAACATTCCTAAAATTGTTGCTTATATTGCTAAGAAGCAATTCTAAATGAGAAATTCTCCATTAACATTCTATTTCATTTTCATGTAGTTCTTCATTGCAGTTTTACAACACGGATCAGATTTAAATTTCAGGAGTAGATAAGTAACTTACGAGCTTAAGTTCAATTATCAAGGCTTAGAGCTAGATCTTTTTAAAAAGCCTATTCAGACCTATAAAAATGCTGGCAGGCAGCTTCCACTGAATATGAAGTTAGATTTTTCAGTTTAAAATCCCATTATTTGACCAGCTACTATACAGCAACAGTATTTTTAACTTCAGCAGAGCATTAGCATGCTTGTACAAGCCAAAGTAAACAATCAATGCTTTACCAGAACAGAGCAAAGCAAGAGGATGCAGACATCAAGAAGGAAGGGTGAATACAATCTCAAAGAGCAGAGAAAACAGAGGTTGAAAGAACCAGCTGAAGCCACCAGACACCAAAGCTAAGCAGGAACAGACTATAGCTTTCTTCTGGTTTTAGTAGCCCTTTCCAGAATGCTGAAAACTGTTTTTCTCTTGTTACTATTATCAAGCTGTTTCTACTGAGTCCATAACTGCGCAAATTTTTTCCTACCCTTCTCCCCTTAGGAGCCAAGAGCACTACCACCATACCATTGGCTCAGGGGTTTGTTGGTCTTCTCACAAAATCCTATAATTTTCAACAAACGCCACATAATTCAGAGATCTTCTTATTATTAAAGAATAATAATAACAAAGCAGCAAACGTCCTTCAAAAAGATAAAGATGATCTTAAAGGTTCAAAACCTAAAGGCAAACTAAACTGTCATGTGTTCCATGTATAAAATGGCTGAAACTGTCCACCCCTTCAAATCATGCACATCTAAAATCAGCTTCCCACCACAAATATCTTTTATTTATATAACTGTTCTAGGCCACAACAAGTATAAAAGCATCTTGCCATCTCCCCATCATGTAAAACTTCTCACCAGACTGCCCAAACAGAAAACAGAAGGGGACAGCGAAGAGAATGGGCTAGCATTAAAGTAATTTTATGAACAACATAATTAACCCTGGTTTGCTAAGATATCTCTAGTCTTTCCTTCTCTCTCCACATAGCTCATGCTGTAGGGCACAGCTTCTCCTCTCCCCCAAGCCACCTGGACTCGCACATTATGCAAACCCAACGCCTTTGGAATCTTCTTCTGACTCTCAGTTTATTTGAAAGTGACTATCCAGTTCAAAATTATAACAGTGGCACTAATACACACATGGCTTGACTCTGTAAACTGTTTCTTTAGAAAACCAAGCAAAACCCCTGAAAAATTATTCAAATAATTAAAAGCAAATAATAAAGCACACAAATAAAGAAAAAAGAGTAAATACTTGAAGAGCAAAATATAATATAGAGTGAAAAAAACCCAACCAAACAAGGAGGAATAGGAAGAAAACAAAACAACAGAAAAATATGAGAAGAAAAGCAATCACATAAGTGCTTCAGTTACACCTATGCATTCTGCATGCATTTGCTTCTCATGTTTTATCACATTTCACCGAAAAACATGCTGGTTTTGTCTGAGCAGAAGAAAGGCAGCTAACTATTGAATAAGCAGAGAAATTAATAAAGCAGATATTCTGAAACAATTTTATGCATCAATGCACTTGCATAATAATGGTTTAAATATAACCATGATCCCTCTCTATTGAAGATTTTCATCAGCTTGGTACAACTTAACTTATTTGCAACAGCCAGAAACCACAAGGGACTTGCTACCTCAACTTCAATTTCCTAAAAAATGTTTACTTTCTTCCAGATGGCAAGATTAAATTACATAAACAGTGTCAGCAAGTTGAATCCTCAAATGTATTCATTTCCAACACAGAAGCTTCAAAACCATCTATAATTTTGTTACTGATGTTTGGAAACAGCTGTAGCTGACATGGCTGTGTGTTGTACATGTCAGCGTTAAAGGATTAAATATTCTTAACCCCTGATGGAACAAACCTGCTCTATTAGCAAGACACAGTGTAAGGTACACCTGAGACCAGGGCTACAATAGGAATGTCTTACTAGTTCACTGATGAACAAAAGAAGCTAAAGATTATGTATTTGGCCTTTCTCTGGAGAAATGCTGGGGGGAAAGCTAGAATTTAAGTATACTGGTAGTTTTAAACATCACATGGTTTGTGGGACATATTGAGCTTACTCTCAAGCTACTAAAAATATTTTTTAAAAATTTTATTTATATTAATTTCTTAAAATATATTTTTAAAATAATGTCATACAATTCTACAATCAGAAAAAATAAAAGAAACTTTCATGTTCCAGTTTCGTGTGTGTTTACGTACAATTCATACAATTCATATAAATGATGCATCACCTGAGTAAATCCAAGTGCATACTTCTGAACAGTCTTCCTTGGGAAGGGTCCTTGATATGACTGAATGCCCCACATAAACGACTGAAATCAAAACTGTGCTGATGTCTTCACATAAGTCAGACAGGCCAAAGGCCAGCAATCAACTGCAAAGCTGTGGACTTCAGTTTTCTTGTTACAGGACTGATGAATGGAGCAACAGCTTATGACCAGTAGGAAAAACCCCAAGCATTCTGATAAAGCCAGGAAGGAAAGCACACACACTGTACACACGTTATGTTCACTGAGCACATTTAGAAGTCTCAAAGCCCTGTTCTATACACATTCCTGACCCTAGTATTTCATGGCATTTTCACATTAAAGTGAGAAGGAAAGGATGTTTGTAAGTTATGTTGCAATTTCCTTGCCTACACCTGTTTAAAAGAACATCCTTCATAAAAAGTGCTGGATCCTAAACTGTCTGCACCAATGGGAGGCTTCTCTCCAGCTTGAATGGGAGCAGAGGGAGGCCCCGTTGCTGTGGGGAAAAAAACAGAAAGCAGAAGAAAAAACTGCATACAAGCAACATGATTTCTGGTACCTTATTGTAAATTTTGTGAACCCTTGCAAAAGAATGAGATGATAAATTAGGGCTGCCCCAGAGAGTTCAGCATTTCAGCAGATCACGTGGAGAGCTCGAAGTAATACCAGAGATATTTTCCCCTTGCAGACGACACAGCATTTTTTTCCTCTTAAATATTTCCTGAGGTACATTTTAAATTCAACATGTTTTTTCATTAGACTTTCATGTCTTCCCCTTTTTGCTTCATTTTCAACTCAGTTTTGGCTATTGCAAGAAAAGCTCTCCTGTTTGTCTGCTTCTACCCTCCACTAAATACTTCCAACCCCTTTCAGAGAGCTGCATGATAGGAACGAGTAAGAGACTCATCTTTTTCCCCATCTGAACTCCACAGGCATTGCCAATCCACTTAATTCTACACCTAAATGAGATTTAAGATTTCATTTCCTCACTTTAACACATGGAAGATCCAGGTTGTTCCTTTTGTCCCATCAATTTAGGGTATGCTTTGGCAGCAGAGACACTGAAAGCCATATTCTGGGGCATTGAAATGAACATCGGCAGGAACAGACTGTTCCATCAATTTTGCTACCACTTTCCCACAGATGCAAGCTGTTCAGTGCCCTGCCATTGGGAGAAAGTTGTCCTGTGGCAAAATACTATATACAGTATAATCACTATGATAAAAAAACCCCTATCTTACTTGAAATTTTAGGGGTTTTTGCACATCTGACATATCACACCCCAACTGTAATGCATGACATATCACACCCCAACTGTAATGCACAGCAACAATTCAGAGGAAGAAACAGAATAGTGAAACAGTGGAACAGGTATCTGTAAAATGATTAGTTTTCATTGTAAATGTTTACATACTCACTTGTATGCTACATGGATTAGTAAAACATTTTCTTAGTGACATAATACTCTAAAAAGAATAGACTAGTGAATTACAAAGACTAGCTTTGTTTCTTTTCAAATCCAATATAACCCTATACTTCATGTATTTCTGCAATCTAAGGTAAAAAATGATGTTTGCACAAAGTATTTTGAAACGGAAAAATGTAGACTCTGCAGAAGTCACAGGCAACCTGATTTACAAAGAAAACAGCAACTAAAATGACCCCTGTATCAAAGTTAGAGCAGATGCACAATTGCAAGGTCACTCTCCCATCACTGTTCAGACTAGGTCAGCTTTTGAAGACATATTACTCCAAGCACACTTGCTGCCGTGACACAGACCTCACGAGCCTACCTTCACACGAGACAGCTTAACTGAAATGTCTGTATCGCTCAGGAAGGACACAGCATCCTACACTGACACCTCAGTACTTACACATCTGTGCAATGTCAATTTCAGTTGGCATGGAGTCTCACATTCAGACTTTGCTTTACCAGGTCATCTAGCCAAACACCGATTCCTCACCTCGGGAGGAAATCCTTTGGTTTCACTACAATCATGGGGACTGAGCTGCATCATTACGATTCACACAGATGTCAGCAGATTCAATTATCTGGTCCTCAAATCTAGTGAAGTAAGTCTGTAAAGCCATCCGATATAATTGCTTGGCATCAGTACCAGAACAGTATGACTTCTCCTCCTGCCCACTGCATTTGTTAACCCCACAGCAACTGAGTAAGCTTTAATCTCCGTCCTGAACACACCCACTCCAGCTCTTGGGAATTCATTGTGCAGAGTACAAAGCCCCTCCAGGCAAAGTTTTTCTAGGCAAAGTCTACAACAAGAAATAACGACAACAGCTAAATGGGATCACTAGGTATCATGTGTTTTCAAGGAAAAACGTATTACATTAAGTATTTCAGTAATGCTAAACACTAAAAAACTCTCTAGTCAGACAGATGTTTCATACACCACTTCAAAATAAGAAGGGCACGTGGAGATGAGAAAGCTGCTAAAAATGACACTAAAAAAGTGGAGAAAATAATAAGGCTTTAAATCAAACTGACACTTAGTCAGAGTAGCCTAGAAAAGTTAAACTGGAAGAGCCAGAAAACTATGTAGCCATCCTTACGGACAAATCAAAGCCAGCAATCTCAGTCCACAAATTGCTAATGATGAGCTGACAGTAAAAGAAAAGACATCTCTTAGAAGAGAAATTCAATGTTTTCTTTCCTGGAGGACAACGCATTCATTCCAGTGCCTTCTGAACAATGACCCACGGATCAAGCAGTAGGCAAAGATGCAGTTCATGATTCACAGTTCACTATGGGCAAATGATTCTCTTTCTAAAGACCGAAAAAAATCTTACTTCTCTAACCTTACATTTCCAAGTTGATCCAAGGACATTGCATAACTGAAATCAGAGGAGAGGTGATGGATGAAACATTCTCTCTTTTCAAGTAAATTGTCTCATAAAGCACAGGAGACTTCAGAGTCTAAATGTTTTACATACTAAATGAGTATGCCTTTTTCATCTCCGTTGTCATCTGAGGACTTCCAAAACATACAATGAAAACATCACCTGATTGGGAATTCTCTAAAGATGTTTTCCCCCTTTGCAACAATAATCCTGTCTGGTGAGCTTCATCTTCCACCCCCAGACTTTCTGACAGAGTACAGACCTGAAGAGGCTGAGCACTGCACACAATCTTCCTCCTGCTCCACGGGAGAATCATTCATTCAACTAGGAGCTCAGCTCCATCCAGCCTCTTTCAACTCAGCACAGCTGAGCTTACACTGTTTGAAACAAGGTTAACATTAACTACTCCAGTGTGCAAACTAGCAAGGGTAAAAACACATTAGGTCTCAACAATATGCACCAGACTGGAATACCTCTTAGCCTGGGTTCTTGAGAAGAAACAGAAAACTGCCAGATTTATCATTGTTCAGTCTTCTCTTGAAAAGGTAACTTGGACTGGTTCATGGGTGGAACACACTGTTCTATGTCATCTTCTTTTCCTTCAATGCTCCCTTTCAGAGAAGCACGGTCAAGCTCCAAGTATTGTCAGTATCGTTACCTTTTGATTCCTTCTTTTTCTTGATAACCACCTCACCCCTGAGAAAATATCAAAATTCTCTCAAGTAGCAACTATACACATAGAAGCAAGCTTGTGATCAGGAAAGGTAACCCAAGTCATATAAGGCCTTTACCAGACGACAGGATTTGGTAAAACATGTTCATATTGCTGTTCATGCATATTTTTATACTCTTGAGGGAATGGAATAGATAATTTTCTACTCATTTTAACTGTGATCTATACAAATCTGTGAAGTCAACGACCTAATAACAGTTCTGTAACACCAAAACAAAAGACTTCTAGTACCCAAGTTAAAGGGCATGAGCATGAGTGTCTAGATGTAAAACATTTCTCCTCAATGACTTCTTCGTCTTTGATTCATAGTTTTAAAGGGTAAGAGGCAGCTAAGGCAAAAAAAAGCAGCAAATCTGCATTCACAAGGCACACTGTACATCATCATGGGAATATTTTTGAGACTACTTAAACTAAGGCCATGCCTGTGCTACCATGTACACTTTAGAACAATCGCTGTTTTCACTAATGGCAGCAGCAAGAAAATGATAGTATTAAAATGTGTGGGCTGCTGAGATTGTCACCTAAAAATATTAGTGGTTTAGCCAGCACCTTGTTTCTTCATATATACCCAGCAAAGTTTTACAAAGAAATTTGATCACACTGGAACTAGGAAGCAACAGTGCTGATGATTTTCAAACAAAAGGAATGGAGCGAGAATGTCTTCCCCTTTGAAGCATGGCCATATTTGAGGACAGATAACTCAAAATCACAGCTTGACACATTACCTTCATTTTATACAGAACTATATGCTTCCAGAAATCTGTAAGACAAATTAATGCACCAAGTCAAAATTAAGGGCAAGCCAAAAATAAGCCTATAATGAACACGAACCATCCTCCACACCACCCAAGGAGGAATCAGGTTATATGAGGGCCCTGCTCTTAAGTTCTTGTGGTCCTACAAGCAAATTGTCTTTCATTGCCTCTGTGCTCAGGTCTGTAAAATAAGGGTAAACTCAACAGGTTTTATGACACATAATAAACTCCACTGGTAACTTTTACTCACGAGCAACTGAAAAAGGTTTGGAGTGTCAGTTGCGCTTCAACCTGTACTGACAGCAGTTGTTCTATTCTTACCAGGGGGACGAGCATGCAAGCGATTAGAGGGCAGGCTCAGATACCCATGAACATAGGAATAATCTGCTGAATTACATCAGAAACACTGTGCCGCTTACAGCATGAGAGATAAAGAATTTTTTTAATCTGTTATATTTCATTTTGGAACTGTTTACTTTGCCGCATTATTTTCATTTTATATTTCTTCTTTTTTCAGGTACAAAACTAGTCCCGCGTGGACCACAATCTGACCCAAAGGCCAAACTGGCAACTGTTTCTCCAGAGAAAAATAAAAGTCTAATCCAAAAAGGCACAACTCCCTTGGCTTCAGACTGGGGATAGGAAAGTGGTAACAACCCTTATAAGCAGAAAGTGGTCATGTTTCCCCATCCTAGTTTTTTAGTATCTATGCATTCACGTTGTAGATACATGCTTTAATACTATTTAATCCCCTTTAAAACTGCATTTCCAGCCCTCTTAGCAATTCTTAATCCCAGCTTCAGCTACTGACTCCTTCCTCTTGTGTGCCAGCACTAGCAACTGTACTGTGGCACCAAGAGACACTTCGCAAATGGAGCTAGCAAAGACTAACTCAAAAAAAGGAAAAGGAAAATTACTTAGTCGGGAAAAAAATATTTATTTATATATATACATATATATCTGTATCTGTGTGTGTCTCTTTAAGACAGATAAATTCCAGCTCAGCCCAAAGGCATACCAACACTCGTGTCAGCAGCAGGAATGAAGGAAAAGGACACTTCTGGCAGATTAAAAGAAGCTGTAAGTTTTCCTATTCTCAGATGCATGCCCTAAGCATCAGGCTGCAATGACACATTCCCCCTTCTTTGCCCTCTTCTGATCCAATGAATCTTTAAGTTGTTCATGGGTAACAGAACAGCCTAAACAGGAAAAATAAAAGCATCAGCATCATAACCTATAGCTAAGTGATGATGACCTTCTCCAGGAAAAAACAGGAACTGAATTGTGCTGCCTCAAAACAGCAAGGCTGCACAAGGCATAACCATAAGTCCATCACAGAATGCAGAACTACCTGCTGTCACATCAGCTGGTACTAAAGGGAAGGGTTAAAGTGTGAAAACCTCTATGATCCCTTATATATCCATGTCTGGAAAGAGAAATAGGTGGGCAAAGGGAAAAGCTATATAAATAGCTGCATCTCCTCTCTTTCAGGTTTGTTTCTGAGACAAAGCAATCAATTCCAGGTTAGTCTTTCCTTGAAAACTTCAAAAGGCACAAACCACCAACACAGGCATTGATAACACTGACACTACTGACAACATCTGCTATTTCAAAAAATTCAAATACAAAAGTACACGGGCTAAAGAAAACAGCCCTGTTATATCCTCTGTAAACAAGTGGCAATTGTTGTGACATCTCTTCTGCTGCCAGAGAATTAATGCAATTTGAATACCGAGCAAGGGAAGCATAGAATCATAGAATGGCTTGGGTGGGAAGGAAACTTAAGAACTTCTAGTTCCAACCCACTTGTCTTTGCAGGGACACCTTCCACTAGGCCTGGTTGTTCAGAGCTGCATCATCCAGACTGGCCCTAAACACTTCCAGGGATGGGGCATCCACAACTTCCCTAGGCAACCTGTTCAAGTGCCTCACCACCCTCACAGTAAAGAATTTCTTCCTGTCATCCAGTGTAAATGTACTCTCTTTCAGTTTGAAGCCATTCCCCCAAGTCCTGTCACTACACTCTTGTAAAAAGCCCCTCTCCAACTGTCTTGCAAGATCCCTTCAGTGGAAGGCAGCAATTAGGTCAACCCAAAGCCTTCTCTCTCCCTGGCTCAGGGAACAATCCCAATTCTCTCAGCCTTTCCTCATAGAAAAGGTGGCCCATCTCTCTAACCATCTTGGTGGCCCTCCTCTGGACTCTCAGTATCACTGCTTTTCCTTCTATAAAATGGTATCTTTGGGAAAAGCAATCATGTGGTCCTCCTATATGAATGCACATACATTTATTGCAGCAGGGGAGAAAAGAGGCAGTCTTGTATTTCAGTTTCCTCTCTTTTATTTATGGTTTGTCTTGGATAGCTTAGTCCCAAAAGTTTTCTGCTGTGGTGATGCTAAGCACGAAACAGATCAATTTGCAGAGAGGAAAAAACGTATGTTGCAGAAGCATTTCTAGGACCTACTTTTCTCCTGTAGGTGTTTCTAATTTAATAAGTAAGGAAAACGTAGGTGGTGTGCTACTCCCTTTTTTAAAATAACAAACTAAAAATGCTATCCTCCGTATATTCCTGCCCTACACCTACCACTATGCTGTGGCTGTCTGTTGAACTTTGTCAGTGCTACTACCAACCTGGCAAAAAATAAATGAAAATTATAAAAATTTAAAATTATCCATTCAAAATCTTTTAATGGTACTGCTGCTCTGAATTCAGTATACAGACAAGCAAACAGCTGAGCTTACAACAAGAGAGAGGTCAAAAGAGAGGACAGGATGCAAGATGGCAATTTTTTATTTCCAAAGGATGCACTGACAGCTTATAAAAACTTAAAATGTTAATCAAACCACCACCTTCCTATTTTTTAAGGCACTTATGAACCACCACAGAGGTGTTGGAAGAACAAGCAGCTCCTGCGCTTGTCACACAAAAATCGTATAACCCATCTTCTGCAAGTTGAAATTGATATCTAACAGTCATTTTCAGCCATCAGGGAGAAACGTAACAGGGCTGAGTGAAGCAGTCACGTGAATGGCACAGGAGAGCAGGAAGAAGTAATATTAAGACCAAGCTTTTAGAAACCCCGGTACTTTTGATTTGTAGGATATGAAATAAAACTATTTTTGGTAACTATATTGGTAACATTATGAGGGCAAAAAAGTCCACATCCACTGTCTATACTTACATTTTTGAAAATATCAAGGAGCTAGAACAGTTCTAATAGTTAAATGCAGTTAACCCGATTTTTGCACATTTTCTAATTTAAAATTGTCTGAATTGCATTCAACGAAAATATTCAAAATACCAGTAGATACAGTGCGTATCTGTTTATAAGCAAATAATTTATTAATTTTTTCCCCTGAAGCAATATCAATACAATTCATATTAAAAACATGAAACCTTCTACATATTTGAAGCAACATTTGTTTCTAATGTACAGTTCCTGTATGTTAACATAGAAGTCAAGGTCCTATTTTAACCTAGGTACAATATTCAACCTACAAATTATTGATGAAACAACAGTTTTGAAATACGTACAATGTGATTTCAGTTATAATATTAAAAAAATAAAGCAAACCTGAAAATAATTACTTCAGTTCAAGAAACCCGTCGCTTCCACACTATTTTTACATGCTTTCATAGCTGTTGATGCAGTTTTGGTTAAGGCAGTATGTATGAAATCCCGTCTGTTTAGCTTAAATCACTAAACTGAGACTACGCTTCAGGCATGTCAAAGCAGAGCTACTGCAAAAAGTGTCTGGCTTTCAAAGCAATGGAGAGAAGGTCATGACACGCCTTAAAGACCTTCACAAGCATAGCCCATTTGGGTGCCTAATCTCAGGCAGACAATATCCCTTACAGGTTGTTTCATTTCTTTTCCTCCATGAAGTGGGTATGAAACTGAAGCACTGCAAAGCAGGGCTTCATAG
This sequence comes from Oreocharis arfaki, assembly GCA_013398015.1. NCBI lineage: Eukaryota > Metazoa > Chordata > Aves > Passeriformes > Paramythiidae > Oreocharis > Oreocharis arfaki. The sequence continues at coordinate 683,791 of VZRR01007339.1, read as the reverse complement.
GGCACCTTCTTTGCCTTCATTCAGCTGCTTGGGCTCACTGAACTACAGCCCACAAGGCTGCCAGTTCAGGTACATAACTGCTGCTCAATCCCACCGTCTGTAAATGCTGCAATGTCTAATCTAGAGATTGTAAGGGGGGTTTTGACAGTTCAATGTCATATCTGGTGATGCAGCTTTCACTTAGGACTTTTTAAAATTATTTTTTCATTAATGTTAAAAAAAACTAGCATTGGAGCTTGTTACTCTTATCCATTCTTTAACAAACCACATGAAAAGAAAAACTTTAAAAAAATCCTACAGATGTGTGATTCTTATAATCAATCAGTTAACATAATCTTTAATCCAGTCTCACAATAAAAACCTTAACAAAACAGTTGTTAATCTGGTTTCCATGCATGATGTTGCCCAGGAACAGCTAGCTATTGTGCACTTATTATAAACCAGTAAACTTAAATTTTGTCAAGTTGGCAGTATGTAATAATTAGCAGGTGCATGGACTAAAATGAAGCTAGTTTTTACTTAATATTTAAATTAATTGTATCAAGTTTCTAGTGCAGGAAAGCTTACTGCACTTATCAATGATTCTAACACAGAGAGTCCTCTTTATGCTTGCCCATTCCCACAAATCCTCTTGATAAGTCAATAGGAACAATTTTACAGAAGCAGGGTGGAAAAAAAACTTACTCCTACAACAGGTTATAAACCACTAACATTTTTTCATTAAAATTGATTAAAACACAAATACAATTATTTCAGTTCTGAGCCTATTAAGCAATTAATTTTTTGGAAATGTAGTCAACAGAATTACCATTGGCAACACTGAAAGCAGGTGAGACACCCAACTAGTAAATTCAACACCGCCAAGAAGGACTGCAAGGAGTGCAACCAAAAGGCTTGGAATTGCAGAATAATTTAGGTTGGAAAGGACTTCTGGAGGTCATCTTGTCCAAACCCATGCTTAAAGCAGGTCTAATTAAACCAGGCCTGTGCTAGTAACAAGTCTTAACCTCTAAGTCAGGAAACTGGAAGCAAAGTGCTTAAATGGGAATGGTCCCCAGAACAAACACATCTCCAGTATTAAGTGCTAAATCATGCCCAGGAATTGTTTGGGAATCCCATGAATCAGTACAGACCAAAATGCCATAAGGATGCTCTTTAAGAATAAAGCCACATAGAAGATGGTGTCCCAGCTCGTGGGAGAGTGACAGCGCTGTGTTTAACATCGCAGCACAGGCGCAACCTCACTGTGCCCCCTTTTGGACAGGCGCACTCCTTTGTGTGGTCCAGCAAATAAACAGTTATTGGATTTGCTTGTTCAAAATGCTGGGAATGGGGGTGGAAACCATCCTAAATACATTTAGCAATAAGGTTTGACTGAGGATCAGAGTGCAGTCAGCCACTCTGTGCTTTATTGGCTCTCCATAAAAACTGAGCAGTTCATCAACTCATTTCTAGTCAAGTATTTACTGAAAAAAAGAACACAAAGCAAAGGTAGATTTATATCAAAGGTTACGGGCAGAGTGTGTAATCCCGTATCAAGAAAAAAAAAGGAGAGAACACGTGCTGATTATTCTCAGACTCTCCTCTGAAAGCAATGAGCCTAAGCCTTTAGACCACTGATCACAGAGACAATGCCTATTCACTACACAATCTCATTGAAGTCCCTGAAACTACCAACTGAACAGATTTAGAGATTTTCAGAACTGGACTCAATACTACCCAATTTCTTATTTCTATCCTAAACTCACATTTAAGAATTCACAAGATGAGTTCAAGAAAATCTGTATGCCCTATAGCTCACATGATAAAAGTCTACTACTTGTAATTTACAAGAAAAAAAACCTGAAGTACTCACAGGTTATTAAAAAAATTCAATAGTCTTTTATTTTCCACTTTCTTTGAAAAGTAAGGCTTTCAAATGAAAAATCAAGAATATTCTACTGGCATTTTAACTCTCCCCAACTAAATAAAATCTGATATAACAATGATCACGGCAAAGCAGCCAACAGAAAATTTTGTATCAAATAAGCAAATAAAAAATATTCTGCCCTAGATCCTTGAATGAATTTTAATGAGCATCGCCATTTTGACTGAATGAATATTTTATTTTGGACCTCAGGAATTCTACCTCCTGATGACGACAAATTATGGGGAGAACACAGGAAACATTCCCACTCACATACTTTTTTTAATTACAATGTTTAAAACCTCAAACAATGTTAAAAAATCTTATTTAAAAAGAAAAGATTATGTAAAACACCAGATATATTACATTTCTGTTACTGATCTGCACTGATTAAGTAAGAGTTGACTTATGAAGCTAATATTAAATTTAGAAATTAAATACATGTCCGTATTATATGCAGCCTAGCTGGAATTCACTAGATTAAACATACTAATTAATTTGGTCATGGTGTGCTTTGTATTATAATTCAGCATTTATTTATGAGGCCCACATATTCAGTTTACTGAATTTAATGTCTGCACTGTTCTTAAACATATCATTAAAAGTGATAACATTTTATATCATTAACCCTGTATCACTCCACAACTAAAATAAAACTATCAAAAGAATAATAAAAGCAGCTATGCATTTTTAAGCCACTTAAAACATTTCTAAATGTAATTATAACTATTTCATGCTAAGTAAGAGCTGATATTTCATTCTCATGCTAAGATACTCCTCACTCAAGAAAGAAAATAAACCCCCAGCTTTTCTAATCACTTATTACTTCTAAGTTTCCTGTAGAGCACAGTCATTCGTAGTTGTATTTCTGACTTGCCATACATTTATACAGATTGAATTACTAGATGGGTCTTTTTTCGTACTCTATCAATATACAAATGACTGAAAAACTTCCTGATAGGTGATGAGCATTTTTGCTCCCAGCACTCACTGAGATGTCACTGTGGACTTCAGATCCTAAGTTTTTTGACACCTCCCAACATACTGACCTCTGCTGAAATCACCAAGTTCTGCAATTGTCAAACAAATGGGGGAAATGGACAAATCCTCCTGTAATTTTTTACTGTAGGTTTACTGAGTCAGTATTGAATGGTCAAAGTACATGCACACACAGATACACGTTTTTATTTTAAAAAATCTGCCAGGAAAGCTTTTCATTCATCTGCCATCAATTTACATCAAAACCACATTAATAATACTGAAGATTAGACAAATCAAAATGCATCTGCACATACGCATTTTATCAGCAAAGCAAGATATGAAAGAGAATACTTCTTATCATCTATACAATACTAAAGGGCTCTTTTCTGCGTAAAATTTTAATTTTCTAACTAGTTATGGATGAAGGGAATCAAATTTGAAGACTTATCTTAAAATTTATCAGTCCGATATACCAAAGGTAACCTAGAACTCCTCAGCACCCTCAAATACCTACTCATTGTCTGGATTAAGCTCAATCATTTGCAGAGGCCCAGCATTTCTCCAGTTCCTTCATTACTTTAAAAATACAACATTTCTGCCTTCCAGCATGGGAACAATGGTGAACAAATGGTAGTTTAGTAACTGCTGCCTAAATGTTAATGTTTCCAGTGACTCTGCCTTTGTTGCTAAAGCAATACACAAATGCTCACAACTTGTAATCAAGATTTCAACCAGCTGATTTGTTGGAATATCATACCTTTCCTCAGTTCCAGTTGCATAGGTTTGGACAGTGCCACTCAACCTTTCGACATTGAAATCAAGAATCTCTCTTAAGAGGAGTAGGGAGACATCAAATACTTGTATGTATTCAGTAGCATGAATAAAGAATGTCTTCCTTAGAAAAACTGATTTAATAAAATGAATTATATTCTGCTTTGCCAAGTTTACTAACAGAATAAGAGGTTTTTTCTTTTCATGGAAAAATCCATCTGAGCCATGATGCTTTTGAGAGTCAGCAAAGCCTATTCAAATAAGCCATGGATTTTATAAGAGGAAAGAAGTAAACTGCTTATTAAAAAAGAAAAAAAAAAGGAGTTAAAGTGAAATCTAAATTGAAAGTGTTTCATGAGCATAGCTCTACATGACATCACCCAGAAGGCAAATCACAATGTCTTCACCGAGGCGAGCAGAGTTATGCTGGTTTGCTTCAGCTGGGTATGTCCTAGCTGCAAAAACCTTCACACTCTCAGCCTTAAAAACAAAACTACTCCACCTACCCCAGCTTTCTATAGCTATAAACCATAACAAAGCTGAGAGGAAAAATATTAGCTATACAATTCGGTTTTAGATTTTTGTTAGAGAACTGTGATTCTATTTGCTTTTATAAAGCTGTTCTGCACTCATTAGTCTCAAGTATTACATCAGAAAATTTTCAAATAAATTAACAATTTGCTGTGGCAAGTAACATTTGATATATTTGTGTTAAAAAGACATATTATTGCTCCTGTCATTACATTACAAACTTCTTGAGACAAGTGCTGGTCAGTTTATTTATATGGAACCCTAAGCATAAAGTTTCTGTAGAATTTCTTTAGAAAGGTCAGACAAACGTTCAAAGGATTGTAATGAGAATGGATGAGGCCTTTGAAGGACTGTGCAGTCTTTCATTTGCTAATCTAAAGTAACACTTATTAGCAATGATGATTTCTTCAACTGCTACATAGTCACCCCCCTTCATGATCCAGTCAAAGTGTATCAAGGACTTCTATGATTTAGGAATCTATTGCTGTATTATAGTAAATCATGGGCTGATTAATTTCTTTCCCCCTCCTCTAAAAATTCTCATATGCAACTTTCTATTCAACCTCTGCCAAGAAAAATGTTTAAAATCTGTATTTTACCAATTTTACCCTTGACAGGAGTTTTCTTAAGACACTAAAAATTGTCAAGACTCAAGTAAGGAAATAAGACACGTTAGTTCCTTTGTACGTTGGCTTAACTGCTGTCAAGAATACTATTAGAAATTCAATACAGTGTTGAACAGTAACACCACCAGCACAACTGATTTCAACACAACACATTCTAAGTTCCACACCAACACAGCTTTTACTATAAAAACTGCTGTTTTTCTGATTATTTTTCTATGCTGTTACAGGAAGACTTGAAGTAATAATATCTTAAGATTTTTGCAAATTGCAATCTTACACTTCTGTAATTCAGATGCAAAAACGCAGATGTAAATCCTAATTTATGAAATTTAAAAGGCTTATAGAATACAGACTTTAGTCCATCATTTTAAATGATATTCTCCTTTCTTTTAAAATAAATTACTTGAGAGAGTAAACCAAGTTGGCAAACCTGTTTTACAGTAAAAATTTCTGCCACCATTCCAGCATTTTGCCAGGAATGGAATGGGGATGTGTTGGGGAACAATAAAAAAAGAGACACAAAGACTATTATCACATAATTATAATCCATAGTTAACGCATGTTAAGATTCTCATTTTAAAGATTTACTAGCAGTGTGTTAAAAAGATAAAAGCTAGGAAAGTAAACAAAAATAATTTAACACGTCTTTTCTCAAGCTGAAAAGTTGTTTTCTTTTATACATGAAGATTGAATTTGCATTTACGAAATCCTATTGTAAAAGTGAACCAAAGTTACTAGTATAACTTTTAACACACGTTTCAGATATTAAGAGATTTTAACACAAAGTTCTACTACAGCCTCCCATTCAGTTTACAATCCAGGTAATTTGCTGATTTCAGTGGATTTGCAGAGTACGTTTATCAGTGCTGAATTTAGTACAGCACTTTGCAGTTTCTGGTTTACTGTTTTGCTTTCCATATTCCTAGGCACTAATGTTTGCAATTAACTTTTTTTTGTAGACACAAACATATGCATCAAGTATCAACAACCTCAATCTGTTACAGACTCAAGTTGCAGAATTTAAAATAATTAGGTCACCTAGGCTTGAACTTATACATTGGATTTCAGTCTAAATTATAAAAGCACGCCCACTTCTTCGCAAGACCCACAGCATGTATCAGCACAAAACAGTTCCAGGCTTAAACTACTTTTCAACCTTGTGTCATCCAAGCATCAGCTTTGCATAAAATGCATTTTAAAACAACAGTAAATAGTCCATAAGGTGAAAATATGGAACACACGGAGAGACTTCCATCTAAGGAGGCAATCAGAAATACAGTTCATGTATCTCAGTGGAGTTGTACTCTCCATTTTATTATATGTTTTAGATATTATTCCCTTCATATTTGTTCACTCGGAGCTATTTCAGTTGCAATATTAAAATGAACCCATACAAATAACGTTTTTTCCATAAAGCCAGACTGAACTAAGAGGTGAGGAGCACTTAGAGCCTGGTATTCATAAACATTTTGTAATTTTATTACTTCTGATCTGCATAAGACCAGAAATATTTTTATGCAATGCTTCAGTCGCAATGTTCTGTTATTGTTTACATGCACATTTGAACTAAAAGACTGATGTAATTAGTCCAATATGCAAACTTTAAAAATGTACTGAATGCACTTAGCACATCTAGCAAAAAATAGATAAATAACTATAATTTAGATTTAAATTACTATCCTCATAATAGATGCACATACCTACATCTTCTTAGAACTGTTTACCATTTTCAGAGGTTTCTCATATATGTTTTTTAAATATGGCCTTTTTAAACCTATTTTTCTCTCAATATTGAGAAATCATTTTTTTCCTGGACTTTAAATGTTCATGCATCACACTCAGCAGTAGTGTGTGATCATAGCCTATTGGTTAAGAACTAAACAGTGGTGAAGCTGAGACCAAAAGGTGCACAGACAAAATGTGCAAATATTTCAGCAGCTATTGGAACAAGTACTATTCTTGCTACTTTTTAAAGATAAAAAATAGCATTGGCACCTCTTTCAATAACTATGCAGGCAATATCCAGTAGGTGTGCACCTGGTCATCCGAAACCAGCCTTCCGAGTTTTAATTTCAAACACTAAAGCTATTCCTCCAAATAATCCAGGAGACATGCATTGGAACAATACACAGTGATACACAAAGACACTGCCTGTGCCTCATACCTGGCACTTCAGACTGTCTGTGAAGACCAATACCACAATAAGGAACACCATCTAATATAAGTGTAGTGTTTTGGTTTTAGGATTTTTGGGGTTTGTGGGGTTTTTAGCTTAAACAAAAAAAAACCAGCACAGGATTTTTTTTAACTTCTCTGTTGAGCTTCAGTCAGGCCACAGAACAGGCACCTGAGCCGCCTGACCCTGCACTCAAACTCCTGGAACCCGTAACACTTGTTTTCAAACAAATCACCTCTGGAGATGGAGCAGGCTTCCTATCAATCACTAACAAGTTAATTCCACATAATAAGGCAGGTTCGGATGCAGACTGATACATTGTGAAATGCTGTATCTAAAATTGATTAGAATAGCACTCAAAATGAATGCAGCCCTCCAAACCACTTCTTTGCTCAGAAACATTAATCTCACTTATAAAGAGAGTTTCATAATGGTAATGCTTGGTATGAAAAAAGTATGAAATAAATCAGGTTTTATAAGACACAGCAATTAATCAGTTTTAGAACTAAGGAAAGGCTGTTAAAGCGGCACATTTTTACAATGGTAACTTCTTTAAAGACTCTGTTACCTCCAAAAACTTAAATGTTTAGGGCTTTCTTTTAATTGCTCAGCTGACAGTGTGCCCCAACCCTAACTGTGGGTCCCTGAAATGTTTCACTACAAGCTAAAATTCTTTGCAAATAAAACTACTCTATTAGAAACATAAAGCATTTATTTTAAGACACTTTTCAGCCTAAGAAGAAGAATTGCATACAGGTATCCTGATAAAACTTATTTATTTAACTAGTTAGCCTGGGGTAAAAAAAATTATTTCATCAAACCAAAGATTTTCTTATAAACATACTAAAATTATTTCTGGTAACATTTTGTGCACCTGATACTGCACAAACTTGCAGGTGATAGAGTCACAATTACTACATTTACTGAAACAGTAAACCTAATGAGTTTACATGTATTCATTTAACAGAAAAGATTCTATAGTAAAGCTATTCTTAAAAGAAAATAATATTATATAGAGATATTAATCTTATTAAAAATCTCTAATGCATAGTACCAGTTTAGCTCAAATCAGCCTCTAAATCTTAGACAAGCACAACTTACTTGCATAACATTTTGAAAAAAATACTTTAATATTTCTCTACAATAAATTTTCTCTGTAAGAATTTTATAGTTTCTCTTGTACACTGACAGACAGATAAGTTTTCTATAACAGAAATGCAGCATTACAGTAAGTAGAGCAAGTGCAGTATCACTATAAAAATAAGAGCAGTTCTGACCTGAAGCCTTAACATCTCTGATCTTTTAAGTCTATATAGCACAATGCCCCTTCACAAACAGCACCTGATCCTCCAAACTGCTGGGCACTCTCAGCTTTTATTTGGCCTAATCCAAAACTGATCCAAGTTAGTGGGAGTTTTTGCATCCATCTACAGGGGCATAACACTCAGTCAGCATATCGCTCACTGATTTTAACTGAAGGTAAAGGTAGTGAGTATCTTACTGAGCCAAGCCTATAATCTGTTAATTGTTGGGGCTAGGAGATGACAATAAATACTTTCAGGTCGATTATTATTTCATTTTCTAGTATTTTATGGGGCTTCTATAAAATAGATTTTTTTTTAAAGCAGCCATTGTGTGCTCATTTGTAATTTTAAATCTAGTTTCTATTAATAAATCCTTTTTTTTCCTTTTTTCATTTGAACAGAGAATAATTATTCCCAGCTATAACAGTTTTGCCTGGAGTACCAGTCTTAACCTGCTAACTGGATTATGAATGTTATTTTGGATTGTTTTTCCTCAAAAAATATTAAACAAAAGAATCTCAGCGGGGTCAAGTATTTCTTATATCAAACAGCATCTTTTATCTCAGTGTTCACTGATATGAACCCCTTTCCAATTTTAATCAGATGCATGCATCTAATACTTCTGTACTGTTGGCTGTTTTTTCCCCTCCCCTAATTTACTAGACCATTGAAAATAACCCAGCAAGTTCATAACAGCAAAGCTTCAGAATTGTAAAATAATACTCTTTTTATCAACCTGTTATATTTTTCCAAAATTGAAGTGATGCATCTTTCATGTATATTCACATTTACATAGGGCCCCTTCTTCCGAACTATTCTTATATAACATAAAAGCACAATCTATGAAATTTTTTCCCTGCATACAATATTAAACTAATCTCCTAGATGTGAATGCAATAATAATTCTGACTAGCACTTGGATTATTTCAGAAGGGAAGAGCAGTGGTATTTTTCAGAGAGTGTCTTCAAGTGTTTTACAATTAACTTTTCTGTAAGACCATAGACAAGCAATATTTATATTTCAAATACTCTTAACTAGACTGAATTTTAGGATGCAAGCATCCGCAGAATATTACTATAACTCTTCAGTGGTATGAAGCAAAATACTTTGCCTGAGGAAGTACATATAAAATGCAGGAGTAACAGTCCAATAAAGCCAAACAAGCATTGAACTAAGGCTTAGTGTGAGAGACGCATGATATTTAGGAAGCAGAAAAATAAAACTGCTAAAGTTTTCTTATAAAAATATTTTAAATCTAAATATTTAAAGGAGCCTGCATCTACATGATATCTTACAGAAACTGTTCCTATTAAAAAACTTCTAACAGTCTGTGAGCACATCAAGATGGGAGTTTGGGTATGTTCTGTTTTTATGTTCCTTTGCTTAAAAGTACCTTCATAACATAAAACTTTTAAGCCCACAGAACAGTGGATCTGTTACCTACATACACGTGAAGAAAAGCCCCACCAGACACCAGAAATGTTCGCAATTTCACGAGGGAGACCACCCCTTTCTCTCCCCAAACCGCGGTGACATACAATTTCTTTGGTCGCCATGTGTTTTCGCCGCACAGTAACACGATTTTCACTACGGTTTACTGACTAAACCATTACAGATGCGAGCCTCAGATACCCCCTCCTTTAGCAGGAGGGCAGGTACAGCCCCGGTAGCAGCTCCGGAGCACAGACCACCCGGCAGCCTGTCACCGCCCGCCGCCGCTTGACAAACGCGCTGCCCGAGGACGCCGGACCCGGCGGGAGTGCCCCGCGCCCGCACAGCCGAGGTAACAAACACCAAGTTCCAAACCCACCACAAACTTGCTCGGACGAGCTTTCGCGCCTCCGCCCGCGCCACGACGTTCACTGGACAGGAGTACGGACACTTCCGTTTATCTTCCGAAAGTGAGAATGCCGACTTGGGAAAGCACCGAAACTGCTGTGGTGCCCAGTCCCGCCGCCGCCCCGCGCCGCCGGGAGCGCGCTCAGCCCCGCCGGGAGCGCGCACACCAGCAGCCCCAGACCCCGCTCCCCTCCGCAACGTGGGGCGCAGCCGAGGGGCAGCCGAGGGGCCGCCGAGGCCGCGCGGCGCTGCTGGCCGACCCAGTCCCCTCCCTCCCCCGCTCAGTTTTCCGCCCGGCACCGCGGAGTTTCCACATTAAGTTGCGTCCCCGGCCCCTTCCTCCAGCTCCCCCGCGCCCGCGTAGCCGTACCTGGAGCCGCGCTCCGGCCGCAGCCGCG